>OY856414.1:850821003-851421003 GCA_963693085.1 Alisma plantago-aquatica
TGCATTTAACATAACACACAACATAGATCACTTAGTCAAATACATTGGATTGAAGCATACCTACCATATCGGGCATCATGGTATATATATGCTATCATATTGTGTTTGAGATACAACCTTCATATCATATCATGTATCCATATTGGGCATGTGGTGTAACCACATCATCATATTGTGTTTAGTGTGTATCTCCTAACACCAAAATGTGTACCCATCAAGGGTTGGCTATCACTTAGTTCTTATCATCTCAAGTTAACCTCATATCATGTATGAGCTAGATGCTTGACCTTATATCTGGTATAAGGGTATATTTAGTACCATATCGTGCACAAGGTATGCACCATATTGAGAATAGGGTATATGCCTCATCATGGTATCATTTGGGAAGTGTATACATAATACCATATTGGGTTCCTATGGTGATTTATCATATCAGGTTGACATGTTGGTTTACATATCGGGTTACCATGTTAGGTAGACCATTATGCTCGTAATCTTTCATTCCTTCCTAGAATTAGTTGTATCATATAATTTCACGACAAGCTAGATATCTAGTTGTAATATTTCACAACAATCCATTACATAAAAGGATAGGGGTATGGGTTCAAAAGCATATCGGATTTCACGTCCTCATCTAGAGTTTCAACTTCATATTGGTTAGGGTGTACCATATCATGCAAGAGGCATAGACTTGACCTTATATCGTGCACAAGGTGTCTATAGGCATCACTCATATTGTTCA
The DNA here is from genome assembly GCA_963693085.1 of Alisma plantago-aquatica. NCBI lineage: Eukaryota > Viridiplantae > Streptophyta > Magnoliopsida > Alismatales > Alismataceae > Alisma > Alisma plantago-aquatica. The sequence goes on from OY856414.1 coordinate 850,821,746, forward strand.
TGACATATCCCTTATATCGTTCATGAGGTATCACCCATCTCCATATCGGTTTACCCTTTATCTTGGGTTTCGTATCGGGTTTAAGGTACTTCAACCCCATATCGGGTTGTACCATGATGATGTCATCATCATCAACCTCAAGACCTTTGTCTTGCTTATTCTAGTTCATGGATAACAGTACTAAAAACTTATTGGAACTCAAAGGAACATCAATTGATCAAAGGAATTCAAAATTGAAAGTAAATCAACAAGTTGAACAATATTAAAGGTGAATAATAACATAGTTGGGTTCAAGTTACATAACCTGCCTCTAGAACAACTTCCAAGCTTCAAGCTCCAAATCTTCACATTCCCAAGGTTGAAGATGAGCTTATCCAAGGTCCAAGGCTTGAGCTCCTTAGTACTTGGATGATATCTTCACTCCTTGTGGCTGATATCGCCTTGCTAGGTTGATATCACCTTGCTTGGCTGATATCCTTTCTCTATGGATGATACCCATCTCTAAACTCGACACTCCTTTGCGTATGCTTGATATTAAAGTGGTATGCATGATGTCTAAGGGAAACATGGTAAAACGATTCGAGAACTCTACTAATAGGTGAAGAGAAAGGTATTTATAGTTATGGTTTATGAAAAAGAGTGTAAGAGGTGTCATTACCTTAAGCTACTAAGTGCCACATGGCCATGCATGGATTGACACATGTATTTGCATGCATCCTATCTTTATCTTTCCATGCAAAAATAAGAACTTAAGAATAGTGCAAGGGATAAGGTTCGGGCTCCTTCATTATTGTAAAAATCCAATTTCTAAAATATGCACAACACTAAGCGGAAGCATAGATCTCATTGGGATGTCACAAACATGATTATCATTGCATAAAAATAAAGTTCATATATGCCAACACAGGATAAAATAATAGTTCTCATACTCAAGTCCCCAACATAACTCATACATGAATAAAACTAAACATGTTTACTTTTAACCATCCTACACTTTCTCATAAAACTCACACTGAACTAAAACACATGATTCATAAACATAAAGGAAATCTAATCTATGGATAGTTGGCAGCTCACCAGGTTTGATCTGGATGTCCTTGAGCCTCTTCTTCAACTGGTCCTTAGATGGCTTTATCCTTGACATTTCTCCTTCCCTACGGGCATCACGCCCCCAGCCATGCATCAAAAAAATTGGTAAGTGGAATTGAACATATTATAATTTTAAGAAAACATGTAAATTGAAAAATAAACTTTAAACATTAGACATTGTTAAAGAGACAATTGCTTTTATATTATGTCTTTTATCTTGACCTATATAAGAATCCTCAGGTTTTACACCAAAGTACCTCTTCTCTTATGCACCGAAATGCCTCTTGGGTTGCACTGGAGTGCCTCTTCTCTTATGCACTGAAGTGCCTCTTAGTTTTTCTCTGACAAGCCTCGTGGTGAGGACCTTATATAGTTATCTTTTATCATTATCTTTCTCTTGAAAACTCTTACTTTTCTCTTAAACTTAACTTTAAATTTACTCTTAATGTGCATGAAAATGATACAATAATATTGATATTAAACATGGCATTCAGTTCAACATAAATTCATTGACTTTTAACAATTGAAACAGCAAATATTACATTCATAAAATTCATTATGCATACATATATACAATCAATCAAATATTTATGTTCAAATTGCATGGACCACTTACCTCACTCTCTTAGAGAAGACTTAGATGCCCTTCTTAGGTTTATGAAACCCTAAACACATTCCTGTGCTTAAGAAACCCTAAATTACTCTGTTAAAGCAATTATCATTAATTAATAATTTGTATTCACATTAATTTTTAGGTTTTTGGGGTTCTTGATGAAAATAGGGAAAAAGGGCGTTGAATCAGGATATTAAACTTAATCCATTGTCTAGATCTCGAAAAACTGAGCAAAATACATATATAACTTGACCCCATAGGTTGAACCAGTAAAAAGATATGAATTTCCATAGATCGACCAATCAGAAAGCTCAAAAAATCTACGTATTAATAAATAGGCCGCCTAGTCACAGGATGAGGTGGCCCAATACCAACCTGCCACTTGGACCAGGCCATTTCTTGCAAGCACGGGGTCAACCTGGAAGACCAAAACATGAAAATTACTTGACTACCCATGGAGGCGTGATCAGTGTAAAACAAAAAGTCGAGGGCAATGTTGGAAGCTTGCCCCTCGGGATCATCGTTCTACTGCAACGAAGACCACAACTAAGGGAACTAAAACTAGGTTGAGGATCAATGATATCTAGATCTATGAGTTCAAAACCAAGCAAGAAATATGAACCACCATGGAGTTCCCCACATCCACACTTGTTGAACAAGCCTGAACTAGGCCGTTCTAGGGTCTGGGGGAAACTGAACCCTCTCTCGCCATGGCTGACCATGCAAGCAAGACCAGGAGACTAAAGGGAAACAATGCCTGGGTAAAAAAAATAATGTGGGTTGCATCCAACAACTGGGGTGCGTCTGCCCCATGTCGTCGAAGGCAGACAACAAGAAGATTAGACTAGGTGAGGTCCATAGATGCGAAAAGCACAACTGGAATTTCAAAACAGCAACCAAAGAGAAAAAGGGGTAACAAGATTTACCAAGCCAGAGATGAAATTCATGAGCAACAAATGTTCATGATGGTTCTACGATCAAGCCTCGGGCAACAGGGAACCTTTGGGTGTCCTGGCTTCTCATCGTCGGCCGCCGGAGGTAGCTGGAGCAAGGTTGAGAAGGGCGAGTAGGTCGTGGGCAAGCGAGAGGAACAAGGATGGTGGAGGGGGGTTTGCTGCTAATCTGTGAACGATTTTGTGAGGTTTTATTTATATAGGCTATGGCCCTAAGGGGTTTGGTTTCCCTGCCATCGTGGAAACAGGGGAGAGAGGGAGAGTTCTAGTCGACCAGGAGATCTATTGGATGAAATCCAAACAAAATCGATATGGGGGTGTCCGGCTCGATGCGAGGATTGTGAAAAGATAGTTATTTCGTGCTGAGGTGGAGTGGCGTGGGAGATCGGGATCATGGAGAAGAGCTGCTACTGAGGAGTCAACTATGCACGAGACTCGGGTGGAGGAGATGGTCTCCCCATGTGCAGCTGGATCCGTGAGAGTCCAGCCCGATTGGGTCAGCATGACCCTCAAATAAACGATGGAACAAAGTTCTGCTTTGGTTAGGATTAGATTCATTAGGGCTATATATTAAATTGGGTTAATTATTTTCTAGTTCAAATTAGGTTACCTAGGAAAGTCCAAAACTCCTCAAATTTCATGTGTTACTTAAATGAGACACAAGGAATCCAAAATATAGTTATTTTCCTGATTTGACCATCTTAGCTTATTATATATCTCTTTTTAGCATAAATGTTAAATTAATCATATAGGATGACTTAAAATGAATTTGAGGATAGAAATTGGGTAAATCATTAAATTATCAACACCATCTTATGGTCAAATTATTAGACCATAAAAAGAACTTTTATTGGGTAAATTCCATGTTAAACCCTAAATGTCACTTATTTAATAACTAGGGCTAACTTGATGATATTGATTTTCAATTTAGTGCAAAAGTTATCAAACTCAACTTAACATATTTGGAAACCATCATCTTATCATTATACATTTTAATTATCGATTTTGAAACAAAGAAAATTAGAGTTTCAAATTGGGGTCATTTTATAAGGTCCGAAATTTTAGGATGTTACAATTCTACCCACCTTACAAAAATTTGGTCCTCAAAATTTTCAGAGTTCTACCAACCTTAGGGTTTTCCTTAACATGAAAGGTTGAACTTATAATTATACATATGTTCATACATAAGATGAGGCTAATCACAACTATAACCTCAAAGAAACCTAAACCATACCTTGTTCATTCTCATCATCTTCATCATCCACCATGATGAAAATTCTAGCATGTCACTTCTCTATAGGTGCTTCATTGACTTTGGGCTCTTTTTTTTTTTGAAATTTGGGGCAGTTGGGTCTAATGTGGCCTGTTTCACCACATGCATAGCACACTCCAGTTCCAAACATGCATTCCCCTAGGTGATACTTAGAGCACTTGGCACATTGGGTCTTGGCAGGTTGATTTGCAACAACATCAGTTGGAGCCTTCCTCTTCTTGTCATTATGGTGGTTGTTCTTGGAGTGGTTGTCCTTCTTCCATGCTCTTCTTGGGTGGTCTTCTAGTTCAATGGAAGCATCTAGGGCACCTTGCATGGTGCGGTGTCCTCGTCCACACAAAGCAAAGCTAAGATCCTCCTTGAGACCCCTAATGAACTTCTTTGCCTTGCGACGTTGATGAATGCATATTCATCTCTTATTTTTGCTTCATTTAGAATAATTAATTCGGACATTTTTGTTAATTTTAGCTAATTCAAAAATAAATAGCACTTTTATCTTCTTGATATACTTTTCCTTAATTCTTATGATATTTTTCTTAATTTTCAGGAATTATCTAAGTAATTAAATCGAGAAAAGAAGAGATGAAGGTAGGAGGCAATTCAGTTTCCCGTAATGCTGATTTAAATGCATACCTTGCACCAAAATTAGCATAACTCTCACATCCTAAGGTGGAACTTAATGTTCAAATATGATTTGGAAAGGGAATTCAAAGGGCTACAGGAAAATCATATTTTCGGGCGCACTTTAAATTCCCTGAACAACGGAAATTCGCTCGAAATTGCTACTGCGAGAATCTGCATTAAAGAAAGACAATCAAGAGTTTGTTGACTAGATCTGAAAATTCAAAAGGATGGCTCCCTCTCTTTTTTCCCCCTCTTTTTTAGATAGCCTACCTCTCATTCTCCTATAAAAGTAAGAGCACTTTCTCCTCCCAAGGATCATCTTTTGTATCATCTTGGTCTTCTTGTATTTTTCGGAATTCTGCAGCAAGCAATAGTGTAATCCTTTTCTTTTATGCAATAAAATAGTTTTACTTCAAGCACATTCTTCCAACCTTGTTCTTGTCTCATCTTCTCGCTTTGCCTTAATCTTCTTTTCTTCACACTTATTTTTGGAGCAAGGAACAAAGGGCTAAGCCATTTCATTGACTCTAGCATAAGGATTTATCTCCTGATTTTTGGGTTAGACTATGGCTTTTGAACTTTCTTCCTCCGTCTCCTATTTTTCCATGTGTGAGTAGTTTCTTATCGGGGCTAGGGGAATAACCCCTTAGCCATGGTTTTAGCAACTTAATATCGTACGATTAGATGCTAATCGATTTTACTTTATTGATCTTCGGATCGTATGTTAATCCGGATGGATATGACCATGGAAATCCGGATTTAGAACAATAAAATCAATTACATAGACGTTTTGATATGACCGTGGATTTTCATCTCTTAGGATGATAAACTAGGAAGCATGAGCACCAGGACCAATGGGCTCATGTGGAGTTTCTCTTTTGTGAGTTTAAAATTCGCAAGCCTTCATCGAATCGTCCGTTAAGATTTAGTTGCTATCACCTAGGCTAAGGTGGTGAAAACCCCTACGAGCCTCGATTCCCTTCTCTTGATTTCAATCACTGAATTCTTGTTTGCCTTTGCTTTCTCTAATTCTTAGTCTTTTCAATTCATATAGTTCTTTTTGTGCTAACAATAGTTAAATTCTCCCTTGTGCATTTTCTTATCTTGTTAAGTGCTTTTGCAATTCTTAGTATAATCACCAACACCCAAACCCGACTTTTACTTTCTGTTCTAAAAATACAAAAAAAATATATAACAAAATAATTCTTCAAAAAATAATTGGGAATAAAGAAACAATCTCTAAAGTTGTCCTGTGGGATCGACCCTTTATACTACCCTTAAAACCGGAAGTAAAAAAGGTTTAAACTCTAGGATTAATCATCTTAGTGATTGATAGTGCCGAACGACGATTATCAATTCGGCGCCGTTGCCGGGGACAACGGATTTTTTTTTTCGAACCCCCAATATTTTTGAAAAACTTTTTTTTCTTTTTTTCATACCTTCCGAGTAACATTCCGGAAGTGTACTCCTCTTTCTGCCGAGTTTCCATTCCGGCAGTCCGTTTTTTCTGCACACGATTAACTGCTTTATTTGTGCATGCGACGCTCGCTGAACGTCAATTCCACGGTGCAATTTTTTAATCTGGAACAAGAGAGGCTAAGGATGATTTTAATAGATGATGATGATGATGATGATTATATCATCTTCAATCAAGTAGAACCAACTCGAGTACCTAAAGCTCCACCAATCACTTCCATTGTGGATGTTAATCTAGTTGATTCTAATGGCCAATCTACTTCATTGGAACCCTTTCTCTATAATGAACCACCACCCTTAGAAGAAGTCCAATGTCATATAGTTGAGATTCCACACAACCTTGATCAGGAGATGGATAGGTGTTTTAAAGAAATTCAGGATGCTGTAAATGAAGAACTTTGTTTAGCTAGGGCTGCAGCTGTATGGGGCCCTGACTATCCATATAAGTCAGAAAATGAGTGGATGGAGGCCTATGTTGATAAATTCATGAATCAAGAATCTTTTAACAAAAAGGTTAATGACTGGTGGGCTCAAAGAACATCCCAAAAACCTAAGACTCCACCCTTCTCGGTTGTAGGCCCATATTTAGATGTTTGCAATAATCATCCCATCTTGGTTGAGCCTATTGTGACCAATGTACCATCACCTACCCAACATGCACTGATGGATTCTTTTGAAAGACTTCATCATCAAGAGCACTATGACCTCACTCAACCACCTCTTTTTCCGCATCTGGTTGAACCTGATGAGGTGATTCTACCACTACAAGAACCTTACATTACACCGTTATATTGTGAGGTGATCCCTTCTGAGCCGATTGAGTTGGGCACTTGTCCTATAAAGGAATTAGATCTCCCCTTCAGTATAATAAAGGATCCAATTGATTCCATAGACATCCATGTTGATGAGATCTTTTATGAAGAAGAGATGGAGAACTCCCCAATAGAGATGGAACAACCTAGATTGATCATTTTTGATGATTATGACGACAATTATGCCATTTGTGAGTCTTCCACACCAAATCCGCTGGCTTCCATTTGTGAGTCTTCTATAGACATCAAAGACCAATACCCTTATTTTGAGTCTATTTTGGATAATAAGCATCCAACCCCCTTTGACAAAATGATTCCACATGTTCTGTTGCAACCAATTCCCATTCCATGCACAATTGATTTAGAAGAAGAGACACAACCCTTAGGAGAAGTCTACATACCCCCTTCCACTGACTACAAGGAATATGTTCCCAATTTTATCCCTCATGAACCCTTGGGAACTCCTTGCATAGAGGAACTAGAGTTACATGCTATATCAACCATGAATCCCATCTATCACAAGGTTGGTTGCATGAATTTTGAGCAGAGCAAAATTACTTATCATGCTGATTTAAATTTAGTTGTCCCTTTCATATCACCACCAATTCTCTTATATGCAGGTCGATATGACCGAGGGAAACCAGAGCCTAATCCTCCGCCTAACTTTGCACATCTGGCACTGCATGTGTTACTAGTTGGGTACCCACCAACCTCCCCCAATCCACATCCATCTTCAACACTTCCTTTGCTATTGATGGAAGATCTGTGGATCCTATTGGAGGGAATGCGAGGTGAAAGCAAATATGAGCACCCCACTGAGCTTCTACAATTACCCTATCATAGGGTACACTATGAAGCTCCTCAGATAAAGGTCCCAGCCCTCATACACATCCCCTTCAGCTGGATTTTTTTGAGCTACCAGGGCCACCTGGAAATCCTTGCTCTTCTCTTCCCTCCATCTCGGGTTTCGATTTTTCTCAGGACGAGCAAAAATTTGAGTCCGGGGTGGAGGTGGGTGGTATGTTTCTATTCCACCCCTTATCTTTTTATTCTTGCATTATTTCTACCTTTTTTTTGGTTTTGCATATAGTTGTTTTGTTCATGGCCATTATCTAGTCGGCCATATTTTTATTTCTTTTGTTACAAAATGGCCTTTATCTAGTCGGCCTTGATATGATCATTGGTCAAAATACTCCCCTTAATGATGTAACTTCCTTGCAACTAAAATTTTGAAACTTTCATGACTAGAAATCCTCCTGTCACTTAGGACCTCAAATAATAATCACTCCTTGGAAAAGATGGCAAGCCATAGAGGACTGATAGGATTCAAGAGTGATGATTTCTTATCATGTACAACTTGTATAATTTTTCTTGATTTTTCGCATGATTCGGTAATAGTTGAACCAATGCATGGTACTCCTAAAAAAAAAGATGAAAAAAAAAAGTTGCACAAGAACAACCTCTTCTACTCTTCTTCTACCACTTCCAAATCTTTCCATTCATCAAAAAGAAAAAAAAGCCAATAATGCCAAAAATGCTAAGTTTGGGGTGGCACCCCTTCCCCCTCTTTCGCTTCTTCCATACCCATGCAATTGGGTGTATCACCAAAAATCAAAGAAAAAAAATGCGGTCAATGTAACTGCATGTCCACTAAATAAAAAGGTCTTGAGTCGAATAGAGGAGAGACTGTCCTTCTTCCATACCTCCTTCACTCCAATTTTCTACCCAGGGGAAAACTACAAAAACCCCAACTATCCAAATCAGCCCTGTTCTTATGTAAAACTTTAAAAAAAAATTGTAGTACCAAATGCAAAGGTGAAATGAAAATCTGTTTTATTGCAGGTCTTGAATAAATGCAAGTTTGTGAAGTAGGAAATATAAAAGTCACTTTTTGTGAATTCAGGAAGTCAGGGTCGCTTGGCCATATTTTGGTGGAAGGAATCCAGTGATTGTTAGGAGAGTGAGGATGATAGGTTGAGAGTATGTCTTGAAAGTATTTCTTGATTTTAATGTTGCTCGGGACGAGCAAAGTTTAAGTTTGGGGTATTTTGATGAATGCATATTCATCTCTTATTTTTGCTTCATTTAGAATAATTAATTCAGACATTTTTGTTAATTTTAGCTAATTCAAAAATAAATAGCACATTCATCTTCTTGATATACTTTTCCTGAATTCTTATGATATTTTTCTTAATTTTCAGGAATTATCTAAGTAATTAAATCGAGAAAAGAAGAGATGAAGGTAGGAGGCAATTCAGTTTCCCGCAATGCTGATTTAAATGCATACCTTGCACCAAAATTAGCATAACTCTCACATCCTAAGGCGGAATTTAATGTTAAAATATGATTTGGAGAGGGAATTCAAAGGGCTACAGGAACATTATATTTTCGGGTGCACTTTAAATTCCCTGAACAACAGAAATTCACTCGAAATTTCTGCTGTGAGAATCTGCATTAAAGAAAGACAATCAAGAGTTTGTTGACTAGATCTGAAAATTCAAAAGGATGGCTCCCTCTCTTTTTTCCCCCTCTTTTTTAGATAGCATACCTCTCCTTCTCCTATAAAAGGAAGAGCACTTCCTCCTCCCAAGGATCATCTTTTGTATCATCTTGGTCTTCTTGTATTTTTTGGAATTCTGCAGCAAGCAATAGTGTAATCCTTTTCTTTTATGCAATAAAATAGTTTTACTTCAAGCACATTCTTCCAACCTTGTTCTTGTCTCATCTTCTCGCTTTGCCTTAATCTTCTTTTCTTCACACTTATTTTTGGAGCAAGGAACAAAGGGCTAAGCCATTTCATTGACTCTAGCATAAGGATTTATCTCCTGATTTTTGGGCTAGACTATGGCTTTTGAACTTTCTTCCTCCGTCTCCTATTTTTCCATGTGTGAGTAGTTTCTTATCGGGGCAAGGGGAATAACCCCTTAGCCATGGTTTTAGCAAATTAATCTCCTACGATTAGATGGTAATCGATTTTACTTGATTGATCTTCGGATCGTATGTTAATCCGGATGGATATGACCATGGAAATCCGGATTTAGAACAATAAAATCGATTACATAGACGTTTTGATATGACCGTGGATTTTCGTCTCTTAGGATGATAAACTAGGAAGCATGAGCACCAGGACCAATGGGCTCATGTGGAGTTTCTCTTTTGTGAGTTTAAAATTCACAAGCCTTCATCGAATCGTCCGTTAAGATTTAGTTGCTATCACCTAGGCTAAGGTGGTGAAAACCCCTACGAGCCTCGATTCCCTTCTCTTGATTTCAATCACCGAATTCTTGTTTGCCTTTTCTTTCTCTAATTCTTAGTCTTTTCAATTCATATAGTTCTTTTTGTGCTAACAATAGTTCAATTCTCCCTTGTGCATTTTCTTATCTTGTTAAGTGCTTTTGCAATTCTTAGTATAATCACCAACACCCAAACCCGACTTTTACTTTCTGTTCTAAAAATACAAAAAAATATATATAACAAAATAATTCTTCAAAAAATAATTGGGAATAAAGAAACAATCTCTAAAGTTGTCCTGTGGGATCGACCCTTTATACTACCCTTAAAACCGGAAGTAAAAAAGGTTTAAACTCTAGGATTAATCATCTTAGTGATTGATAGTGCAAAACGACGATTATCAGACGTTCATCATAATCATATTTAAACTTCTGCAAAATTCTGAACTTCATGGTGTATTGTGTGACTATCATATCACCACGTTGACGGAGGTTGCGAAACTCCTCTTCTTTCTTCTCGATCGTAGCCTCAGATATGTAATGATCTTTAAAGGATTCTGTGAATTCCTCCCATGTGAGTGCAGGAGCATCAGCTTCATGGGATCCTAGCAGGTTCTCCCACCAAGTCCTAGCAGCACCTTTGAGCATATGAGTCCCAAAACGAACCCTATATGGGTTAGGGCAATCTAGGTCATGAAAACAATGCTCCATATTCTTCAACCAGCTTTCAACTTTGCCCACCACATCCATCTCTTCCTCTCCAGCAAAAGAATCAGGCTTGATCTTCAAGAAGTCAACTAAGGTCAACTCTTGTTGTCCAGTGATAGCATCAGTGCGAGCCTTGATAAGCACTTCTAGAGGTGCATTAGGTTTACCATTAGGGTTAGCCCCTCCAGAAGCACTATGATCACTTTCTCCATTGGGAGAGCTTCCCTCTCCATCTATGTGCTCCTTGCCCTTATCAGATCTCTTCTTGGGAGCCATCTACAAGAGGGAACATAAATTATATGAGATTTTGAGAAAAGCTTGGCGGCCAACTATATTTTTCACTCTGATACCATATTGTAACACCCCAATTTCTAAAACATGCACAACACTAAGTGGTAGCATAAATCTCATTGGGATGTCACAAACATGATTATCATTGCATAAAAATAAAGTTCATATATACCAACACAGGATAAAATAACAGTTCTCATACTCAAGTCCCCAACATAACTCATACATTAATAAAACTAAACATGTTTACTTTTAACCATCCTACACTTTCTCATAAAAGTCACACTAAACTAAAACACATTATTCATAAACATAAAGGAAATCTAATCTATGGATATTTGGCACCCCACTAGGTTTGGTCTGGAAGTCCTTGAGCCTCTTCTTCAACTAGTCCTTAGATGGCTTTATCCTTGACGTTGTTCCTTCCCTGCGGGCATCACACCCCCAGCCATGCATCAAACAAATTGGTAAGTGGAATTGAACATATTCTAATTTAAAGAAAACATGTAAATTGAAAAATAAATTTTAAACATTAGACATTGTTAAAGAGACAAATGCTTTTATATAATGTCTTTTATCTTGACCTATATAAGAATCCTCGGGTTTTGCACTGAAGTGCCTCTTCTCTTATGCACCGAAGTGCCTCTTGGGTTGCACCAGAGTGTCTCTTCTCTTATGCACCGAAGTGCCTCTTAGTTTAGCTCTGAGGAGCCTCTTAGTGAGGACCTTATATATGTTATCTTTTAACATTATCTTTCTCTTGAAAAATCTTACTTTGCTCTTTAAACTTAACTTTAAATTTACTCTTAATGTGCATGAAAATGATACAATAATATTGACATTAAACATGGCATTCAGTTCAGCATAAATTCATTGACTTTTAACATTTGAAATAGTAAATACTACATTCATAACATTCATTATGCATACATATATAGAATCAATCAAATATTTATGTTCAAAGTGAGTGGACCACTTACATTTCTCTTAGAGAAGACTTAGATACCCTTCTTAGGTTGATGAAACCCTAAACACATTCCTGGGGTTAAGAAACCCTAAATTACCCTGTTAAAGCAATTATCATTAATTAATAATTTGTATTCAAGTTAAAATTTTGGGTTTTGGGGTTCTTGATGAAAATAGGGAAAAAGGGTGTTGAGTCCGGCTATGAAACTTAATCCATCATCTAGATCTTGGAAAACTGAGCAAAATACATATATAACTTGACCCCATAGATTGAACCAGTAAAAAGATACGAATTTCCATAGATCGGCCAATCAGAAAGCTTGAAAAATCCACATATTAATAAATAGGCCGCCTAATCACGGGATGAGGTGGCCCAATACCAACCCGCCACTCAGACCAGGCCATTGCTTGCAAGCACAGGGTCAACTAGGAAGACCAAGACGTGAAAATTACTTGACTACCCATGGAGGAGCGATTAGTGTAAAACAAAAAGTCAAGGGGATTGTTGGAAGCTTGCCCCCTGAGATCATCGTTCTGCTACAACGAAGACCAAAACTAAGGGAACTAAAACTAGGTTGAGGATCAATGATATCCAAATCTATGAGTTCAAAACCAAGAAAGAAATCCAAACCACCATGGAGTTCTTCACATCCACACTTGCTGAACAAGCCTGAACTAGGTCGTTCTAGGGTCTGGGGGAAACATAACTCTCTCTCGCCATGGATGACCATGCGAGCAAGACCAGGATATCGAAGGGATACAATGCCTGGGTAAAAAAAACAACGCGGGCAACATCCAACAACTTGGGAGCGTCTACCCCATGCCATCAAAGGTAGAGAGAAAGAAGATTAGACCAGGTGAGGTCCATAGATGTGAAAAGAACACACGAAATTTGAGAATAGAAAACAAAGAGAAAAATGGGTAATGAGATTTACCGAGCTAGAGATGAAATTCATGAGCAGGAAACATTCGTGATGGTCTGCAATCAAGCCTGGGGCATCAGGGAACCTTTGGGTGTCCTGGCTTCTCGTCGTCGGCCACCATAGGTAGCTGGAGTAAGGTTGAGAAGGGTGAGTAGGTCGCGAGCAAGCTAGAGGAACAAGGACGGTGGAGGAGGGTTTGCTGTTGATCCGTGAATAATTTTGTGAGGTTTTATTTATATAGGATACGACCCTAAGGGGTTGGGTTTCCCTGACGCCGTAGAAACAGGGGAGAGAGGGAGAGTTCTAGTCAACTAGGAGATCTACTGGATGAAATCAGAACAAAATCAGTATGGGGGTGTTCGGCTCGGTGCGAGGATTGAGAAAAGACAGTTATTTCGTGCTGAGGTGGAGTGGTGTGGGAGATCGAGATCATGGAGGAGAACCGCTACTGAGGAGTCCACTCTGTGTGGGACTCGGGTGGAGGAGATGGTCTCCCCATGCACAGCTGGATCCGTGAGAGTCTGACCCGGCTGGGTCAGCGTGACCCTCAAATAAATGCTGGAACAAAGTTCTGCTTTGGTTAGGATTATATTCATTAGGGCTATATGTTCAATTGGGTTAAATATTTTCTAGTTCAAATTAGGGTAGCTAGGAAAGTCCAAATCTCCTCAAATTTTGTGTGTTACTTAAATGAGACACAAGGAATCCAAAAATATAGTTATTTTCCTGATTTGACCATCTTAGCTTATTATATTTCTATTTTTGGCATAAATTTTTAATTAATCATATAGGATGACTTAAAATGAATTTGAGGATAGAAATTTGGTAAATCATTAAATTATCAAAACCAACTTATGGTAAAATTATTAGTCCATAAAAAGAACTTTTATTGGGTAAATTTCATGTTAAACCCTAAATGTCACTTATTTAATAATTAGGGCTAACTTGATGATATTGATTTTCATTTTAGTGCAAAAGTTATCAAATTCAACTTATGTAACATATTTGGAAACCATAATCTTATCATTATAAGTTTTAATTATCAATTTCAAAACAAAGCAAATTAGGGTTTGAAATTGGGGTCATTTTATAGGGTCAGAAATTTTAGGATGTTACAGTTATCTTCTAGGGCAAGCTATTTCCACACATTATTATTATATCCATAATTCAACACAACCTTTTCCAAAGAAAAGTTGCAAACTAACATCTATTGCTTTATTGAGATTCTTATCCCATCATGGACAAAACCAAGAGTCAACAAACTAATAGGAGACTCCTCTATGGTTCCTTGACCGATAGGGACTCCTTTATCAAGTCTACAAATCAATATAACTCATATAAAGATATCAACTATACAACTTCCTTGGTCTTTTCATCACTAAGAGTGATACCACTCCAAGATGGTGTCTTCTTCTTTCTCTTTCTTCTAGATGATAATAGGAAGTAGTAAGAACACTCTAGAAGTGGTAATTTTCACATCAACCCTTTATTTTGGATAATTTACAATTTGTACCACAATTGATGCACAAAGCACTTAGCATTATTCAAACAAATTCTTACTTTAGAATTTAGGCCTTCCACAAGTCACCACTTAGCATCATTCTCTCCCTTATGATGTTAGAACACTTAAGATACATTCAATATGTGACATTTTGCAATATAACCCCTCATCTTGGGTAAATTTCACTTTACACTCAGACTATCATATAATGTACAAATAGTTTGCAAATAAGCTCAAACTTGAAAATAAACTTCACAAAGAGCCTTAATTACTTTTCAAAAGATTAGAAGAAGTTTGTAAATAACTTAAGAAAAACTTCTAGGGTTAGGCTATAACCCAGGTCAGGGATGTTACATCATGTATGTATTAGACATGACAAGATGATATCAATTTCCAATAAGGGTTATTGGATTGTCATTTAAATACATCCATTAGTACTTGAAAAGAACTAACATATAAGTTTCTAAGACCAAGGAAACAAGGAAGAGTTAACTGTAAAGATTTACACTGATGCAAGTTTCCATAATGACAGAAGATGATTGCAGTATTAAAGCTATGTGTTTAATCTTAAGATAAGAGTTATTAATTGGAAAGAGTTTTCAACTATAAGATCATTAATTTACAATTCTACAATTGAAGTCGAGTATCCTGGTGTTATGAACACAGAAGTGGATACTATATGGATCTAGAATTTCATATGGATGAAATTAAATGTGTTCCAACCATTGATGATGCAGTAGTGATACTATGGTAACAAAGGGGCTACTTGTCAGGCAAGGAGTATCAGATAGCATATTACAATAGTTCTATCTCATGCGAGTGATCATACAATTAAGAGTTAATGAACATGAAATATACAAACTAAAAACAATTTATTGCTAACCTACTGTATCAATACTTACACAAAAGAAACATGATGGACATGTTTAGATCACTAGGGATGAGATACATGGGTGATTGGCTCTAAGTGCAAGTGGGAGTTTGTTGGTAAGTATGCCCAGAGTTCCAATCATAAGGTGATTGTGAAGGCATATTACATAAAAAGATTTGATTAATAATATCAAAGGAAAGTTTCCAGTTCATTTTGATCCACTCAATTATTAGATAATGAGGAAACATAATGCATGTCTAAAGAATGACAATTACTCAATGATGTATGTCTTTAAGTACGTGAATTGGAAGAATGAGATCATACGTAGGTTAAGAGTATGCACATTCTTGTTACGCCCCTGGTCAGATGTTATTGTGGAAGGTAGATAGACAACAACAACACATAAAACTAGAGTGTGGGTTGGTTGATGACAAAATCGCATTAGTCATGATATGGCAAGATCAAACCAAGCACATAGATACAAGTTAGAGAATAGTGTATCAGACATACCCACCATGAGAGTAACACATGGAACCGTTGCTATGGTAGTCATAGTTAGCTCTCATAAGTGAAGGTGGTGATTGTGATTTTTTCTTGAAGTCACTACACTCATCACATGTCTAAGTTGAGATAAATATCTCCTCTCTCTCTTTCTTGTTCTTTTAGCGTAGAAGCTTTTTCTCTCTCTTTCTTGTTCTTTAACCTAAGGTTTGTTTCTCTTTTGAGGCGGTGACTAGCTTGGCTGGAGGTGATCAAGATAGGTTTTTCTCCCTTCTTTGGAGCTTCTTTGCTTGGAAATTGTTTCTTCATAATTTGGGTGAGTTATATAACTTTCCCCTCAATTATTGTTGTGCTCATCTTGCATGCTAATGATCCACACCAAAATCATTATTATAAGTAGTTTAATGATAAAATCTATGCACTAGGGTTTAGTTTTCATGATGATCTTGAGTAGACAATCTCCCTTGTGTAACCTTAATCTATGTGGCTAAATTCTTGTTTGATGGTGGAAGTGGTGATCTTTTTAACCATGTGCTTAACCTTGGTTTCCTTCATCATCATCGTGGTTTTGTATTTTGCATAATGATGCATGTGTTGATTCTTGCATTCATGTGCTCAACGTTTGGTTTCCTCTCTCATATCATGGCTTTTATGTTGAACTTGTGACCATCATAATTAGGGTTTTGGTTTTCATTTCCCTCGTGTGGTTTTTACGTTCATGATTCTTTAGGGTTTTGGTTTTCATTTCCCTCGTGTGGTTTTTACGTTCATGATTCTTTAGATTCTTGATTATGAATCATTTGGATACTTTGACATCATCAAATGTAATCCTAAAACATGGATTGCCATAAAGGTGATGATTGGGTAGTTGTGACACATGGAGATAGACTATGAGTGATGTAAATGGGATTTGTCCCTCCTACTGGAGTTTGATGTCCATGGCCAGTGGATTAGCGAGACTGAGAAATATATGTGCATACACATGTGAATCAGTAAATGATATTGATGTCACATATATCTCATATAGTCCTCTCTAAGTTCAAGGAACAAGGATTGAACATTGAGAGGATGACTATTCCATGCCTCAAGTTCATTTTGGATATTAGTGACAAAGGAATTATGCAATTACTACAACACCTTACACATATTGTAGGTTGAAGTTGTTTTGCAACTTACTATTCACTTGGATAGCACTAATGTGTGACTAGGCACCGCTCTTTGCTTGTTATGTCATAAGCTAGTTATGGACATTCACTGCCAACATGATATAGGACCTATAGGGTCACACACATAGGAACTCACCTAAAAGATGACTTTATCATAAATGATGATTGAATTTATTACCAAAGTGTTTAGGTAGTCAATTTGAGCAACAAGTCAACTGACTTGACTGCCAGTTGATTGCCTCAAGTGTTGAGACTACCGGTTGGATTGTCAGGCTGATCAAAAATTGAATAGGCTAAGTTCTACCCAAATTGAGGAGTGAACTGACCAGTTTACTCAGGTTAACCGATCGGGCCATCTCACCGACCAACTGGTCGGGTGATTAGATGACTATGACACGTAAGTGAGATCACTCAGTTCTTGGAGAAATTTGATTACATCAAGGATTATTGCTAACTTCATATCATGCATTAATTGAATTTGAATTGCCAAATCTATGTGATTGGGAAACATAGAAAAGGATCGGTTCAATGTACAAGTCGACCATCTCGTATGTGAACCGAACGGTTCCAGTTCAACACTCACATGTTGTGAAAATTCATGATATTTCGGTCCCTTCCACTCTCGCATCAACTGGGAACCCTGACCCTAACTCCTCCTATAAATAGAGGGGTGTTGGGGGCTTCCCAACACACACAATTAAGAATTAGTTGCTTGATAATTGTTGTCCTCTCTTGTTGTGGTAACCTAGAGAACCCAAGTAAGTCGTACCCAACAACGGAGGGATAGAAAGGGAGAGAACAACTGAAAATCATTGTTGTGGGAGAGCACGTCGGTGGCTAGTACACCAACGGGAGGGACAACTCCTTCTTATCTATTTTAGCAGAATGACATGAGTTCTGGATGGTCTATGTGGACTTCCATAGAGGCGAGGTGGCCTTTGCCAGTTGCTAGGAAGACGTCGTCAGCCTACAGCCCATGGCGAGACCACATGAGCCGCTATAGTAGCTATTCTAGTCTGTCGTATGTGGTGAAGACCAGGAGTTGCACAAACACTGTCCAAGAGCAACTAAAATATAGTTTTACTACAATGAGTTGTAGTCACTGGACTTTCTCCAAGACCTGGGATGAACTTGTTAAACCATATTTCCTATTTCATAGTTATTTCCATGGTCTTGATGTTCTAGGGAATACATATAGATTTAATTTTTGAATCCACTACCTTACTCTGTACCCTCATTTCCCAATAACAATCCCCATCCTTGATCCATCCCAATTGACTATGCTACCAAAATAGGACTTTCTCCACTTTCTCTAGCTACAACACTCTCATTGTGGCAATCATCTCAAGCACGGTCAATTATGAGTTGAGAGGATCACATCTCAGGATGGGGGAGGCCTTATCAAAATCTGAAGTAGCCTCCTTCAGGTGATCGGGGATATCATAGAGATCCTTGGACCATGATTTTAGTGCAATCTTAGTCCTCTTAAGTTTCTTGGCTACAACAAAGATTAGGTTCCCATCAATCTCTGACTCCCATGCCTCCTTGACTACTTTAGAATAGCTTGACAAATCTACCCATAAATTTAGGAAATAAAAAGTTCTATTAACTTTCTTCAAATTCTCTGGTTGAGAGTCAACCATGCATGGTCGCTATTGGGGTGGCCCCCAAGCACGACATTGGCTTCAGGAAACACATTCAACTAGCATCCATTAGTTAAGCATCTACCCAAATTACTAGCAATTCTGAAACCATGCCTCCTTTGATTGTGTCACATTGTAATACCTCCCATCATATTCAATTTGACTAAATCAGCAACATTGACAGCCATATTGAACCTACAAAGGATTGAATTTGGTATCCATTTACCTCCAACCTTCTCAGAATCTTGGCAAAAACGATAGAAATCTCAGCCCACAATATGAGATAGCTCCTATTACGTAGAGCTAGCAATCATCTCCCAAATGGAATGCCTAGTGACTTCACTATTGAATATGTATATGGTCATAATGACACAATGGAAACCTCCCACATTTATGCAACTAAAGACCATCAATTGATCAGCCACAAAAATGAATTGAGAATTCGATATCTCATTGTTCCACCCAACAGAAATCCTACCAACCTCAACCAACTAAAGATTAGAGACACAATCCCATCCATAAGGAAAAAGATTAGGTATTTTCTGAGTGAATGTACACTTGACCCTGGTCTTCAAACATATAAAGAAAGTGGCTTGAAGCTTATTGATAATCTTTCTTAGCCTCCTCTACCTTTCAGGCCTAGAAGCTCCCCTCACATTCCATGTCAGGATGATCATCTAGATTGGGAGATGCCACCTCAACCAGAGGTGGATAATCTAGAGGAAGTTCTCCTGCCTCTGAGTGCATTGTCTCTGTTCTTACCCAATCACACTGGGGACCCAATCATATCCTCAATCAATAGATCGACATCAAGGTTCTCTAGAATAGAGAATAGACTACTTTCTATAGAGGAGTACCCCCTTCCTTGGATGGAGGGTTCCTCAACCACTTCAACCACCACAACACTGGGCATGACCACCTCCTCTATGATATCAGCACCACTCTGTGATTCAACACCATGAATTAGTCCAGTAGCCACTATGACATAAACACCAATCTGTCCCTTGACAGTCTCATCCATTCACACCTTCTCAGCAAGCACCTCAGAATGAACCCCCTCAGTGTAGGTGATATGTCACCTGAAAAAGACACACACCTATGATTTCTATGAATTTTCTTCATACTCCTTTGAGGTCTTATGTTGGTAGACCTACCACGCACCACCTAAGGTTTAGTAGATGTCTCCCTGAGCCTTCGACAATGACCACGTAATTGGCCAAACACCTTATAGGTGTGGCATATTTCTAGTAAGGCATCATACTCCACTAGGATTTTTAGCTCCTTCCTGTTTGAAAACTTGACCATGACTACCGAAGGAGGAGCTTTGTCAACCAACATCTCCACACAGATGTGTGCAACACCCACATTCCTACCATTTTCTAGGAAATAAATAACTTTAGGTGTACCCAAACCACAAACAATGACCGTGATAGCATGCATGGTCCAGTGTGCCCCCATGTCAAGAGGATGACCCAAATAGGGACAAAATATAGAGCCTCCATTCTCACATAAGCTTCAGATGTCCATCGTCTCATGATGACCAATTGATTATAAAAGAACCACAATCCTTCTTCAATCAAACACTTCATATCTTCTTCATAAGCAAACCGCATGAGGAACATTCCTCCTCTGACCGGTGAGATCTAAACCTCCCCTCTGGGCCTCTAGAAGTGAAGAAGCCACCCATACTATTTGGGGATATGGAAACTCTTACCCAAGATCTAGATGGTGATTGTGCAGTGATGGATGTCATTCGTTTCCATCACAACTATCTTGTGAGATTCATCCAAGGTCGGGCATCACCTTCACAAAAATTAGGGCATTTGGAGTCGCTGGGAAGGTCTACCGATCTATAGTAGTGTTAGACCTCAAGGTTTGTGGAAAGTATCCGCCCACATCCACCCCAAAGTGACATCCGTAGATGGGCCGGACCAAGGCAGGGGTCAAGGAGAAAGGCTAGAAGAAGTGGGAATGGTCTGGATAGGAAAAAGGGGAGGAGGGAAGGAAGTGGAAGCTGAGGATGCATCCAAATATCCAGGAACGGCCACATCTTTGGAGACAGACATCACCTCACCAAAAGGGGTAGTGCCCCACCATGGTCAAGGGATTCCTAGAGATTGAACATAACCATCCTAGAGAGAGAGCATGAGAAGGTAAAAAATAAGTTGTTTCCCAAAACGTTTCCATATAAGAGTTGCTTTATACAAATGGTTCACGTCCTCAAATGAGGTAATCGTGATAATGTCTAGATATATTTTGAAGAAATTTCAAAAATATTGTAATGACATTTATTTTCTAATGGGTTTTTTGTTTTACTTAAACTGAGCTATAAAATGAAGATAGTTGAGATCTATTTTGACAGAATATATGGGATGAGGTTGCGCTCCAAATTAAGAAATGTTCATGATGCATGTAATGGTCTAGTTAATGACTATAAGATAGAACAATGATGCAAGATTAGAGAATAGTTGGCCATTTCAAGTCCAACGATTTCCTCATAAGATAAAATTAATGATGTTTTTTCAATTTTGGGGATTTTATGAAGAAGAAAAAGAGAAAATCAATTTACTTAAAAATGAAACTAGCAAATTATTTAGAAATTGATATGTTGCATCAATATTCAGGCTTTGATGTTTTAATACAGTGGAGATGAATGATAATGCCCATCCAATCCTAAATCCATTACTAAGGATTTTTAGCTAAACTAGTCCCCACTATGGCCTTAAAGTCCGCATTTTGTATGCCAAGGAGGGTAATTGACCCACATAAAAATGGAATCCACCCTACTACGGTAGAAGATTTAATGTGCACCCAAATTGGATGATAAATAACTAAAGATAAGGTAGATATCTAGTTCATATTATATACATTTTCTCTTAACTTGACTATATTCGATCTTATACATATGAAACACATGGACTTAGGGATCATACTAGTTTCTTAGAGGATGAAGATACTATAGATGACGGTAAAACATGTATGATTCTCAGTATAATTCTCATCTCATGATTTTTCACATGTTGGTTGAAATTGATTGTAGGTTAGCTTATATTCAGGAACTTTGTCTAAGTGTAGAGTTTTTTCAGAAAACATGGGAATATGATTATCAAGTTGGAATATTATTTTCTTGTTCAAGGTAAATTGTTTCATTCTTTTGAGTTGTGTTTATGCATTTTTCATGTTGGTATTTGGCACATGGGATTCAAGATGGGAAGATAGTTACTAGGTTATTGGATTTTTATTATGTTTTTACTACATCATGTGCTATTGAATTAGTTGGAGTAGTAGGGTAGAAAGATGGGAATACTATTCATGCATCAATCACTAGTTATGAACAAAGTCTATAAATCTCAATCTGGAGTTGATGTTGTCACGTTGAACTTATGGATGAATGATGCTCCTTTGACCATTCTCCTTCTGGAATATTGTTAGGTTGTTTGTCATAACACTGGATGCCATATTCTCATCTATCAAAATATGGAAAGGTCTATGCAATGGTAGAACATTGACTCAATTAGTGGTGTTGTTGTCCTCATTTTTTAGGTCTTGATGCTTAATATCCAACCCTTAGTAGTCATTTGTAGTGCCTTTTTGTTGAAGTCAAGGATTCATTTTGAATTAGGATATCCAAAGTCTAGATCATAGGCCTCAATACACTATGTAATGAACACCCCTGAGTGATGGAAAATTCTTGAGACCTTGTACCATCGCCACTCCTAGATACTCAATCATTAAGTTTTTTTAGATTGTGTTTGTCTGTAGTTCATATAATCCCGCACTCCTTTAAATTTTCATTTTTATTACATTAATCTCTTTATTTAATGCAACAATGATTGTCCATTGTAATTTTGTCTCATCTTATAGATCTATTTTAGATTGGAATATGTACAAAGAAGTGGTTGTGTGAATCTAGACCAAAGGCCTCTATTACAATCAAGTTAAGGCTGACATTACTAGAGGATGAAGTTGAATAGTTATAAAAAAATAATGAAACCCGAATTTGATCTATTTTTTTTATTATTGGTGATGATTATTCACAAAAAACTAAAGTGTTTCCTTAATGTCTTGGGTGAAATGTATTGATTTTGTGATATTTTTGGACCAAAAGTTATTTTGTGATAAATTTGTAAATCCAGATTGTAACAAAAACTATATTTTGTAGTCTACGTAATGAACAATATTCTTATAGTAGTCATGGCTTGAAGTGCAGTTTTCTATGCATACATATAATATTTTGGCCAAATGTTAATACTTTGAGACATATATATTAAACATAGGGTTACTGATATAATGTTCTGGATTAAATCAATACATTTTGGGTTAATGTATACAATTAAGTTTTTTTTGCAATTTCTTGTGCATATTTATAATATTTTGGACCAAACATATTAAATACATGATCAGTGGTATAGTATTTTGGGATAAATCTATCCAACCTGGCTTAGTTTATAAAGTTTAGGGACTATTGTATAATTTTTTTGGACTTGATATAATATAAATAATGGCCAACAACTGCATAGGTCACAGCTAAATGGATGCAATTTGGTTTACCATGATACCGATGTGTCTCCATGCATTCCACCCTATAGAATGGTGTGGGGGTCCATGACCATAATAATTTCAAAGTGTGGATTGGTTGAATTGTTGTGGATGTGATTGGTCACTTTCTGCGATCCCTACTAAAGCAGACTATTTCCATACCTTTGTCTCTACATGTTTATATTCCACATGCAAAGAATGATATTGATTAGTTTGATCCTAATTACTCTAGATCATTCATTCTAGGACACTCTCCAACAAGTAAAACGCATAGTATTTTTAATTATAATTTGTAAAAATCTTGAGGTATCAATTAATGTGAAATTTATTAAAAATACACCAAAAGATGATTTTGAAGATTTGATACCAAATTCATAATCTCACACTTGAACTGAATCTAGTAAATCAAGAAGATGATAAATGAAAAGGATAATTAAGATGATGAACCCTAACCTAATCAATATACATCTAGGCTCATTTTAGATCATCATGTTGATTTAATCATTTAAGATCCTATAGATAAAGTTAATAATAGGTCTTCATTTAGAGAACAAGAAAACATGTGTTTTGTATTCAAGCAGGAGGTAAAGACAGTTTATGATGCTCTTGGTGATGACTATATGATCCTACCCATGTGGGATAAGCTTACAAAATATGTAACAAAGAAGTTTGGGATCTAGTTCCTAACAATCAAAAGAAATATCATTGGAGCTAAATGTGTAGGAAGAATCTCAATGAATTTGGTAATATAGTTTGTAATAAAGCACATCTCATGACCAGAGTTTATAATAAAGTAGAAGGAATTGATTTGGATGGAACTTACACACATGTAGCTAGACTCCAATATACATGTATGTTGTTGACACTAGCTAGCCACATTATTATTAAATTTTGAAAATATACAATTGAAGATCACGTTTTAAAATATATAATTGAAGAAGTTTTGCTGCACCATTGTGTAGATTTGAAATGTAAAACATGATGACCATATTTTTACATATTGATACCTTCATACGGTCTAATACAAGCTCCAATCTCATGACATTAGTGACTTCAATCATTTTCTTGATAAATAATTGATTTTCTATTGGACAAGCTGGTTGTACACTATTTATTAAGCTAGTGGTTATATCCTTTCAGTGTGTAAAAATATACAGTGGTGATACTATTTTTGGACCAAATGATGACATCATTTGAGATATTCTCTTAGATTAACAAAGATTGATTTTGAGACGATCTTAATGGAAGAAC
Organism: Alisma plantago-aquatica; assembly: GCA_963693085.1. Classification (NCBI taxonomy): domain Eukaryota; kingdom Viridiplantae; phylum Streptophyta; class Magnoliopsida; order Alismatales; family Alismataceae; genus Alisma; species Alisma plantago-aquatica. Next base: position 850,846,176 of record OY856414.1, read on the forward strand.
TCACATTTTTCTCATGTACCCAAATTAAGAAAAAATTTAAAGGAACTTTTGGATATCAAGAAAAATATAACAAACAAATTGCTTAAAAGATTTAATATGGAAAATTTCAAGCGACATATAACTGCTATGATTACATCCACTAAAATTGATAAAGATGAAGATGGAAACTCAATATACTCACCTATATATAGGAATTATTACTATATACTTACAACCTATATACATGAGATATCCTTCTAGTACGCCTTTGTGCTAGATTTCAAGAAAATCCAAAGAAATTCCATTACTAAAGATATTAAAAGAATTTTAAAATATCTAAACGCAGCTAATGATTATAGTCTATGGTATTTATAACATGAATATTTTAATTTATAGCTTATATAGATAAAAAAATTGATTGGATGTAGAATCAATTAAAAAAGAACTATTGGTACATGCTTTCTTTTCTCAAATTCACTAGTGTCTTGTTTTATAAGAAGCAAAATGTTGCACCACTATCAACAACTAATATGTGCTTGATCAAAGTTGTTGTTATCATCTTTTTATGAAGAAAGTCTGTAAATATTTCCTTATTGACAAAACTCTACTTAATTTATCGTCATAACACTATTACAAAATATGTAAAAAAATATTGCATAGTCATGGTAAACAAATACAAGTTCAATATCATTTTCTTTGTGATGACTATGAGAAAAATCACGCTCACCTTGATCATTTGGATACTATGAATTTATTGACAGATTTATCAAAAGATCACTCCCTATACAATAGTTTAACTCTATTAGAGATAAATTGATAAAAGTTTAACTCTAAATGCTCTTTGTGGAACATTATTTGTCAAAACCATTCTTCTAAAACTATGTGTATTTTGGAATCAACATTTGGACATTTACATTCTAATGCCAAACTGAAGATTTTATTTTTCTTATCTATTATTATATCTATGGGTTATTATCATGATTTTCTAAAAAGCAATGTTGTCTAAGGTTGGATCACACACTTGGGGCTGACAATACTTTCCCCTACATTAATAAAATGGTTTACAAGGACTCTTAAGTCATTGTTGAATCCTACATGACCAAATCTAAGAACTACCGAAACTAATATACATATTACTTATGATAAGCTCAAATTAATTATAAAACCCACTTTTCTAAGTATTTCATAATATATTTTTATGAATATATTTTTGAATTTATCTTCACAAAATGCCTATTCTAATATTTATACATCAATTTATAACATTATTCTTTATTATAATTTTTTATCCAAAATTATGAACTTGTGCATAATCAATAAGACTTTTGATCAAACTCAAGGTGGAGGGGGTTTGTAAAACTTACAAGTCCACCAAGAGAAACCTAGGTCAAGGATAACCACCAAAGCATTAGACCGACGACAATCACATTTTGATCATTGTAACTATCACTCAAACTTAGAGTTTGATCGGGACACTATATGATCTCCATATATAGGATGAAGATGCTCTCATTTCTTCAAACCATTCACTTTCCATCCTTTCTCAAGTTCATGTACTTCTACTCTCATAACCCCCTTCAAGTTTTTGTGAGTCTTTCATTAATTTCATATCTCCATTTTTCTTTATCAAAATCTTGCGAGATTTCATGATACCTCAGAACAAGAGGGCTACTCCTACTTACATCAAAGTCTCTGGTTTCAAGTTCTTTGACTCTGACACTATAAAATGCTAAATTAAGTTATGCAGTCGCAATCCCATCCCTAATCATCCTACATACATCTATTCCATCGTTGATTTTGTCATAAAATCTCTCTTTGCATTTCAAATGATGAAGGACATGATAAAGCCATCCACTCTACTTTGGTCCGTCAAAGCTATTTGGGAGTTATAGTCCAAAAAACACTGGGAAGACAAAGACTCTTTCTCTGTTACCACACTTCTTGTTGGTAATGTTATAGATTTTGTAGAAGATGATCCAGTTGATATTATTAGTCTTGATCTTGGCACCTATACCCATCATCTCAATTTATTTGTTGGGAATCCTGATTAAGCCTTCCCCACCTAAAACATAGCCAAATCTCTATTTAACATTAGAAAATATATTATTGTAGAATGTAACACTATGCATGAGGCTAGGAGTACCCTAATGATTGCATCTCTTATTTACCTAGCTAGTCTCATCAACCTCATTGTTTCCCACATAATTTTTCATAGAGAAAATACACTCAAAGTTCCAAATTTTGTCAAAAATCTATTTATTCCATTACTAAGAAAATCTCCACCAACTTTGTTAGGATGAATTTGAGAGAAATGATAGATATACCCACAAAAAATTCAAGTACTATATACATTTTCTCAATCATTACCTGTTTTACAAATAAAATATCTTTTCAAGCTCTACTATAAACTTGATTGGCATGCACAAAAAGTGATCCAATCTACCATTGGATAGATCAACTTACTATTTGGGCATAAATATGTTCGTGAACTTGAACATAGTGAGAATGAAGAGGCAAGACAAACCCTTGATGAAATGCCTCAATCTTCTAATCCTTATAACTATGTAAATGAATTTGTAAACATACTTGGTTTAGGATATAGAATTGGTTACGATTTTGAGTATAATCACCAAGCCATTGAATATCTAAATAGTTCTTTGATTTATCTTAATTATTCTATACTAGATGAATACCCAAGACATGCTTATATTAGTACAGTGAAGCCCTTCAACCCATCCTACGAACATGCTCAACCTCCACCATGATCAGCTTTATATCATTATCATTTCTCTTTTCTTCAACTCTAAGATGTTGTTGTACACTTCAAATGTTATGGAGAACCTACCTTCTTGGAGGCCTATGCACTTGATGCTACATGATTTCTCAAATGGGATTTCATCATTGTGTACTCTGGTAAAAGAAATATATGGTTCTAGATATGGATGTGATGCCTTAATACAAAGTCTTTGAGGTATTTACATTTCTTAAGTTTGTAGTGTTGTGTTTCTTTTTATGAGCATATTGTATCATCAAGGTTTTGTCCTCAAAGCATATATCTTATAACTTGCCTCAAGTTGTGTGCTTTGATTTACGAAATTTGATATATAAAGAACTATTCTTTTGGTTAAATCGAGATTCCACAAAGTTTTTTGGTTTCTTGACTAGAAAGGATACATTATACATTAATTTGTAATAGTTTTGCTTCCCTTTATTTACCCCATAAACATGATTACTTTTAGTTAGAGGAACCCATATCAAGGAGGAGGATGTTATGTTTTTTACTCTATCCATGTTTTATTTTTAATTATAACAAAGGGGGTGAAAGAAACTAGATTTATAGATAAAAAAATCTTCATAATTTCTTTTGAGTTTATATTATTTTGATTTTAGTTCTCAAGATTCAGACACATAAAACAATTTCATATTCTTGATCAAAGGAGGAAAATTTGAATAGAATTAAAAACTTCAAAGTGCATCATCTACTAGAGATGGAATTATTCTTCCTAAACATATGGATGAAGTCACTTCTCATTTCATCGTACACTTCGGTTTTGAACTACTCAAGGAATGGGTATGATATGTAAACTAAATGTACAGATTCACTTGATTATAATTGTTTATCTAAAAGTATTTGTCATCATACAAAATGGGGGATTGTTGGCCAAATGAAATTATATAAACCTATCATTACGTATAACTTATTTCCTATTTATGTTGTTCCCATCTATTCATATAAGTATTACATGATCATTTGAGTTAGAACAATTCAAATAGACACATAACATGCTATGAGAAAATATTCACCTGTATATTCTAATGAAAGTATTGTAAATAGTTGTAAAATGACATTGAGTTTCATATTATAGAAGCATTACTGTTGATGATCCCAATAGAACTTATTATCTTAGTTAACTCCGTAGGATTTTTTTTACAGATTATTGTCTTTTATTGCATAAGTGTATAGACCCAAAACTCAATTTCAACACCTTATTGGTTGTTAGAATTCTCAATAAACCTCATAGTTTGACCAAACACAACTCAGATAAACTCGAAATCGACCAAATGGTGGTCACAATGACTTATTCTAATTTAATCATTGTATATAACCAATACACATCACAATACATTCTGACCAAAGTACAATTTGACCTACATTGGCTTCATTATCCTTTTTTTTAGCTAAAACCAACAATTTTTTTGTGCAATGACGTCCCTAGACACTAAAATGGTTTCTATTGACTACCCCATTCCTCCTCTATATAATAAACATATTTGTGAATTTCACCAAGAATCAAAGCCATATAATTCATTTAAGAAAAAAATCATAGGGTTATTGAGTTATAATCTTATTTTTATTGCTCTTGTTTAAGCTTATGATGCATTGCCATAATACATTGTATCTTTAGAGACTCGAACCAGAAAATCCTACTACCTAGATTGTAGTTCTTTTTGTCCAAACTCATTTACTTGTGATCAAGCCTTCTAGAAGAGATTTGAGGTGAGTGAAGCGTCAACCAGTCTCTATGTGACAATGATCCTCCTTCATCTTCACAAAGATGACAAAGTGGTAACCTTACTATGTCTACAAGTAGGATAAGGTGTGTGTGGTGGTTTCCGAGAAGACATACAAGGAAACAATGGTAATCTCCCACAACCAAGATATAAAGGATATAAAAATGTTTAATTTTCTTATCAGTTGTTTGATGTATAATCTTGCATTTTACTCCCTCTCAACCTTAAGTAAAGATTGTTTTCCCAATTCTAGTGGTCTAAAGCCAACAACTTGTTATATTAGGGAATCTTCAACCAACAAAATGCCATAATATGGAATCTTCATGGTTTTTGAACCACATTACAAAATTATGCTTATTCCTTGTTCTACTCCTCCTTGTACTTTGGTTTCTTTTATCACAAAATTGTTGCTACTAAATGTTTGTTAGTTGGGAACTCCTAAAAGTGTCTATATAGTCTATTAACCTTACTCTAGACATACTTCCAGAAATTATGAGATGAAGGGGAAAGGAGATAGAGAAATAAGACATAAAATGAAGGCGCCATTATTTGAGTCCCAAGTAGATTGGGACGGGCAAGGAAAAGGCATGTGAAAACACGATCTCACATGAGTTCTCAAGTCAAACAGAGAATAGGAGGGGAGAGAAGAAAGCAGAGTGTGACACAAAGAACATAGCAAAATTGGAATAAAATTTATTCAAGCATAGTTTAAAGTCAACAATGATTGATGTATGATATATTAACTTCTTTTTGTAAGTTAGGGAAGATATAGATATGTAGTTGAAAATATGTACAATAGATAAATTGTAAGGCCACAAAACTTGCTTAATGAGTTGAATAAGCTTAATTACCATAATTTAATGCTTATAACCCTAATATAACCTTGTGATATGCTTTGAAATCATAACACAAGCTTAAGTTTCAAATTTTGTCCAATTTGGACACTGTTTGAGCAAGTTATGCAATTTTATGCACATATTGGACTTTTATACAATTTACCCAATTGAGAGGTTTTCTTTGCAATTTATCACTTGAATTATGTTCCTTTGATATTCTCTCATCATTATTGACCTTATTGAGTAATGGGGAACCTATTTAAACCTTGGTTTGAAAGTGTTTTCTCCAAGGGTATTTTAGGGTTTACCCCTTCATGGATGAGCTACCTTTAGTAGCTATCAACTAATAAATTATTTCATTGGCTGGGAAGTTCGACAAAGGAAAGATAAGAAGGTCTATACATATGGTTGGGGAGCTTCTTGTGTGTGTGCTTGTATATTCTTAATAAATTAAGGCCTTGGACACTTGGATAGATACTAGAACTTCAATTTTTTCTTTTTCTTTATCTTAAAGTTTCATATACTTATCCCCAAGCACCAAAACGAGCCATTTTCTCTCCACCACTTACATACTTCTCCCAACCTCATTATCCCTTTTTGCTTCTGCGAATTTTCCTGTCCAAGTAAGAAGAAAGTGGGGACCTTCTTGGAAAAAGGATCTAGGGTTGCAATTGACTTCTTTTTTGGGTTTAAAAAGCTTCCTTCTAGTGATCTTGTCCTAAAAGAGTAAGAATTCCCTTATTTCCTCCATTTATTTCTTTTTTATCCTTCCTTAGACCTTCCTCCAGGTCGTAACCTTGCTGTTACATGGTATAATTTTCTCTAAATCTCTAAAACCCTACCTTTCTTGCTCCTTATGCTTAGGGTTTGCTCATTTGATGAAGAAAGGTGCTAGATGGACGAGTTCATAGATTAAGCTTGGATTTTCTACCCTAACTTCTTGAGATTTCTTCTGTGTGGGCTTTCATCTTATCATTATAGGCAAGTTTTATAACTTTCTCCATGTTTATTTCTTATCATAAGCTTTCTAGATCACGTTCTTGCTTGATAATGATGATTTATACACTAAAAAGCTATGCTTGACTTGGATTTTGATTTTTATAATGTTCCCTGTTCTGATTTCAGTTCTAGATGAACCTGTGATCATGTGTTCGTTATTCCTAAGGTATAATATGACTTGTATCAGGTTGGTTTGACAACCTTTGGTTCTAAGCACCTATCAACCAATGGTCAATTTTAGGGTTTAAAGCTGATTTCTTCTATAAACCCATGACCCGATGATGGTACCATTGCAACAACCCTATAGTGTTGTCTTTATGATAACTAATAGTCAAGATCAAAGGTGTCTGATGATGGTGATAACCTATGGTCACCGCCCTTAGGTCAGGTTTTGGATCAATTAGAAGTTTAATGATCAACAATTAAGTGCCCTACTGATGTTATCAATCAATGATGACATTAGCTTAATATTTGATGTTGATTAATGAATATAGTGTTGATCTAACAACTCTATGGTTATATAATGATCACTAATGATTTTCAATCAGGTCTCTACAACCTATGGTGAGTTAAGGATTGTATTTGTAGCATCAATTAAGCCTTAGACCAATGGTTTCTTGGGTCACTTGATGCAATGGTCGGACCTATACTGTAATTGATGGTTTTAACATATGAACTTGACCCAATGGTCAAGATCTAATATTTATTCCTCCAAGAAAGTGGAATGATGGCTAAAGTAATATTTTGGTCCTAATAATGTGATTCAGATTGTTTCCTTTATATGATCAACTTAAGGAGGTTACTTGTTGACAATGGATGGCTTGTTTTAAATGAACAATCGATTGTGGGTTTTACCCTACTCTCCATGGAACATTTTGTGTTGTTAATCAAGGGATGTCTAGGGTTAAATGGTGACTCTTTCTAGAGAACATCTCAAGGACTTCATAGGTGGTTTATCCAAGGTGTTTACTTATGTAAACAACCAATGGTCTTACCTTTTAAACATCTAATGGTTTTGGGTGACACTGTGGTATGGTGATATGGGTTTATGATGGAACAAATGGAGGGTTACCCTTAATAAGGTAGTCTTACCTATTCACTCATATGAATATAAGGGATGATAATCATATTGTGTTGATATGTAATCCTATAGAGGTATAGCTTGTTATACCTAGCTTTAATATAACTAAATGATGGTAATTGGGTATGACTAGTCCTTGAATGACTAATACAATCATGGAGTATTATGTTGCTTTTGTTGAAACCTAGTATGCTATAACCCGATGGTTACACCTTGATTTATGTGTGGGTTCATACTTGATAATGGTATGGAATGTGATGGTGATGCTTCACCTTATGCATCCATGATCCAATGGGGATGCCACGAGTTAGGGTTTGGGTATAAGTGTTGATTAGTAACATTGATATAATTTATCATGTTGAACCTAACTCTAATGAAAATATATGAAGATGAGTATTCATGTTTAACATTCTTATATGATGGAATGATGGTACAATAACCTCCTTAACATAATCATAACCTTAATGTGTTAATTGGTGGTTATCATAGCCACATGGTTGATACTTTCTTATGCTAAACATGCACATTATGAATATGATGAGTGTTAATCATATCTAGATTTGTAACACCCCTCCCTAGGGTTCCATACGTAACCAGCGGAAGCACAGCCTAATCCCCAACATTATCCATAATGTGGGGTACTTGGCATTTCAGGGAGTGTTGTCACATACGTGATCTCATATCAAGAAATAAATAACACTTGGAATTATTGAAATTTAGATCCATACATGAGTTCTTGGAAAAAAAAGTACATCATGATTCTAAAGGTATGCTAAACACAAACTAGATAACATGTAAAGGATAGGATCTCCATAGATGGACATCCCACCAGGCAACAACTTCTTAGATCCTTGGATTCTTAGAACTCCTTAAGCTGATTCCTTTCCTTTAGCTCCAACTTCTGCGGACATCTCATCCCCAGCCATGCAAAGGAAAAACATTCATGGTAAGCAAGCGGCATTGGCATGTTATAAGACATGAAAATAACATATAAGATGATTTGACATAAAAATGAACATGCATTAACATTAATCATTTCTTGGCATCTTTTACATAAAGAACTTGACCAGAAGTATATGCTCCTCTCTTAATGCCCCATAAGGAGCCCATAATGCTCGAAAATCCCATAATTGCTCGGAAATCCAATAATTCTCAAAAATCCCATAACAAGGTGCATATAAATATAAATCAAATTCTCTTAACTCTGATCTTTCTTAGAGTTAATTATCTTCTTAATGACTTAGAATTGATCTTAATGGGATTACTCCCTCTTGAATATAATTGGGATTTCTCCCCATGAACTATAATGGGAATTTCTTCCCTCTTAAACATGAATGGGAATTTCTTCCCTCTTAATCTTGGCTTCATGTACCTTAATCATAATTTATAACATTAATGTGGTTTCTATGATTAGACTTATATTATAGAAACCAAACCTCCAATAGTCATATACTTGAAAGGAAGACATACTTTAATCATGACTTTAACATAAAGATCTTAACATAAATTATAAACATTCAGTAAATCAAATAATATCTATGCCAAGGGCATAGGGTGCTTACCTTGAGCTAAATCACCTGATTCAAACCTGGTTTGACTGATTGGATTCCCTTAAACACCTTAAATTAGCATGCATATCCTTCATCATACATCATAAGAGGAATATGAACAAGATGATCCTTTAGAAGAGGCTCTAACACACCCATCTGCTGAAAATTTCATCAACGAACGAGTTCAGGATTGTATCCTTAACCTCAATACTGCAGTAGAAGATCCTGAAGCTAAGTTCGAGGAACTCAAAGTTGTAAATGTAACTGAAGAGCCATGCGATAAGCCAGAAGCCCCTGAAATGAAGCCCCTTCCTGAGGTACTTAAGTACGCGTTTTTGGATGGTCTCAAGGTTTGTCCAGTTATTATAAATTCTGATCTAACGAATGAACAAGAAGATAAACTTCTGAAAGAATTAAAGGAAAGAAGGAAAGCTATCGGATACAAGATGAGCGATCTCACCAGGGTCAGTCAAGCGCTTTGTATGCACAAAATCCCTATGGTGGAAGACCACAAGCCGACTGTTGAGCATCAACGGAAGTTGAATCCTAATATGAAAGAAGTGGTCTGCCGTAAAGTCATCAAGTTGCTCACTACCAGAATCATCTATCCAATATCTGATTCACCTTGGGTTAGTCCTGTACATGTTGTTCCTAAGAAAGGTGGCACTACTGTGATACGGAATGAAGAAAATGAACTCCTCCACACTCGAACAGTAGTCGGGTGGAGGATGTGTATCGATTTTAGGAAATTGAACAAAGCCACACGCAAGGATCATTTTCTGATGCCTTTCCTAGATCAAGTCCTAGAGAGATTGGCTCATCAGGAATACTTTTACTATCTCGATGGTTACTCTGGATTTTATCAAATCCCTATACATCCAGATGACCAAGAGAAAACTACGTTTACATGTCCCTTTGGAACATACGCCTTTAGAAGGATGCCATTTGGACTTTGTAATGCGCCTGTAACCTTCCAACGCTGCATGGCGGCCATATTTGCTGGTCTAACCAAAACCATTATGGAAATTTTTATGGATGATTTCTCTGTATATGGGGATTCGTATGATTCATGCCTAAGGCACCTCTCCCTTGTCCTCAAACGATGCGAAGAAACACATCTAGTGCTCAATTGGGAGAAATGTCATTTCATGGTGAAAGAAGGTATTGTCCTTGGCCATAGAGTCAGTAATCGAGGAATTGAAGTGGACAAGGCCAAGATCGAAGTGATCTCCAAATTGTCAATCCCAACCAATGTAAGAGATGTCCGCGCATTCCTTGGTCATGCAGGTTTCTACAGAAGGTTTATCAAGGATTTCTCCAAGATAACCAAGCCCATGACAAACTTGTTACTGAAGGACGTTGATTTCCATTTTGATGAAGAGTGTATCAAGAGTTTCAACAACCTAAAGCATGCACTTACAACAACACCCATCATTCGTGCCCCAGATTGGGACAACCCATTCGAAATTATGTGTGATGCCAGTGATTACGCTGTGGGTGCCGTTCTGGGCCAATGTATAGAGAAGAAACATCATGTCATCTATTATGCATCGAAGACCCTTGACGAGGCCCAGAGGAACTATGCAACTACTGAGAAGGAACTCCTAGCAGTCGTATATGCCTTTGATAAGTTTAGATCCTACCTTATTGGTTCAAAGGTGATTGTCTACACCGATCACGCCGCTATTCGTTAGCTCCCAAAAAAGAAAGATGCAAAACCAAGGTTGATAAGATGGATTCTCCTATTTCAAGAATTTGATCTTGAGATTAGAGATAAAAGAGGCACAGAAAATGTTGTAGCATACCACTTAAGTCGTATCCACACTCTGGAAACTGAGAAGATACCAATTAATGATTCTCTTCCAGATGACCAGCTTATGAAAGTATCAAAAGCTACTCCTTGGTACTCAGACTATGTGAACTACCTTGTCGCTGGTGTCATCCATCCTGAGTGTACTGGCAACGCTCTAAAGAAATTCATGCATGATGTGAGGCAATATCACTGGGATGAACCTACCTTTTCAAGCTCTGTGCTGATGGTCTCTATAGACGTTGTATCGCTGAGGAAGAAGCCCAACTTATTTTAGAGCAATGTCACGCAGGCCCAGTCGGAGGTCATATGAGTTCTAAGAAAACTTCTTTGAAGGTTCTGCAATGCAGGTTCTTTTGGCCAACCATATCCAAAGATGCTTACAATTTTGTTCTGTCATGTGACAAGTGTCAGAGAATGAGAAACATTACAAAAAGAGATGAGATTCCACTTAAGCTATGGCAAGAAGTTGAGATTTTTGATGTTTGGGGAGTGGACTACATGGGTCCATTCCCATCCCCACATGGATTTTCCTACATCCTAGTCATGGTTGACTATGTCTCCAAATGGGTAGAGGCAATACCAATGGTTACTAGCGATTCAAAACCCGTCATTAAAATGTTCAAAGACATCATTTTTCCCCATTTTGGAGTTCCACGCACTGTGATCTCCGATGGAGGTTCTCATTTTCTGGAAAGAAGCTTTGAAGCGTTGCTGAGAAGATATGGTGTAACGCACAAGGTAGCTTCCCCCTACCACCCACAAACAAGTGGGCAAGTAGAGGTTTTGAACCGTCAGCTCAAAGCTATCCTGGAAAAGATAGTAGGACGCAACTGGAAGGATTGGTCTGTGAAAATCAATGATGCTTTATGGGCCTACCGAACTGCATTCAAAACTCCTCTTGGAACAACACCCTTCAGACTCATTTATGGAAAATGATGTCACCTACCCGTGGAACTAGAACATAAAGCATGGTGGGCAATCAAACAGTTGAATTTTGACATGAAGAAAGTAGGCGAAGCCATGATTCTACAACTTCAAGAGTTGGATGAACTTCGAATGACAGCTTATGAAAATGCACGAATCTACAAGGAACGCACAAAACTTTGGCACGATGGTCATCTGAAGAGGAAGGACATTCAAGTGGGAGACCAAGTTCTGTTGTTCAACTCAAGACTGAGGTTATTCCCAGGAAAACTCCGTTCTCGATGGTATGGACCATACATAGTCAAGAGCATCTATCCACATGGTGCATTTACTTTATGGAGTGAGAACTCAGGTGATTTTGTGGCAAACGGCCAACGCTTGAAAAGATATTTCACCACAGCCGATACCAGCACGGAGGAATTGATGAATCTGTCCAAACCGACATATCCACCCAAAAACTGAAGAAATCACGTCAAGCCATCGACGTAAAACAAAGGCGCTTGTCGGGAGGCAAACCGACCTCTAACTTAGCTTTTACTTTTAGTTTTAGTTTTGTTTTTAGAAAATTTTGCAACCGGTAGGTAAGGCATCGCAAGATGCAGTCTTATGTTATGATAGTTTCCATTTTTGAGATTTCAGATGGAGGACGCGTCGCCGAAAGGAATGCAACCACACTGGGTGGACCAACCAGCACGAGTTTTCCCCTCCATCTCGAATTTAGAGTTTGCTCGGGACGAGCAAAATTCTAAGTTCGGGGTGGAGGGTGGGTGGTACGTACCTTACTTTCCACCCTCTCCTATCCATTTTTGACTTAAGATTTCATCATTGAAATTTTGTCGCAATTTTGAGCAAATTTTTCAAAAATTTTCAAAATTTTCAAAAGTTTTCATAGAAATTTGTATAGAAACTTGATGAAGTTGTGACACTTTTGTTTCAATCAAAGCATTTACCTAGCCGGCTATCCTGTTTTTCCATGCAGTTTTGAATCATTATACCCTTCTTATTCGAAGCGAAGCCTCAATGAGAACAATTTCTGAAACTAGCCTATGATTAGAAATCACCGTGCGAAGCTTATGAATCCTAACATCATGATCAGTAGATATGGCAAGTATCTTTCAAACTGAGAGGGATCAAACACGTTGTGCTTCCTATCTGACTAGTGGAACAATAGCATGGAATCTCTACCAAATCCTCATCAAGTCATTGTTTGAGCAGAGTATGATAAGGAGAACGACCCAGTGCACTGAATTGTAAATCAAGTTGCATTCTGATCTGAACTCTCTTGTACACTTCTTCCATCATCTTCGTACCCCTCCATTCATCAAAACCGAACAAAAATAGCCAATAGTGTGCCAAACCCTAAGTTTGGGGTGGCACACTCTCTCTCCCTTTACGCTTCTTCCATACCCCTCGCTACGAAATAGGGGTGTATCACCAAGAAAATATGCCAAAGCGCACATAAAAAGAAATACAATCTCGAGTCGAATAGAGGAGACATTCGCACACAAAAAATGCAATCAATGAAATTGCAAATCATATAATAAAAATCTCGAGTCGAATAGAGGAGAGATTTATTCCTTCCATCCATACCACCCTTCACTGCTTTTTCCACCTAAAGGCACAATGAATGCCTCCCCGATCCTAAAAACACCAGTGTCAGATCAGGTGCACACTTGTTGTTCTGCAGGTATCTCTGGATTCTTACGAAACTCCCTAACATGCTTGATTTTGGAAAAAGTAGAGAGGAAGTGATATTGGGAAGCAAACTTAGGTACGAAGATATGGAAAGATGTGTTCTGTGATCTCAGGATGTCGAGACACATAGTCATACTGAGCAGAAAAGAAACTATCGTGATGTGAAGATGAGGCAACCGCGCGAGTTGAAAGTATTCATTAGGCGACCGTTTTAGATTTTGTGTTACTCGAGGATGAGCAACGCTTAAGTTCGGGGTATTTTGATGAATGCATATTCATCTGAGTCTAATCGCCTCGTTTGGCCCTATTTTTCCCTGATTATTCGCTTTTACTAGCTCTATCTTCTTATATGTGAGATGACTTGGTTTAACTGCTTTCCCGAGCTTTCTTTGGCCATATCTCCTTATATGCATATTCATCTTGATTCAATCATCTCGTTTAGCACAATTTTGGTTGCATTCGTGCATGTGTTGGCTTCAGCTTCTAATATGAGCATTACCTTGGCTTAATTGAAATGGTTTTAATTCAATTTTTACACCTATTTGCAGGTCTAATTAAGTCCATGAAGTCAAGCCTGGACACTAACTTCTCGGCCCACATCACTTTGCACCCCTTTTCTTCCAAAATCAAGTCAACAGCGTCGAGGCCTTGCCCCAACCGGGCCCTCCACTAAGCTGTTGGGTCCCACCTTCCCACTCACTACACGACTTGTGCCTTTCATCTTCACCTCACGCGATCCCTCTCCTACCCTAAACATGATCGCGGTCTTTCCTCCAAATAGTGCCGCGACCAAACAGCGTCGCGACCAAACAGATGCCTACGACTGCGGCAATACCCGTGCCCGCGACCTCTCCATACCCCACGGCAACCTCTTCCCTCCTGTTGCACCATGACCAAGCAACGAAAACCCGATCGTGACTCCTCAATATTGTGATCTTCTTCGACAGCAGCGATGCCTCTACCATCATCTGCAACCCGACGTCCGACTCCCGTGACCGCAAGCAGAAGCCATGACCTGGCTCGCCCGCGACCCTTCTCCTAGAGGCTGCATCGACTACGGTTCCTCCTAACTTAGCCGCGACCGCGGCAAGCTGATCGCGACCTCCATAAACCCTGTGACCAAGCAGACTCCTGCAACCACGGTAGAGTGAAGCCTGCGGTCTGTCCTATCCATGCCGCGATCTACAGCTAGCCGACCCCTTCGCCACTCGCGATCAGCGTCCACCCAACGAGCAACGACGTCATGACCTTGCAAGGATCGTGACCTGTAAAAGTCGCGACCTACCACAGCAGATCGCTGTCACCTCCGCACCTACCTCCCTCCATCGCGACCCACCATCACTACAACTGGTCGCGACCTGCAAGGCAAAAAAGTCTATGACCTGTTAACAACCAAACACCGCGACCGTGGCATCTGCAAAATAATCGCGATCGTGGCTTTAAGTCGGTGCATGCCTGCCTATAAATAGAAGGCGAACCCAACCCATAAAGGATCATCTGGAGACGCCGTGAGGCTGCCGGTCTGCCCCAACAACAAGAAGAAGGAGGTGGAGAGAGAAGATCTGCCCCGTCTGCCGTGGTGTTCTTCCCTCTCCTTCTAGATCTACCCCGACTTTGTGTAGAAGACCGTCTCTCCACCGAGCTGCGATCATCTTCTTCACCATGCTCATGGCGTAATATTCTCCTTCTCTTGTTTTTATTGTTTCTCTCACCATGAGAGAGTAGTTTACTTTCGCTGGGGTGCGGGGACTAGCTCCGCTGCCCATGCTTTCATATCTTTTTGTTAAACATTCCATGGCATGTATATAATCTTTCATTTCGTTGTTAATCGTCGATGTGTGCTTGTGGATTGATCACCTGCTTGCATTTATCTTGTTTGTTTCCTATGTTGCGAGAACTTCAATGCGTAGGTTTTGAATGTCGATTAACGCGGTTGACTCCCAAACTAGAAATAGAATGGGATTCCTTGAAGTCGTAAGTGTATGATCCATGTGGTGACGAGCCATCTAGCCCACGGTGACGCTTCTGTGTGCCTAACGCCTGTATAGAGGGCCCACAACTTCATTTGGATTTCTATATCTTTAGAGCTATAAGTATGTGATCTGGAATGTGATGAGACATCTGATACCTAAGGTGATGCTTACGCGAACCTAACGCCCATATGGGGGGTTCTGCAGCAGCTCTATTTGAATAACTATATCTTGCCTGGATGTTTGATGTTTGGATGTGATTGAATGTGCAGTGGTGGTGAAACCTGGGACCATCCCAACGATTTCCATCATTAATCTTTAATCAACCCTTAATCCTGCTCTTTTACTCTTCTTGCACTTAGTTTAATTAAACTCAAATCAACCTACCTTGTTCTAAATATTAGTCTTGATCTGACTAGATTTGACTAGAAAGAAGATTCTTAAAAATGTTGTCCCTTGGGATTCGATCCTCAACTATACTGTGATAAGACTCGTCCGCTTGCGGGTGGTATTATTGCACGTTGTTTTGGTTAATAACTTAGGGATTTCAACCCTAAGTGAGTTTGTTAGTGCGATAATATAAGCCACATCACTTGTCAGGATGGTGGGGTGAGGAACTAAACTCCCAATTTTTCAGAAAACACCACAAAAATAGAGGAGCAGGCTCGGACCGCCAAACCAAGAACAACAGGCAACAGGGTGCCCAAAGAGGATCGGTAAGACATTTACGATGCATGGTGAAGTCAAAAAACCCAATTTTTGCGGCCGGAGAGGCATCAGCGTGGCCAATGTCATGGATGCCATCATGGTCGAAAAACCCACCTATAGGACCCAGCGGTTGGGGAAAGCCCGGGGAAAACTGACTAGGTATATACGACCACCGGGGGTCAAGGAATCTCACCATATTGTCAATTGCATGGAAGCCAGTGGTGACCACTGAGGCAAAGCCAAGGTCACCTGAAACCAAAAGCGAGTAGGGCAAGGAGACTCGAGGCTCCATGATACAAATTGACAGAGGAGGAGGAATATGTGAGTTTCTGCGATGCTTTTGGGAGGGTTAGGTGGATGGGAGATGCACAGGGGTGGCGGCTGCAAGTCGTTTGCGGAGAGGGTGTTGAAGCCCTAAATGGGCGTTTGTTTGATAGAGAGCGAGAGGGGGTGAGTGATGGCTCAGTGCCTTCGTGGCATCGAGATGAATGTGTTGGCAAAGGAATCAAGTGAAATCATCAAGGATTAGAGGAGATTGAATGATCGTAATCAAATTGGTGTGCAATGGCTGCTACTCGCAAAATAAACGGAGGAAGAAGAAGACTGAAGCACCGTTGGATCCCAATCCAATGGCCACAGATGCACAGATCATTAAATCAAAATCACTGGCGCATGACATGAGGAATAAAACTGAAACTATAGGAAAGTAAATGCGATAAATGTGCATTAGATTGATTTCTGAGCAAAACCATGTTGAAACCTTTCTAAATTTGATTGGGGGTCAAACATGGGTCAAACGAGCCCAAAATTTGACCATATGTGTATTAGAGTGTCTAGAACATCCCTATTTAATTAGTTTTACTGCTTGTACACGTTTTAGGCCTAAAAAAGCAAAAACCATTATGTGCACTCAACATTATTTCTTTTCAATAATCAAGATGGAGACCATTAAGCAAGCAGTTAAACATGTAAATCACTAATTACCATATGAGAGAGAAACTAAGAACATTTATTTCCATTTTCTAAACAAGAGAGCATAGATATACATGAAAACATTTTCTTTATATAAATCATGGATAAAAGAGCAATTCAACATAATAAAATGAATTTTGCAAAATTAACATGGGTGATTTACATTTAGGTCTTCAGCGATTATCTTATTAGAAAAAGAGCATGCTGAGAATAAAATATTTTGGAAATTTTGCATAGTAAGATTGGGGTGTTACAATACTACCCACCTAAAAAAATTTGTCCTCAAAATTTCCTAGGGTTTCTACCCACCATAAGGATTTCACATAAACTTGCAAATATTTCATACAAATTTTCATTATTAAAAGAGGCATACATAAACAAATCATTATGATTCAACATAAATTACTTAACTACCCTTTCTAAGTCTCATACTTACTCCTTAACATTACACCTAACTCATTACACTTAGGGAATCTATATCTCACTAACCATGACTACATCTTCATACTTGTCTAACCTTAGGTCATATATCCTTCATCTCTTTATATGTGGTGATCAAGAACATATTTAGAAATGTTGAATCTTTTTATGCTACATCTCACCAACGTATTTGCACATGTATCCCATACCACACACACCATTAAGAAGGTAAGACACATAAAAAGTCACATTAAATGACATTTTCCTCAAATCTCAATTGGGTGGCCCTTACCATTAAGACAAGGAGAAACATGTCATCATCTAGGGTTTGGTTTCAACTTCATGAGCATGCTAACATGTACTTCTCTAATGAGGTGAGGGCTCTAGTCATCTTTAGGGTTCTCTAGACATACTAGAATACATAATCATGTTCTCTACTTCTATTTCTTCATCCTAGGGTAACTTGCATGAATCCTTATTATTGCCTTAGTGGCCATCTATTTCTTGCTCTGATACCATTAATGTAACACCCCTCCCTAGGGTTTCATACGTAACCAACAGAAGCACAGCCTAATCCCCAACATTATCCATAATGTGGGGTACTTGGCATTTCAGGGAGGGTTGTCACATATGTGATCTCATATCAAGAAATAAATAACACTTGGCATTATTGAAACATAGATTCATACATGAGTTCTTGGAAAGAAAAATACATCATGATTCTAAACGTATGCTAAACATAAACTAGATAACATGTAAAGGATAGGATCTCCATAAATGGACATCTTGCCAGGCAACAACTTCTTAGATCCTTGGATTCTTAGAACTCCTTAAGTTGATTCCTTCCCTTTAGCTCCAACTTCTACGGCCATCTCGTCCCCAGCCATGCAAAGGAAAAACATTCATGGTAAGTAAGCGACATTGGCATGTTATAAGACATGAAAATAACATATAAGATGATTTGACATAAACATGAACATGCATTTACAATAATCATTTCTCGGCATCTTTTACATAAAGAACTTGACCAGAATTATATGCTCCTATCTTAATGCCGCATAAGGAGCCCATAATGCTTGGAAAGCCCATAATTGCTCAGAAAGCCCATAATGCTCAGAAAGCCCATAAAAAGGTGCATATAAATCTAAATCAAAATCTCTTAACCCTGATCTTTCATATAATTAATTATCTTCTTAGACTTAGAGTTGATCTTAATGGGATTACTCCCTCTTGAATATAATTGGGATTTCTCCCCATGAACTATAATGGGAATTTCTTCCCACTTAAACATGAATGGGAATTTCTTCCCTCTTAATCTTGGTTTCATGTACCTTAATCATAATTCATACCATTAATGTGGTTTCTATGGTTAGACATAGATTATAGCAACCAAACATCCAATAGTCATATACTTGAATGGAAGATATACTTTAATCATGAATTTAACATAAAGTGCTTAACATAAATTATAAACATTTAGTAAATCAAATAGTATCTATGCCAAGGGCATGGCGCGCTTACCTTGAGATAAATCACCTAAGTCAAACCCGGTTTGACTGATTGGATTCCCTTAAACACCTGAAATTAGCATGCATATCCTTCATCATACATCATTAAACCGTAATTTGTGTCATATAGATATTGATATGTGAAAACAGCAAAATCAATCGATTAAAATCATAAAATCAGATTCCTCATCGAAAATCCTTTCCAAAACATATTTTTGCGTATTTTTCCGATATCCAAGCGATTTATTACAAATTTACAAAGAACAGACCAATGACAAAACAAGAATAAGCCATATATATATATATATATATATATATATATATATATATGAGTCAGGCTAGAATACACTCGAGTGTATCCGGAGAGGAACACACTCAAGTAGTTTTTCATGATGCAATATTTTTTTTGAAAATCTAATCCATTGATCTTCTTAAACATCTTGTGAACAACTCATACGCAAAATTTGAGCACATTTGGATATGTATAGCTCATGTTATGAAGACTGCAAAAATTATGCATTTCAAATTAGTTTCGTGCGTCGATTTTGTTGCCCTTGGATGAGTAACTTACACTCATCCAAATGGGCTCAAAATTTGTATGTAGCCTAGTTATAGTATGACGGTGAAGATCAATGGTTTACATTTTGCAAAAAATAGTCTTGATATGCAAACACACTTGAGTGTATTCGTGCGATCCGTACACTCGAGTGTATTCTAGCCTGACTATATATATATATATATATATATATATATATATATATATATATATATATATATATATATATATATATATATATATATATATATATATATATATATGTATATATACATATATATATGTATATATACATATATATATGTATATATACATATATATACATATATATGCATATATACATATATATACATATATATGCATATATACATATATATACATATATATATATATGTATATATATATATGTATATATACATATATATACATATATATGTATATATATACATATATATGTATATATATGTATATATATGTATATATATACATAGATAAGTGGCAAATTGATGAGACTTGATATATGCTACAAATATAATGTGCATTTAGGACTTGTAGGATCAATATTCAATTATTATTTGATTTGCAATCAAGGTTTATATACATTCAATGATTTAAGATAGATGACCGAATTTTGGATTTTTTGGTTTCAAATTTGTGGATGCGAGGGTTTATGTGATGATGAACCCATGTTTCAAATATCAGTTCTATTGGATATTTATGCTAGAGGATACAATAGTTTCAGGCGCTGGGAAGTAGTTGAATGGCTACCTAGTCATCCATCACCTTCGTATATGCAGGAAGATTTTGTGGTAGATGGGTTCACTTGATCTGATGAAAATGGGACAATCACAGGGAGTTTTACTCACAAACGGTGACCTCATAAACAACCGTAACAGATTGATCCCTATTTCGACTTTAAAGACCGCTGGAATGGAGAGACAATACCTCTCCTCATCACCCTCAACCTCTCGATTGTCGAACACAAACCAAGATGAGAACTATTGCAAGGTCAGAGAGAATGTGGTTGAATGGGAAGGATGTTGAGCTCCATCATCATGCCTTGGAGATGGAATCCCAGATGGTGAACCAGGTCTTGATGTCGTTCTTAAGCAAAGGCCCCAAGCTCTCTCTCTCCCCTTCTCGATCCCACAACAGCGGCGCCATGTCTCAATGATCTCCAGACCCTCTTCGTCACTGGAGGCTTGGCACAACCGCTGATCTAACAAGGATTCAGCGGGACCTATTGAAGATGCTAGCTTCCCCTCATTTGTCCTGGAACTTTTATTTCCCTTCTATGATTTCAAGCTCCTTGCCTCCCCACTGGTGGCGACTTCTGAAGGAAGCCAGGCCACGGAGCACTACATCCTAAAAATCAATGCTTGAGCAGCACTGGGAGGTCCCAACTCATTAGACGAGCACACCCATGTCTAGGTAGTAGCAGGTTGAGGTTGGAGATCTAACTACATGTGGCATCACCTCTCATCAGGGAGCTATGAGGAACTAGGGGCGGTCCACTCCTTCCTCTCCGGACCTTGAACTCACGATGACAATGTTGGCTTGTAAAGGGGGGGAAATCGAATGGACCAGGCTAGGGCTGTCAATGGGGAGGGTATTATCCGTTTACCCTTACCCATACGCTGGAGGGTAAGGGTAAGGGTAGAGATTTTTTATTACCCTTTACCCATTTACCCGTTCCCCATTTCCCCGCTATACTATAAGGGGAGGGTAACATATAGACATTATCCATACCCTTTTACCCTTTTACCCGCACATGATATAAATGTTATACAAATTTGTTATGCATACTTATGCAAATGAAAAAATGAATTATGCATAAAAATTGTTATTGTGTGAATTGAGTTAATTTACATGGAGAAACATATGATTTTGAATTGGATATAATGTTTTATATGTTGTCATCAATAAATTAGTTATAAAATTATTAAAAATCAACACACAATGTGTATAAAAAAAAATTTGTTAAAATTACCCGCTTACCCTTTACCCTCCCCATTTACCCTGTGGAGAAGAGGGTAAGGGTAAGGGGAGGGTAAGGGGATTGTTGAGAAGGATAATTACCCTTACCCTTACCCGCTACCCAAAGAGTGTAAGGGTAAGGGTAAGACCTTACCCTCCCCATACCCTCCCCACTGTTGGAGATCTAACTACATGTGGCATCACCTCTCATCAGGGAGCTATGAGGAACCAGGGGAGGTCCACTCCTTCCTCTCCAGACCTTGAACTCACGACGACAATGTTGGCTTGTAAAGGGGGGAAATCGAATGGACCAGGCTCTTAACTATTTTCTAGATCTGGCCTTGCGGAGGAGATGTACCCTGATCAGAAGAGTAGCAGCTGATACTGTAGTAGCCACAGTGTGGCAACACTAGTCCTCCCAGGTATGACTGCTCTGGCACATGCCGACGTCGGAGGATGTGAGGGTGAGGGAGAAGAGTGATGCAGTGTCACCCGATCTAGGTAAACCCAACCTTGGCCGATCGGGTCTTGGTAGCCGGTCAACTGGCAGGTATATGACCCTTGCCCTGCTGGGTAGCATGGCATGCATCCACAATGCCAAGAAGTTGATCGGACGGCCATGACAATCTGAAAAGGTAATATCATTACTTATTTACAGAAAACATGCAAACCATGCATAAATGACAAAAAATGGATCCCTTGTCTTAATAATTCCCACAAAATACCTCTAGACTCAGAAAAATGTTCTCTACATTACTGAATCTTTAGATCAGGATTTTAAATCACAACTATTGATGATATTTTAACGTAGATGAGAATACTTCATTTAAATAGTATAATTAGTAAATGCATCAGAAAGATATAAAATTTGGACCAGACCCTTAGAACGACCTATTGATCAGTAGAAAAATACCAGAGATACATTTCAGATCAGTTTAACTTTAGGTTTGACCAAAACTCTAGTTGGACCTAAATAATAAGTTACATGATGATCCTATTATTAATGATGATTAATTGTTATTAATCAGGTGCTGGCCAGACTTCTAGATGATCAAGGATAAGTTAAGATTCTTTGAACTCAGGTACGTGGTCTTATAAGTGTAAGACTAGATTTCTTGGTTGCTTATGATATGTAATATCATGAATGCTATTATTTGGATATTCATTGCTTGGTTGAACTATTATGAGTTATACTTTGCCAAAATCTAATATAACATAAAAGGATATGGATGGGTTGTAGCTACTAGTGCACCTAGCTCGGTATGGATGTATGTTTCCTAACATGGATGTATGATGCTTTGGCCCATGTTAGATGTATGATGATATAATTTTTGCCCATACTGGATGTAAGTCAAGTGCAGATAAGTGTATTACAACCACATCAAATAAATGTAATAAAAAAGATGTTTACCCGATTTTCGTCTTAAGAAATGGTTTTTCTCTCTTTCTTCCTTCTTCAAGTATTTTCCTTTATGCAACCTTACTAGTGTATCGTTTACCACATACCAACTTTTGTTTATTCATTTGTTTCACGCTAGGTTCAGAGATAGCATGGGAGAAAAAGAACAGGGTGTGAGCAACTTGTTCAGTTTACCTATTGTCTAGGATCCTAGTTAGCATACATGTTTAGACTGTGTCATTTTCTATTTTTCAATATGTAAATGTAATCCAAGTTGTAATAATTCATGTTGTAAATATACATATTATTGTTGAGAAATGTTAATAATTCAAGTTGTAAATATACATATTATTGTTGAGAAATGTTATGGTTGTATGTTCATGTATGTGTATTATGCTTCCGCATCACTCTCTGAAACGATTGTCTAAGGTTTTTGGATTTGTCCTATCGAGCCTTCTAAGTCTCGAGGCGGTAGAATCTGGGGACGTTACAGGAGGGGCAAAGATGCATCCTTAAGGTCTAGTGAAGTCATTCGACTTGTCAGGATGGCTGGGCGAGGACCTAAACTCCCAATTCATTGGAAAACATCACAAAAATAGAGAGCAGACTTGGACACCCAAGCCAAGAACAACAGGCAACAGGGTGCCCAAAGAGGATCGATAAACCATTTACGATGCATGGTGAAGTCGGAAAACCCAATTTCTGCGGCTGGAGAGGCATTGGTATGGCCAATGTCGTGGACGTCGTCAAGGTCGGGAAAGCCGCCTATAGGACCCAGCTGTTGGGGAAAGCCCGGAGAAAACCGACTAGGTATATACGATCACTGGGGGTCAAGGAAGCTCATTGTATTGTCAATTGCATGGAAGCCGACGGTGACCACTGAGGCAAAGCCAAGGTTGCCTGAAACCAAAAGCGAGTAGGGCGAGGAGACTCTAGGCTCCAAGGCACAAATTGACAGAGGAGGAGAAATACATGAGTATCTGCGATGCTTTTGGGAGGGTTAGGTGGATGGGAGATGCACGGGGGTGGCGGCTGCAAGTCGTCTGCGGAGAGGGTGTTGAAGCCCTAAATGGGTGTTTGCTTGACAGAGAGTGAGAGGGGGTGAGTGATGGCTCGGTGCGTTCGTGGCGTCGAGATGAATGTGTTGGCAAAGGAACCAAGTGAAACCATCAAGGATCAGAGGAGATTGAATGATCACAATCAAACCAGTGTGTAACGGCTGCTACTCGCGAAATAAACAGAGGAAGAAGAAGACTGAAGCACCGTTGGATCCCGATCCAATGGTCATGGATGCGCAGATCATTAAATTGAAATCACAGGCGCATGACAAGAGGAATAAAACCGAAACTATAGGAAAGTAAATGTGATACATGTGCATTTGATTGATTTCTGAGAAAAACCATATTGAAACCTTTCTAAATTTGATTGGGGGGTCAAACATGGGTCAAACGAGCCCAAAATTTGACTATATGTGTATTAGAGTGTCTAGAACATCCCTATTTAATTAGTTTTACTGCTTGTACACGTTTTAGGCCTAAAATAGATAAAACCATTATGTGCACTCAACATTATTTCTTTTCAATAATCAAGATGGAGGCCATTAAGCAAGCAATTAAACATGTAAATCACTAATTACCATATGAGGGAGAAAATAAGAGCATTTATTTCCATTTTCAAAACAAGAGAGCATAAATATACATGGAAACATTTTCTTTAGATAAATCATGGATAAAAGAGATATTGAACATAAGAAAATTAATTTGCAAAATTAACATGGGCGATTTACATTTAGGTACTCAACAATTATCTTATTAGAAAAAGAGCATGCAGAGAATAAAATATTTTGGAAATTTTGCATAGTAAGATTGGGGTGTTACAAGATTCCATGCATGTTGATGTAATAAAGGGATGTTCTTAATGTTAACATAACCCTTCTATGATTGTTTATGAATATCCTAGCTCATTAATGCAATATTGTGTTGATCTGGTGTATTATATGTAAGTGATGTTGTTGAGCCTTGTTATAAGGCATGGAAAGATAATGATGATCTAGAAGGGAATAGTATGATGGTCTTAATGACCTTTGGGCATGGTTGAGCCCTGAATGAGGTGTAATCCTCTTATGTTGATAAGGGTTGATACCCTTTGATATTGTGAAAAAGGATTTATATCTTGCAATAGTATGATGACTAGTGTGGTCTCATGAATGGAAAGTGAGTAGTACCATGTGATGATGAGATGAGAAATTATGTTTCATACATTTTATATCTTTTAAAAGTTGTGATATGTATATGCTTGCTAGAAGTGAATTAGGGTTTGTATGACCACTTCTTTGATGCATCCTTAATTCACCCAATTGGCATAACTAATCAAGTGCAACTCTAATTGTGTAGTGCCATGTGCTGTAGAGCCATATTCAGTGTCAAAACTTGCTGGATGGTGAAATGAGTATTCCTAAGGGAAACTGGGAGCGCATATTGTTGAGTATGTGGGGGTGGAAGGTTGAGGATTGACACGAATTTACCATGCATAGAATGCAAGTGCACGTGTCAGAGTAATATAGGCCTTTGTGAGGCCCGAGTCAAACTCAGGGAAACGTAATTGTTGGTAGACTACTACTAACTACTCACAATCAGCTAGACCGATTAAAATGATTTAAGAGTTGATAGAAAAAGAAAAGAAAATAAAAGAAAACAAAGTAATCGATTAAATTTTTAGTTTAATCAATTTAAATGGGAATCTTTAGGATTACGATTTCACCACAGGTTCTCATTGTATTAATTTCTACATAGTTAACCTAATCTGTCTCTCATTCCAGGTAGTGGCATGTAGTCAGAATTGCTCACTTTCACGATACAATTCACTAGCTAAATCTAGGTCGATTCCACAGTAGTAGCAACCTATACCCTAAACTAGTTGCATGAAGACCATACTCTGGGTTTCTACCATTAACTATACATCACCTTGTTCAAAGGATTTATTAGTTAATGTGAATTTTGTCTCTTTTCAACTGTTAATTCTTCTTTCAAAGTAATTAAAGGCATTAGATTATCATTAAGGTGATCAATCATAATGATATAATGGAGAAAATGAAATCATACCACGGATTTAAGAGAAACAATATGAAATACTATGGTAAAAATGTCATACAACGATTACCCGGGCTTCTCCCGGTCCTAAAGACAAAGGGGATTAGCCCCGCATGGTTGACAATGGAAAAACATAGGAGTAGAGAAGAAAAACATGGGAAACATGGAGAAAACTCGCGTAACCCCTGATACGAAGGTGCTCCTGGAGATCCTCCTCGAGAAACGTGTGTTTTGCAATCTTTCAGCAGCAAAATCGCCCGTCGGAGGTGCCCGGATCGCCCGGTTGCCGGCCTTCAGCTTTCGTCTCCTCTCTCCCTCCTTCTTGGATGTCGTGCAACATGATATATGATCTCTCCTAGGGCTGGTCGTGCTCTTCTTAGGTCATAGGACCACTTTACGGCACCGAAAAAGCTCAACCGTCGGATTAAAATGCCCCGTTTTAGTGCATAAAATCGCCAGATTCCGACGTTGTCGATACCATCGACACCCAGGTCGATGGTATCGACCATGATGTTGATATTTCTTTCCAAAATCACATTTCGGGGTTGAATCCTGATGAACTATCGATACTATCGACACTAGGGTCTATGGTATCAACTCTGGGCAGTGCAAAAGTACCTGAAAAAGTGTCGAAACATGTGCATAAGTCTGGGGATTATATAAAATCATATAAATATGATAAAATGAGTATAATTTGATGCAAATAGAGTTCAAAGGCCAACTATAGTGAATTATGCAATTATAATCAAGAAAATGACAAATATGTGCATAAAATAGATATAAAATAAGCATGTAAAAGTGACTCAAAACCCATGCATCAAACTCCCCTAAGCTTAAACCTTGCTCGTCCTTGAGCAACAAAACTTTGGATCTGGTTGAGATAAGTCAGCAAAAGGACATAAATACATGAAGTGCATCTGCATCATCCCCACTTTATTTGCACAAACCGGCCCTTATTAACCACTGAACACTAACTGCCATCCAGGCGACCAAAGACCTATCTAAAAGATGTCCATCCCCCAATCAATGAAACACTATCAATTAAAGCAGTTAATATGATAAACTCATTTGGTCTATATTTGATGCATCTTGTGATCTCCTATCTACGTTACTCATTTCCTAACTACCATCTAAATGGAAGCAGATCTCCTGATATTAATGAATGAGGAGAATATCATGGGTGGCCTACCAATTAGAGCAATGGGTGGATGGGAGAGGTGTTTGTGGAAGAGATGGAAGCACATAATAGTCAATCATGCAATACAAAAATTAATGACCTATCATGATGCAAAATGCAAGTGAAAATGTCCTAATGCTACATTTTTGGTGGAATGATGCATGCACTATCATTCCATCTCAAGGTGAGATGGAATACCTAAAAGCTACACCATGTGCTTATTCTTCTTTAATTCTCAGGTGAGAACATGTTCCTTTCTCCCTCTTCTTCTTTATTACTTCTCAATTCTTGTTTTTTCAATTTTTTTTTTCAATTTTTTTTAAGCCATTATTTTCATAGATGACAATGAATTATTTTTCGGGCTCACTTCTGGTTAATACTTGTGCATTTGAAGCATTTGGAAGGTATGGAACAAGTTTAACACCTTTCAGTTTTCACATGAACATACAACACATGATGTACAACTATATGCTCAAAAGATGTGAATGCACTACAAAATGACAGTTATGCAATTAAATGACACGCACCTAAGGATAATGTGAATGTATGATTACTCTATCACTTTTTTATGCAAAAATGTGTGAAAATAGCTATAATGCAAGACTATCTACATGAGATGCAATCAAAAAGTGAAAGACAGTAATGTGCTCCCATTTCTTATGGTGGAGTGTGAATGAAATTGCGGTGGATCAGATCACAAGACTAATTGACAGAACCTTCCGAAAATATCATATGTCCCTCTCTAAAGACCTGTGTATAGGGTAACTGAAGGATTTCTCTCTTAAACATTAGTCTAAGGTCACGTTAGTGTTTGGTCGGTTTGGGCTCAAACATCCTTGTCAATCACTTTTCCTTGGACAATAAAGATGGTCATTCATGTCCCCATGTCCTGAAGTTGACTCGCCCAAACACTTCCTTAGTTATGCAACTCAATTACTAACAAGAATAAGCACAAAAAGTTCTCAATATGCTCATTTTTTATGTGCACACAACCCAAGAGTAAAACTCCCAATTGAACCATGCATTTATTGCTCCACAGATTACACTAGATAGATGTGGATCCTACAAACGTGGTAAATCTAGAAATAAAAACAACTAATATTTCAAAAATAAAAGCAACATGAATAAGTAAGTAAAAACTAAGATATAAGGTTGTTCCAACACCCCCCCAAGCTTGAATAGGACTATGGCCTCATAGTCATCATTCTCACTTAAGAGGTGGAACAGTGGTACCATTCGCTTTGAAGTGTGGTGAAGAAGGATGGTTAGATGCTCAAGTGGACTAAGTGTTGCTTGCAATCTCTATTTTTGGTATCTCATTTTTGTTTCTTAGTGGTTCTAATACGTGACTTGCTTCATCCTTCTTTGCTCTGCAAAAAACGGTTCAAAAAAATCTCGTTTGGACACCTTTTACGGCATGTTTTATGTAGTTGTCCTGTAGGTGTCGATACCATCGACACCAAGGTCGATGGTATCGACTCCGGCTCAACAATTTTGGTGTATCGACACATCTAAAAGGCTGGGAAATCAAAAGTGTCGATACTATCGACACTAGGGTCGATGGTATCGACTTTACTGTCACCAATTTTTCTGAAAATCTTCAGGAATCTCGATACTATCGACACTAAGGTCGATGGTATCGACTTTTCTTCAGCGTTTACTGATCCAAACTCGATACTATCGACAGGGGTGTCGATAGTATTGAGTTTAAAATTATGCACACTTCAAAACACGAGTTAGGGTACCATTTTTACAAAAAAGTATCAAAACCTAAGCAAAAACTATATACATATACATAAAAGAACATAACCAAACATAAAATGAACCTAAAGTTGGGTTGCCTCCCAACAAGCACCCTTGTTTAATGTCCTAGGCTTCACATAAGGATACCTTTAACCTGGGTTGTCAAGGGATGTCTCCAATGATTCATTTTGCAGTTTGAATTTAACTCTATCATCACCAATCTAAAGTGTCAAGTAACCTCACCCAATGGCAGTGATTACATCAGTCGTAGCTTGGAACGGCCTTCCCAATAGCATCTCACCTCCTTCCAGCTCATGCATGTCCATGACCACAAAGTCAACAGGGAAGATGAATTTGTCGACCTTGACTAGCACATCCTCGCGTATACTATGTGTCTTTACAATGGATCCATCCGCCAACTCAATAGTCATGGCAGATTTTTTTTGTATCTTCAATCCAAGCTTTTGGAACATGGATAACGGCATAAGATTTGTGCTAGTGCCTGAATCACACTGTGCATACGAAAAGTGATGGCCGCCAATTAAGCACAGTGTGTAGAAACTCCTGAGATCTTTCTTCTTCTCTGGTACACTTCCAGTGATTATCGAGCTCACTGTCTCATTCACAAAGCAAACGTCAGTGTCTTTTATCCGCCTTTTTTTGGTGATGATATCCTTGATAAACTTTCCATATGCAGGAATCTTTTATATCATTTCCACTAACGGAATACTAATATGGAGCTTCCTAAACATCTCCAAAAACTTCTTATAGTGTTTATGCTCCTTCTTCGACTTCCGAATATCCTAAAATGGCACGCTAGGCTCTTTTATCCGCTGGTGCGGTGGCACATATGGGCTATTTGGAGTCTCCTTCCCTAAGTTTTCTTCAATGTCACCCTCTAGCGTAGGCTTTAGCGCATCAGTCATGGTTGGTGTGGCCCATGGTTGCTCCTCCTTCTCGGCGGTAGTAG
Organism: Alisma plantago-aquatica; assembly: GCA_963693085.1. Taxonomy (NCBI): domain Eukaryota; kingdom Viridiplantae; phylum Streptophyta; class Magnoliopsida; order Alismatales; family Alismataceae; genus Alisma; species Alisma plantago-aquatica. Next base: position 850,876,054 of record OY856414.1, read on the forward strand.
TTCCACTGTGAAGTATGGCCTTCACCTGCTCATCTTGCCTAGGTGTAGGCACGACTGTGATGGGTTCTTGGTGAGATTTGCTGAACGGGAAATATCTGCCTGGTAGTCCATATAAGCTGTGGGGGTATGGTACAGTGGGTTTAGCCTCCACATCAAAATGCATTTTCCCCTTTTCATTGACCTCCACCACCAGGGGTTCTGGTTCCTTAATCACAGATATATACTTCACTTGATGATATGTTTGAGTGGACCCTGCATTACCAGCCGGTATTTGTTGATTTGTATGCTTCATGGCCACCACTTCATTGGTGATTTGAGTCACAGTCATCTCTAGTGCCCTCATTTGCGCTCCATGACTTTGCAATGTCTTCCCAAATTTATTCAAAATCTCACCCTAAGACTGTAACTGCTTGGCGAACGTACTCATCATCTCTTGATTTTGTTTCACCACTTGACTAAGCAACTCGGTTCTTTTATCCTCCGCCATTGATTGTGGCTTTGAATCTGGATCTTACAGGAAGTTGTTTGGATCCTTCCATGAGAATTTTTTGTCCTTCCTCCAAGTGCAATCATTGTTCCTATAGCCCTATTGTTGCATAAATCTGACTTGGGCCTCCTCATCAGATTCTTCCTCTTTATCCACAAGCTTCTTGGCTATGAGATCCAATTTGTCATTCAATTCTTTGATGGCTTTGGCATCCCCTGCAACTTTAGCTTGTTCTGGTGCATCTCTATCACCCCAGGGATGCTTTTTGGCCATGTTCTTCAAAATCTCCCAACACCTTGTATCTGTGTTGTTTAAGAAGAACCCCAAACCTACTGAATCCAGGTTGCTTCTATCATGCTCAGAAAGAGCAAAATAGAAATCTTGACCTGTTTTTCCTTGTCCATCCCATGATGTGGGCACCTCCTCAGCATTATCTGAAAGTGCTCCCAAGTCTCAGAATATGTTTCACCGGCTTTCTGGCTGAAGTTGTGGATCTTTCTTACAAGATCATTAGTCTTCTCAGGCGGAAAGAATCTCTCGAAGAACACTTCGACCATATGATCCCACGATTCCACATACTCGTCGTCCAAGTTATGCAGCCATTCTCAGGCATTTCCCGTTAGAGAGCTGGGAAATAATTTCAAATAGAGCACCTCCTGTGGAAACCTATCTATCTTGACCATGTCACAGTTATCCACAAACTGGCTTATGTGGGCCACCAGGTCTTCATTCTTCAGCCCGTGAAATGCATTGGACTTTACCAAATTGATTAGGCCTGGGTCAATTTTGTAGTTGGGAATATTGATGGCTTGCTTCTTAATTGGCCCCTTTGATGCAGATGAGGACGACGCCTTGATTTTCTCCCAAATTGTCTATTCCTCGACCATTGCTTCCGGTTCAGATTCGGAATCTACGTTCTCAAGTTGATTTTGAATGTTGATTTCCTCATCGTCTGATCCCAAGAACGGGACCTCTGGTGATGACTGTCCGTAGTCTGCGCTACACGTACTCACCATACCTAGTACCTGCAAAATAATAAGTGTAATTAAGCACAGTGTTAGACGATTGCAGGCTATCAAAGATAAATCATTAATTACAAGAATTAAAATTTTAAAAAAAAGTGGTCTAGAGTGGCCGCTTGCAGCCCTCGTAGTGCCAACAATTTTTGTTTTCCCGGCAACGGCGTCAAAAACTTGACAAAAATTTACCGTGCGTAGAATGCAAGTGCACGTGTCAGAATAATATAGGCCTTTGTGAGGCCCGAGTCGAACTCAGGGAAACATAATTGTTGGTAGACTACTACTAACTACTCACAATCAGCTAGACCGATTAAAATGATTTAAGAGTGATTGAAAAAGAAAAGACAATAAAAGAAAACAAAACAATCGATTAAATGTTTAGTTTAATCAATTTAAATGGGAATCTTTAGGATTATGATTTCACCACAGGTTCTCGTTGTATTAATTTCTACATAGTTAACCTAATCCGTCTCTCATTCTGGGTAGTGGCCTGTAGTCAGAATTGCTCGCTTTTACAATACAATTCACTACCTAAATCTAGGTCGGTTCCACGGTAGTAGCAACCTATACCCTAAACTAGGTGCATGAAGACCATACTCTGGGTTTCCACCATTAACCGTACATCACCTTGTACAAAGGATTTATTAGTTAATGTGAATTTCATCTCTTTTCAATCGTTAATTCTTCTTTCAAAGTAATTAAAGGCATTAGATTATCATTAGGGTGATCAATCATAATGATTTAATGGAGAAAATGAAATCATACCACAGTTTTAAGAGAAAAATTATGAAATACTATGGTAAAAATGTCATACAACGATTACCCGGGCTACTCCCGATCCTAAAGACAAAGGGGATTAGCCCCGCATGGTTGACAATGGAGAAAACATAGCAGTAGAGAAGAAAAACGTGGGAAACATGGAGAAAACTCGTGTAACCCCTGATATGAAGGTGCTCCTGGAGATCCACCTTGAGAAACGTGTGTTTTGCAGTCTTTCGGCAACAAAATCGCCGTCGGAGGTGCCCGGATCACCCGGTTGCCGGCCTTCGGCTTTCATCTCCTCTCTCCCTCCTTCTTGGATGTCATGCAACACGATATATGATCTCCCCTAGGGCTGGCCGTGCTTTTCTTAGGTCATAGGACCACTTTACGACACCGAAAAATCTCAACCGTCGGGTTAAAACGCTCCGTTTTAGTGCAGAAAATCGCCAGATCCCGACGTTGTCGATACCATCGACACCCAGGTCGATGGTATTGACCATGATGTTGATATTTGTTTCTAAAATCGCATTTTGGGGTTGATTCCTGATGAACTATCGATACTATCGACACTAGGGTCGATGGTATCGACTCTGGGCAGTGCAAAAGTACCTGAAAAAGTGTTGAAACATGTGCATAAGTCCAGAAATTATATAAAATCATATAAATATGATAAAATGGGTATAATTTGATGCAAATAGAGTTCAAAGGCCAACAATAGTGAATTATGCAAATATAATCAAGAAAATGACAAATACGTGCATAAAACAGATATAAAATAAGTATGTAAAAGTGACTCAAAACCCATGCATCAAGGATATATCATTGTCATCCACAATGCAGATTGTGGAGGTTGGCTATGGTCATGCCTCATACATTTGATGTGATTGAGAACGGTTGTGGTTGTGTCTCAGTGATTATAACATGATGTGATTAGAGGACAACTACGATTGTACCTCAGTGATTGGGTTTGATACCCTGGTTTCTAGTGTCAGGACCTGTACCAAGGGTGGACTAGTAGTTAGCATCTTGACTATATGTCGTTGTGGTGGTAGCTTTGACTGATATGTCACTGCCTTTTACTCGTAATAACTGAGGGGAAGAGATCTTAGGATACCGACACTCCTAGATCTTGTACGAAACTGAATAGCCCCTCGTAGGGGTCGGTTGGACTTTGAATGGTACGATTCAAATTCCCAAGGGCGTAATAAAAGATTTACTACAGCCGTGTAACATATTTGTTTAGGGTTATATACGATGTTTCACTTTGGATGATAACCCTTGTTTGTTATATTTACATAAAGATGATTCCTAGAGCAATTAAGAGATAGTAGATATACTTATGTTGTGGATATGCTTAAGATTGTAGATGCATACATACAGTAGCCATGCTTATGTTGATAACTATACTGCTACTGCTGATTATAATCATGATGTTAGCTATCTCATGTTGTTAGTTATGTTTAGCATGCTAGCCATGCCTTTGCACTAGAGATGCATATATTGCTAATCATGCTTATCCAAATAGTTGTGCTTATGTTGTTAGCTCTTTTTTATGATGTTGATATGTTCAACCAATTAGACATGCTCATGTTGTTAGCTATGCTATGTTACTAGACTTGCTCATGATGCCAGATATGCATATGCTATTGGATTGCTTATATTGTCAACAAGATAAAGGATGGTAGTCTGGCTAATGATGATAGTATTATCTGCTCCTTTATGTATTTTGTTAATCATCAGTATTGCTGATCTTATTTGTTATATTTGATTAAACTTTGTAACTGTTTAATTACTTAAAAATGTTGTAATCAATAAGCATTGTTGGAGGTTATATCTCTTGTTAGGAATGGGTCTCACCCTTGTAGTTCTTCACATCTTTTTAGGTAATCGACAGTGACGAAAACAAACTTGTGGCAGCAAAGAGGAGCTATAGTAATGAATCTTTGAGAAAGTTGATTAGATGTCTAGTGTGTCCTAGAGTCGTCCTTGTACTCTCAGGTCCAGGCATGAAAAGTTTGTATATGGTGTTTCAAACAAATCAAACTTTTGTTAGCATGTTAATGCTTGTTTGTGTGGCATATATGAATATTATTTTCCTGTGTATATATGATGTGGCTAAGGAGATACAAAAATTTATATCAAATTATTGGCATAGTATGGATACAAGAAAGATGTTGGGATCTTATTCAAACATTTCTGAGCAGGTGTTGATGTTGAAATCAGTTTTAATTTACCCATATTTTTGGGTATGTGGTTAATTGGTGATTGATTGTGTTTTATGTTTTGAGTAATCTCGCTTAGTGTAATAGGTTCTCACATAAATAATATATGCATATCATAATTTTTGACTTAGATGGGACTTATAAGACTTCTATCTATAAATTCTAGAAAAACTAGATGTAAACCAGATTATCTTAATATTCGTTATCATATATCATCATTATTCTCAACTCTATATATTTAAATTCATATTATCATTATATTATTACTTATTGGGTTACATTATGTTATCTTGAACGCAATCCCATATTCTACTTATTCAAGTCATTAAGTCCATTATTACAAAATAGACTCAGACGATGGCACATTAATCATCCTCACTTATTACTCAAATATATTTAAACTCATCATTTATTTATGCGTGTATATTCTTTTTTTTTGGAAACTAGCCGTAAAGGCTTACATCGACGGTTCAGGGGCTGAAATAACTTGAAAATTAACTGTAAAGGAATGGATGACTGCCGCTAGCTGTTTGGCCAGGAATGGTGGACAATCATTGAACTTTATACTCCTATCTGGTTGCTTCAGGCAGTGTTTCCCCAACTGGTCGGCAAGTTTATTGAGGTTTCTCCTGACATGGTATATAGCTTTTGCGTGGCTAGAGCGGTGAATTTCCTTTATAGCTTGGACCATGACAAAATATTTAGGTGGCATTGGGGAACTATCGTTCACCCACTCGACAACCAGTCTCGAGTCATTGAGGATGATGCCACCTACAATGCCGATAGAGTTGATGTGTCTTACACCCGCAAGCACCGCAAGAAGTTTGCCCCTCATCAGATCACACCCTTCATGGATCATTGTGAATCCTTCCTTCCACCTACCAAGGTTGTCTCTGACAACCATGCTCGTGGCCAGTTTGTTTGTAGTTGAGTTCACAGCTGCATCAACATTCACCAGGTTGGATTCTGAGCAGATCTTTATCGGGGGGGCTTGGTGCTTTACGATCAAGATGCTACTCTGCGCATTGGTCAAAAAGGCTTGGATGATCGCTTGCGCCTCCGCCTTACAGGACATGGCTAGAACCGTCGGTGGTATACTCAAATTGTTGAAGATGAAGTCATTTCTATTTTTCTATATCTTCTAGCAAGAGACTGTGAAGATGGTATGCAATTCGTCCGTATTGCTAAGCGTATCGAGATTGTAGGCAATCCAGTCCTTCGAGGTGGTCGAAGAGTAAAAGCATGTTGTTCAGGGAGGACGTAAGAGCTCCTAAGTCCTCCTTGCGCTATCACAGTCCCTGAGTACGTGAAGAGTTGATTCTTCTGTCGAATCACACCTCAGACAAGTTTTAGAGTTCATCATATGTTTCTTGAACCTAAGCATATTGGTGAGAAGTTTATCCCAATGCATCATCCATATGTGGGTTTTGACTCGGTGAGGAATTTACAACTCCCAAATCTTCCTGAAGCACCCTTCATCTTCAACCTGTAGCGTGTTGGTCAGGGCTTTGTAAGCAGACTCTGATGAAAATTGGTCGTCCTGTGTGTGGACCCATATTCTCTTATCCTGTCCATAACGTCATTGAGGGGGAGGCATGGAGAGGATTGCTTGGATAGTCAGTTCTTGGAACCATGCTTCTAGGAAGGTTGTATCCCAGATGCTCGTATCCTTGACCATGCTCGCTACCTTGAGATCATTCAAGTCTTTTGGGATGTGCCTGGATGATTTAAGTTGCGGAGCCCAACTGTCTTCCACCCATTCCTCATTCCATACGTCAACGGTGTCCCCAGAGATGACTGCCCAACGAGAGTGTGAATGTAAGGTCGGGAGGAGGGCTTTGATGCTACGTCAGGTATGTGATCCGTAGTTGTTATTTGGTCCCTGTGATGCATATTACGCCATCATGAGTTCGACCGATGGCGTCCAGATGCCTTGTATGTAGTGCCATGCCACTTTAAGGAGGAGAGATTTGTTAAAGTCCCTCATTTGTCGGATGCCCAATCCACCTGTGGAACATGGTTTGGTGATGTGCTTCCATGCCACCAAACTAGTTTTCTTCTGTGGAGAAGAGTCGTGCCAGATGAAGTGGTGGGTGACCTGGTCCATCTTCTCACAGATTTCTAGGGGGATTTGGGTCATCTGCATAGTGTAGCACGGAAGAGACAGGAGGACTGATCTTGCCAAGGTCAGACGTCCCGCTAGAGATAGGAAGCAGTTCTTCCAGAGAGCTACCTGAGTTTGCATTTTCTCGACTAGGTGTTGATAGTGTGTCTTCCCCTTCCTTTTACAGATTATCGGTATACCTAAGTGGCGGCCCAGGTCTTTAGTTTCTTTGAGATTCATTTCCTTGGATATGTTATTCCTTAGTCCCTGTGGGGAGTTGGCGGAGAAGAAGATGGTGGATTTTTCTTTTGAAAGCAGCTGGCTTGAAGCCTGGCCAAATAGTTTAAGGCACCGCTGGAATGTGTTAGCTTGCTGGATGGTTGCCTCGCCAAAGAATAGAATATCATCAGTGAAGCTGACGTGAGAGAAAGGAAGCTTCCTTCGGGTAAGGTAGATAGGCTTCCAACGGCCTATACAGATCTCGACTTCAATATACTGACTTAGTCTCTCCACACAGAGAACAAAGAGGTAAGGTGACAGTGGGTCACCTTGCTTGACGCCGCAGGAAGGTTTGAATGAGCCAATGGACTCCCCGTTCCAAAGAATAGAGGTTTTGCCAGAAGAGATTAATTGTTTGATGATAGAGATCACGGAATCTGGGATGGGAGTCCTGCGTACGTATCTTCTATAAAGACCCAACTCATCTTGTCGAAAGCCTTCACCAGATCGAGCTTCACCGCCATTGTGTACTTGCGGTTCATTCTGGATTCCATGGAGTGTTTAATTTCTTGTACTAGCATGACACTGTCTCCAATCCTACGCCCCGACACAAAGCTGGATTGGTAGGGGGAAATCCAATCCTTGAGGTGGATTTTAAGTCTGCTGGCGATCACCTTGGATAGCAGTTTTGTGCAGACATTGTTCAGATATATCGGTCGTAGGTGACAGCAATGCTCTGGGGAGGGAGTCTTGGGGATAAGGACCAGAGTGGAGTTCGCCGCTTGCTGTTCCAGAGGATGGCCTTGGAATGGGCGTGTGAGGAAGCTCATGATCTGGGCTTTTAACCGTGCCCATTGTTCTTGGAGGAAGGCTGCTCCAATGCCATCGGGCCATGACGCCTTCAACGGTCCCATGGCACGCAAAGTCCTTTAGGAAACCAATGGCAAGTAAACAACCTATGGGGATATGCATTGATATAATCATATTAATTGTCTGCCTTGGTTCTGATATCATACCTTGTAAGGAGTAAGATCAATAGGAGAGATAATCACATACTGAACGAAATAATAGCACACATAACATGCAAAACACAATCAATCTTTTTGCAAGGATGAATGGGCTTATTCATTTTATCAAGTATGTTCTCGTACAACCTAAGTGTACTGGAAAAAATAAAGCATACAAGTATACAAACTTCATGCAACTGATATGATTTCACCTATAAGGTTGGATATATAGTAAAGTGAGAACAATTAAAGTTACTTATGACTAGGTGCATAGGACAACATGCCCATCTAAACTTTATCTCCAAAGTTCTAGTTTATCCTACACGGGTGGTCAAGATGCTCTTCACATAAGGGGTTGGGAAGGTACCCACGAAATAAGAATGATGAAAAGTAACAATGAAAAGCCCGAATCTGCATATAGTAGAGGTCGGACAATATATAAATAAAGGACATGATATTTAAGTATAGAGATTTTCAAACAAAGAAAAAGGTTGATATATCCAAATGGGCGTAAAAAGATCCTCATAGAAGATAAATTATCACGAGTGAAACAATAAGCTATGAATATCAATTGTTATCCTAAATCTCAATGTAGAGCGAAAAATGGAATAATCATTTCAATTGCATGTAAATTTATATGATAAAACTAGAATAAAGAAGCCACAATGTATATGACACCAAAACGATAACCAAAATATTCGAGTGGGGTAATGTAATCACGACACTGTTACCCGAGGACAGGAAACACCAACGAGTTCCCCTATAGATAAGATGCGCACACTACTAATACGAAACTTAGGATCTTAGCCATAATGCAAAATTTAGGATCTTAGCCTTAATTTCGTAGGAGAGATACAGTAGACTAAGGGGCCTGGATTCTTTAATGGAAGTGGGGTAGGTAGATTTTGGTATGGGAACAAGAGAAGTGGAGTTGATTCTATGCAATCGAGCCTTTGGACCGCGACTATGCTCAAGCCTTTGACAAAGTTAGGGATCGTGCGCTTGACAAATGCCCCAACAAGAGCAAAAGAATGCCATTGGTGGTCTTTTGAGGCCTGGGTAGTTTCTCTAAATTGATATTGCTAATAGCCTCATGGATTCAATGTTAGAAACTTTATGAATTAATATTCTATGTGTACAACCTTTGTTTCGAATAGAGGTTTCTAGCTTAGAAGAAGGGGGAGGAAAATGGTGTTTCACCACATGGTTGGTGATAGTAGAGAGAGCTAATAATGTTGTTCTGCATATGTTGGTTGCCACCCTCCGGAGATTTTTTTTTTCTTGTCCTACTCCTAAACAAGGTGAATTCGTTTCGACAGTCTTTCACATAAATGACACTTTTTGAGCTAAATGACTAGCTCTGCCATCAAAATGACCATGTTGTTAAGAATAACCGCTCTGGCACCGGCAGATATGGTTAGAATGGACGGGAAACAATCTCCAAAGAAAAAGAAAAAAAGGCTGCTCGACGATGCATCCGGGGAGATGCGAGACTGCATATTCACTGCTAAAGATTATACCTGCGATTCAGTACAGAATCTCTGTACCAAGTTAATCAATGGGTTCGTGGAATCGAACTACAAGTGTGATAGGACAGTTTCAATATGTAGGAACAACTAACAAGAACTCCGGTCATAAGGCAAGTTCAACATGTATCCACAATTATCAAGAATTAACTTGCAAAAGAAAGTTACATCAGATCGACTGAAGCTCAATCTCCGAATCTTACAAAGGAGACACCGGATCAAAATAGAGATAAGACTATACAAAGAACTTTTAACCAGCTCTCATCCAAAGCACTGCTCTCCGGGAAGCGGGCCAGGAATGAACCCCCTCTCGTAGAACTGGAGCGCGAACACAACGAAGATGCCAACCACGGTGAGGTAGGACAGCCCCTCGACGGCGCCAAGGAGACCAAAAGGCCCCTCCGGCAGGCCCTTACCCGTTTTGACCTTGGTGTAGGCCGACCAACCAACGATTGCCGCCACTATCAGGTAGCTCACCCCTTCCAGCGCGCCGATGGCACCACCAGGACCCGGTGGAAGGCCACACCCCGTCTTTTTCAGAGCGTAGAGGGAGGCGCCGATCACCGGGTTCGCCAACACCCCACCAACCACGCCAAGCGTCTCCAACGTCTCCCCGCCCAGGCTTCCAGCGTCTTCCTCCCCTGTTCCCTTCGCCATGCACCTGACTCCAAGCAGCCGCCGTGGAGCACGGAAGGAGCTTCTGGCAGTGGTGGAGATAAGCGCTCTGTTTGATAGAGAAGGGCATCGGAGTAGCAGCGCCATCGCAGTGTCCGGCGGAGAAACGGGGAGGTCTCAGCTGTGTTTTCTGCGGCTCTGGCTACTCCTTTTTTGCCCACTCCCGCTCATCGGGAAGGAAAGGCCAGGGATGGGCAAATCTGAACTGGCTTATCCCTTCTTGGTTCTTTTCATTAGATACCCGTCTCTATATAGTTATTGAGGTCCAACCATCCATTTTGAACATATTTGTAAAATAAGCATTTTCTTTGGCCCCTCAAGAATTTTCACCGTGCAGATGTACTTATTTTCTTTTGATAAATAGATTTTATATAAATAAATATCTAATAACTGATATCACAAATGCAAAATCAATTTCATGCAAGATAGTCAATATAAGTGTGTTGCAGAGTTACCATAGGTAATTGTAACATCACTTAAGTAGTATGTTGCCAAATAAAAGAAGTCTAGGAAAGAGGGAGATGCACCCCATAACTAGCCTCTGATAACTGAATAATATCACCCAATATATACCAACATAAGAACAAGGATTAGTCTGAATCAAGGTTTTGTTCCTCTGAGATGTGTTCCATGGTGAAGTGTCATCTGTCACTCTCTGCACCTCTATAGCCAGACGGGTGTGTGGTTTTGTCTTCTCTGATGATAACTCATTTCCATGCATCAATTGTAAGGTGAAAAAATGTCAAGATAAGTATTTTATATGGAATCATGTAGAAATGATAAATTATAACATTAATTTTCAAATTTTCTATAATTTCTTTCTTTCCAAATTTCTCACATGATGGTGGCAATGATGATTTCAGTATTGTTAAAAATAGAAGAGTGTGGTTCAATGTGGGATGTGAACAAATATTTCCATATCTGTTTATTGAAAAAGATATGTTCATTATATTCATTGTCTGTCCTACATAGTAGACACATGAGGGTCCGTAAAAGCCTCTCTTGCACCAGTTATGTCTCATTAGCCAAATGTATATGATGTATTTTGTGGGTAATTTTTTGTGCTAAACCTTGTTGTAAGGACATACAAAACCCATGTCACCATAAAAGGTGTAGACATATTCAAGATTGTATTTTTATTCATTTTCCATATAACCTTGTTTCTGATGTCCTGCTCTAGGGTCATTTTAATGTGTTTGGTCTTTATGTTGGTGAAGTGAGTAGTGATAAATCTATTGAGGTTATTACTCTTGTGTGAGTGTAGCTCAGTCAAGGCTAATTCTATAGGGTTGTTCAAGATATTTTTTGGAATAGCAATGGACATTCACATGTTTGTTATTTGGCTGGAACAAGACTATGTATTAGACTAGAAGGACATGTGGTGCACAAAGAAAGGGTTTGTGTGATAATAATGCTTTTTATGATTAGAGTATTGTTGATGCATCTCTATACTAATAAATAAAGTCAGATGACGTGCTTGTGTGCCTACTTTTCACATGTCTGTGTGCTTTCTTCTCCAGCAGTTAGGGTGTCTGCTTGGCACACATCTCTATATCTCTATTTCTATACCTATAAATAAAGGCATGTGACATATCTATGCGCCTATGTGCCTACTTTTCACGTGTCTGTGTGCTTTCTTCTCCTGTAGATAGGGTACCTACTTGACACATAGTTTACATTTAGTTCTTATCTATTTTCTAATAAGGGAACTGACATGTCTGTCTATTTGCTTATTCAGCAACTAGGGTGCCTGTTTGGCACACAATTCAATTTTTTTTCTTTTTACATTTCTAATCTATATAATAACTATCACCAATTTTGTTATTTTTAATTATTTATTAGGAAATAGTAGGCTGAGGAGATTTTAGTTGATAGACAATTGTGTGTGTCACATCATAAATGTGATGTATGACCATATATACTATATAAGTAATTTTTCATTTTTTTTAATTACAAATCGATCCATGCATTTATACCCCACACTTTTATTTGTATTTTTAAAATTTTATATTGTATACTGAGACTTATCAATACTATATAAGAAAGGTCGTGGGGGCAGAATGAGATTTTCTCTATTATTTTTTAGATCTACAGATTGGTCTGTGTGTGCACACTATATTTTTGTCTTTTGTTTGAATTTTATATTGTATAAGGAGCCTCATCCATAATATAAGAAGCCCACGAAGGAGGCTGAATGCAATTTTCTCTATTACTTTTTGGAGTTATAAATAGGTCTATGTATGTGTACACTATACTTTTGTCTTTTCTTTTTACACTATATTTTTGTTTTTTATTTAAATTTTATATTTTGTATAAGGAGGCTCATCTATAATATATAAGAAGCCCATGGAAGAGGTTGAATAGAATTTTCTCTATTACTTTTTGGAGTTATAAATAGGTCTATGTATGTGTACGCTATACTTTTGTCTTTTCTTTATAAAGTTTTATATTCTATAGGGAGACTCATCTATACTATATAAGAAAGTTCGCAGAGGGTGCTGAATGTAATTTTCTCTATTGTTTTTTACAACTACAAATAAGTCCCTATGTATGTACACTACACTATTGTTTTTTCTTTTTAAAATTATATATTGGATACCAGAAATTCAACAGAGGGAAATAAATGCAATTTTTTTTTCATTTTTTTGAATTACAAATCGGTCCCTATGTGCGTAAACTGCACTTTTATCTTTTCTTTTAAAAAAATTATATTGTGTAAGGAGACTCATCTATAATATATTACAAAGTCCATGGAAGAGGTTGAGTGAAGTCTCTTCATTATTTTTTAGAATTACAAGTCAGTCCCTCTTTGAGCAGGTACTATGTATCTTATTTTGAATACTAACTACATATTAATCATCAACATATACAAAAATGATAATTTAAACTCACAAAAAAAACTTATCTAGCAAATCTATTATAGCAAACAAGAATAGATGTCGACCAACTCGTTATGCCATAATTATTATATAGTCACATATTATATTGATTCAACTATTTAACATGTGTGTACCATGTGTCTTCTGCCATTATTTTTTAGAATTACAAATCGGTCTCTGTATGTACACTATACTTTCATCTTTTCTTCTTAAAATTTTATATTGTGTAGAGAGACTCATCTACACTATATGAGAAAGTCCCTATAGGGGGTTGAATGTAATTTTCTTCATTATTTTTTAGAATTACAAACTGATCCCTCTTCTAGAGGGCAGTATGTATCTTATTTTGATTACTAACTACATATTATTCATCAACATACACAAAAAATGACAATTCAAACTCACATAAAAAACTTATCCAACAAATCTTTTGTAGCAAACAAAAATAGATGTCGACCAACTCATTATGCCATAATTAGTATATGATCATGTATTATATTAATTCAACATTGCTTAGTACGTGTCTTCCACTCGCATTAAGAATGTACCAGAATATCAAAGATTATGCCAACTAGAGTTTATGTTTGATAAGCTGTACATGAGATAAGCATGAATTCAGATTAGACACTAACAGAAAAGACCGATTAAACATAGTATTTATACTTTGAAATCAAGAAATGCAATCGAATACAACCATATCCATCAAACCAAACATGCCCTTTATAGGTGTGAGTGAATTTTTCTGAGGAAATATAGATATATTCTAAAAAATAATGAAGAGCTATTTATTCTAAAAAATAATGGGGCATGACATATTTGTGGCGGGAGATGATAGTAGTGTCTAAGGACACATAGATACTCTTTTCAATTTTTTGATTCTTTACTTTTAAGTTTGGTCTTGAGTTGAGGAGTTTTTTTTGTAATTAGGCGGTTCCTCTTGTACATACCTATAATTTTTGCTTGCCCACTGGTAGGGATGGCAATGGTGTTGTGAAAAAACCATATTTATGGATGATTATACCATATTTTACACCGCTTAACCACACCAAGTGGTTATGGTGGGGATATGATTTTCAATTTTTAGAACCATAATGGTGTGCTGGGGTTATGGTTATAGAGATAAAACCATAGATAAAAACCACACTATAGATAATTCAAATTAATTATATATAAATATATGTAAAATACTACCCTAAACACATTATCTATTGTCATTCTTACATATATTTCTAGATCTCTATTTTAAAAATAAAATTTAATGTAAAAAAAGTAAAAAGTTTCTACTATTACTATACACATGATTGTCTTCTTTGCATAATTAAGAAACATACATGTTATCTTAATTTGTTGTGTATGTTTTTATTTGAATTTATTGTGTAAAAAATCATATGTTTTATGTTTATATGTGTTAATAGAAATTTTTTCATGATGTGGTGTGGCGCAGTGTGGTTAATCGTGATTTTCTGGTTGTGCGAATATGGCTTCTCATTTCAAAAACTGTAATGGATACTGTGCGTATATGGTGTTTGATTTTTCTATGTGGTGTGGTTATGGTTTTACTATAAATCCTACCATAACCACACCCACTCGGATCAGGATCCTTGACAAAAAGACTCCTTTATATATGTATGAGAGAGAAGAAAACTAGAAGGTCACTACTACATTTTTGGCCAATAACGTCGCTGCCTGTAGCGTCATTTTTACAAATAACTGAACTTATATGTCTACGAAAAATGTGGGCACCACTTAAGACCTCTTGGATCAGTTTTCTTAAAATAACTGACCTAGTAGTGTATATCTATAGGGCCAATTTTCCAAATAACCGACCTTAAATGTCTATAAAAAATGTGGGCACCACTTAAGACCTCTTGGGTTGGTTTTCTTAAAATAAACGACCTTGTAGTGTATCTCTATAGGGTCAATTTTCCAAAAAATTGACCTTATATGTCTACAAAAAATGCGGGCACCACTTAAGACCACTTGGGTCGGTATTCTTAAAATAATCGACATTGTAGTGTATCTCTATAGGGTTAGTTTTCTTAAAATAACTGACCTTATAGGTAATGGGATCTGAAAGTTGACCAATTAAGTTTCTCACAGTGAAAATTTGCTCGATTTTAGCTTTGCGCCTCGATCTATAGGGCCAGTTTTTCCAAATAACCGACCTTATATGTATGACACACTTTTTCCGTGCGTAGAAATGCAAGTGTACGCGTCAATTTAGTAAAGGCCCTTATGAGGCCCGAGTCGAACTCAGGGACACTGAACTATCGGTAGACTACTACTAACTGTTTGCGATCGGCTAAGCCGGTTAAAATGGTTTGAGAGTTGTTTTAAAATTAAAATAAAAGAAAACAAAGTAAAAAAAATCGATTAAAGGTTTAATTTAATCAATTTAGGTGAAGATCTTTAGGATTGCGGTTTCACCGCAGGTTTTCATTGTATGAATTTCTACATAATAATTCAGGTTCATCTCTCAACTCCGAGTAGTGGCCTGTAGTCAGAATTGCCCACTGTCGTGGTACAATTCACTACCTATGTCTATGTCGGTTCCACTGTCGTAGTAACCTATACCCTAAACTAGGTGCATTATAACCGACCTCTGGGTTTCCACCATTAATCTTACATCACCTTGTTCAAGGGATTTGTTAATTAATGTGATATTCGTCTCTTTTCAACCGTTAATTCTTCTTTCAAAGTAATTAAGGGCATTAGATTATTATTATGGTGATCAAGCATAACAATATCATTGAGAAAACAAATTCATACCACGGATTTAAGAGATTAATGATGAATTACTATGATAAAATTGTCATACAATGCTTCCCCGGGCTACTCCCGGTCCTAAAGATAAAGGGGATTAGCCCTGCATGTTCATCTCAGAGCAAAACATGGTAGAGAAAAGGGGAAACATGGAGAAAAACGTGATTAAGTATTGAAACCCCTGAACGGAGAAGATCCAAGCGTTCCTTGGCATAGAATGCACGATCTTCGGCCTTCGGCGGTAGAAAACGTCTTCTTCGGCGTCCGGAATGGCTGGGGCGTACTTCTGGGCTCCGTTCTTCTCTCCACATCTTCTCGGGACGTGTGCAGCGACTAATGATGTGATAGCTTGCTCTTGGCCGCCGTCATTAGGTATAATCACCGAGTTAGGTCACCAAATTATCACAGCCGTTGGATTTAGATCGATCTGAAGCAAACTTGTATCTGACGGTGTCGATACCATCGACATGGGTCGATGGTATCGACCTTGCGCGATATCGGCCAATCTTCTTTCTCTTCGTTGTTGCGCCTGATGCTGACTCGATACCATTGATGAGGGTCGATGGTATCGACATCCTAAGGCGTCAGTTTTATCCTATTGTGTCGTTGTAGCTCCACTTGTCGATAGTATTGACTTCTGGGTCGATAGTATTGACTATCTTCTCGCCAGCAACCTGATGGTATATTGATTCCCATCCACTTTCCTTTTGATAGTATCGACTCTACGATGCTCCCTGCGGCTGACTGCCTGTGGTTGTGTCGATGGTATCGACCGCTGTCGATGGTATCGACAGCAGCAGATATGCATTTTTCCTAAAATTGCAACACAAATCCACATAAGCCGAAATAAAACATATTATTGTACTCATTTATTCTCAAAACACTAAAATAAGGGAGATTTTACATAGAGAAGGATCATAGACCAAAGTAGATTAATTATGCAATATTAACCACCAAAATGACCAATAAGTGCATAAAACACAAGTAAAACAAGTCTATAAATGCGACTCAAAATCATCACATCAAACTCCCCTAAGCTTGAACATTGCTCGCCCTCGAGCAACAAAACCTTAGAATAGAATTGCAAAGGTCAACTAAAGAACAGATCATCACAACAAACATCACCGTATGATCCCCACCGGACATTCACATTCCGGCCCTCACTAACCACGGAATGATAATTACCCTAAAGGCGACAGTAATCATCCATAAAAGATATCTACCTCAAAACTGATGAACACTATCATATAAGGTGGTTAACATAATAAAATTCACCGGTTCAGACTCAGTGCATCCAGTGATCTCCTATTCTACGTTGCTCGCCCTAACTACCATCTACATGGAAGTAGCTCTCCTGATATTTACAAGTGAGGAGAAAATCACGGTGGCCTACCAATTCGAGCAACGGGTGGATGGAATGGGTGGCTCATGGAAGAAATGGAAGCATTATACGGTTTCAACATGCATAAAGCAAACATGCCCTAAATGATGCATTTCCAAATGAAAATGCCCTAATGCCTATATTTAGGTGGAATGATGCATGCACTAACATCCCGTCTCAAGATGAGATAGAATATCTAAAGTAGCTACATCATGTACTTATTCGTCTTAAAATGCAGGTGAGACTATGTTCCTTTCTCCTTCTTATTCTACTTGCTTCTCAATAAATATTTTTTTTTCAATTTTTCCATTTTTGTTTTTTTTAGGCCCTTATATCCATAAGTGACAATGAATTATTTATTGGGCTCAAATATTTGAAGCATTTAGAAGGTATGGAACAAGTTAATCACCCTTATTGTTTCAGAAGAAATAAGATACATGATGTACTGTATGCATAAAAATTATGAATGCAGCAAAATGACACGCACCTAAGGATAATGTGCAGGTATAACTACTCTATTTTTTTATTTTCATGCAAAACATGTGAAAACGGTTACAATGCAAGTCCTATCTACATGAGATGCATTCATAGAGATGAAAACCATAATGTACTTCCAATTCTTATGGTGCATTATGAAAAACAATGAGGTGGATAGATCACAAGACTAATTGACTGAACCTTTGAAAATTATTATGTGTCCCTCCTTACTGACCTATGTAGTAATTAAGAGGTTTCTCTCTCTTATTTCAAATTAAGGTCTCATCATCATTTGGTCAGTTTCGGCTCACACAACCAATTCCGTCCACTTTTCATGAATCATTAGGAATGTATAGTTGTGATTTTCTGTTTTAGAGTTGACAAAACCAATCATTTTCTTAAGTTATGTGCTCAAAGTTGAACAACACAAGATTGCAAACACTAAATTTTTTTAAATTTTCCCTTAATTCCCATGTACAAGCAAACGAGATGACACATGACTTAAGACATCCACAATTACACTAGATAGAGTGTGGATCCTACAAACAAACTAAGATTGCAAGACATAAATGACAAGAACAAAAACAATAAAACTAAAAACTTTGAAAACTAAAGGATAGAGCTGTTCCAATTCCCCCCCAGCTTGAATTCGACTATGGCCTCATCGTAAAAAACAACCTTAAAAGGTGGAACAGAGATACCGATCACTCTTCCGCCGGAGGCAGGTACTGCGGGGCCGTGGGGTCCCAGGATGGGTACTGCCCCTGAAAGCTCGGATCATACTGGGGCATGGGTGGAGGTTGTGGATACCCCCCAAAGTAGTTCTTGTAACATCCCTGACCTGGGTTATGAGTTAACCCTAGGTGTTTTGCCTAAATATGTAATTAAATCCTTGTGATTAACTCTGAGCATGTAATTAAGTTTCTCAGAAACATATATTTCAGTAATTGCTCCTTTTTATTTAAAGTTGTAGCATTGTTTTGTTATACAGGGACCTATGTGCAATTTACCCAGTTGAAAGGGTTAGCTTGCAATTTTCACATGTTGAGATGTTCCTCTGATGTTGAGACATCATGAGAATCTTTTTGGTAAAGTTTGAGGGATTTCCCAAGCTAGGGTACCAAGGTGCAGCTGTGGAAGCAATCCCAGTGCTTGAAAACCCTAATTTGGGGTAAAATGCAATTTACCCAAATTAAGGGATGCAAATTGTAAAATATGTCATCTAATGTATCTATTTAGACTCTTGCCATCATTAAGAGAAGAAATGATGAGGAAGTCACCTCAATTGAGTTATCAAGTTATGAAATATGTCTTGTGATTGAATAATCAGGGTATATGTGCAATATCTCTTTGTGTATGTACTTTAGTATTAGATTGCTCTCCTTTACCTTCTTTTCTAAGACCTTAAGAGAAGGTTTGTCCTTAGAATAAAGAGGAAGGGACGATCAAGTAAAGAAGGAGGGACCTAGTTGGAATTATGGACAACTTATGAACTAATGTTGAAATCCTACCCCATGTATATAAGCTCTCCTTCCCTTAGTTGCAAGGGAACTTACCCTTCGTTCCCTTATTGTTTCATTTCACCAAAGACGACCAAGGACTGCCTTGGAGCTAAGGAGGACGACCAAGGGGTGCAAGGTAGGTTTAAACCCCTCTTCTTGCCTAATTCCATGGTTAGAACTCGAATTCAAGGTCAGCTTCATGGCTAACTCTCGAAATCCTATCTTTCTAGCTATCTTTCCTTGACCTTCCTTGGAGTTTTCACCTTGGCCAACCTGTGGGAACTCAAAGACGCCATTAGAGCTTGGAGCTTGAAAGCTTGGATCTCAAGAAGCAAGCTTTAGGCGGGTTTTATAACTCTAAACCCATGCTTTACTATGTGCATCTTCATATGCATTTTGATGATAGCTCTTAGTGTTTCCCTACTTTTCCCTGCTATTTTGCAAGCAAATCCATGGGATATTCGTACTGTTCTTGATCTAGGAGATGAAGGCGTGATTTCCAAGAAAAACCCATCGCTTTTCACTTCCTTAAACGGTCTCACCAGTTTGCTCTCTCGGTCTCAAGACCGCGAGGTGGGCAAACGGTCTCGAGACCGCGACAGGGAAAACGGTCTCCAAGACCATTTGGCCCCGTTGACTGAGCGTGGACGTATAAGAAATCTGTTCCTAATTATATAAGCTAATTACCCTCAACATTTGGGAGGCTAACTCCAAGGGAATCGGGAGATATGACCTTTTTAAGTAACAACTTTATTTGAATTTATTCCTGATTTTCAAACGGTCTGAAATTGCCTTTTTGGGCAAACGGTCTCAAGACCATGTAAGGTCGTTGACTAGGCATTGACCGTATGAGATTACTGTTCAAATTTATGTTAATTAACAACTCACCAAGTTTGATGGTCTAATTCCAAACGGGCTAAGAGTTGAAGTGTGAATACTAGGGCTAACCCTATATGAAATCGGTACTGAAATTATGGTGACCTAATTCGGGTTTTTAGGGTTGATTGACCTAAACGGTCTCAAGACCGTTTAGGGGTCACCTAAAGGGTCTCAAGACCGAGAGGAAAATCACCCAAGACCGTTTGAAGGTCTAGGGTTAAGTAATGTGACCAATTGAGGACCTAATTGCAAATAAGTTATCAATTTAACCAAAATTCTGTTTGTGGATCAATCATGGTTCAACCCCTATCAAATCACCTTAGATTTTGATGAAATCTTGGGCAAACGGTCTCAAGACCATGTGGGGTCCACCCACATGACCTCAAGACCGTTTGGGCCAAGTTTGGGCCCAATTGGAGCTCAATTGAAAGGTTCAACCTTTTGTTAAGTCACATTGTTGAGTGTTGATGGGTGAACATTGATAGACCCTAATTGAATCGACTTCAACCCTAATTGGTCAACCATTAAGGGTCAATTGAATGACCAAGTGGTAAAGCATAATCTAAGTTAACCCAATCCATAAGTGGTCAACATGGCTCTGACCTTTTGAGGGCTTCAACATGAGTTGACATTATTGGTTGTATCTTTGAATCTTGTTGATGGTCTAAGTGGTTAAGACCATGTGAGCTCGCGGTCTCAAGGTCGTGAGGAGGCTCGCAGTCTCCAGGTCGTGAGAGGGCTCGCGGTCTCAAGACCGTGAGGGGGCTCACGGTCTCAAGACCGCGAGGGGCCTCGCGGTCCTGAGGTCAAAGTGGGCAAACGGTCAACATCTCTTCGCGGTCTCAACTTCAATTCGATCTTCGCGGTCTTGAACCACTTGAAGGGCCTCGCGGTCTTGAACCACTTGAAGGGCCTCGCGGTCTTGAAGCCTAAGTAGGCTCGCGGTCTTGAAGATAGAAGAGGGCTCACGGTCTTGGAAAGTGAAAGTGGGCAAACGGTCAACACTTTCAAACGATCTCAATTCGATTGAAGGTTGACTTCATTCAATCAATTGATGATATAAATGGTCCAATGTTGCCCTAATTCAACCCTAATGACAACCTAGGATATTAAGGGGTCAATGGACTAAGGTTTTGACCATAATGATGATCAATGTGGTGAATTACCAAAATACCCCTAAAGGGTAAATTGAGTAATACCCTGATCAGATCGAACCCTAATCATATGATGATGATGTTTTAGCCATGTTAGCCTATGATGACTTAATCCGACCTGATCTAGGGTGATGTTGACATCACCTAACCTTATGATGAGAGAGAAAGTACTTCTAGAGAGAGAGAGTACTTCTAGAGAGAGAAAGTACCCTTTTTAAGTGGAAACTCAATTAAAGCATCTCCAATGCACAGGAATGAGCATAATTAGGGTATGATCCACCTGTGTGAGATAATAGAAACCCTAATTATGATAAATAATGAACCTTTAACTAATCCAAGAGCATCAATGAAGATGTTACTCATACATGATGATGTTATGAGTTTAATTCACCTTGATGTGAATAGTAAACCCTAATTCAAGGGTGATGACATGTAATGTGAATAGTAAACCCTAATTCAAAGGTAATGACATGTAATGTGAATAGTAAACCCTAATTCAAGGGAAATGGCATGCTTTTGAGTATTAAACTCTATTTGATGTGAATTAGAGATTTAACTCTTATGACAAGAGTAGGAAGTACATTCCTTATTGTTGTATTACCTTTATCAGATGTATTAACCATGCAGGTTCTGATATGAAGGTAATCATATCCAGGTATGGATGTTGATGTTATATTCATTAAAGGCATGTTGATTAGCCTTATGAATAAGTAAAGTAATCTGATGCCTTGCCAGTGGCACCCTATGCTGATAATGGGCTATGAGAGCCATGAATACCATCAAGGTCATGCCTTAGAGATGACTTGTGATGAGGATAATGAGAAATGATGATTGGTATGAGTTAGGCCTGTTACATTTAGTATTCTTCTTTTATAGCTTCCATGCTACTGTTATTGTTTGAAGAACAATGTATGCTGTTAAAGAATACTGAATGTACCTAACTAATCAAGTATAATGTAGAGCCCTGATCATAGATCCATCATTGTCAGAGATTTAAGTGATGGTGAAATAGGTTTTCCTCAGGGAACTCCTGGAGCACATACTTTTGAGTATGTGGGGTACATGGATGTGTAGAACCTTACATCCTAGTGTAGGAAAGTGATGTAGATGTGGAATCCATCCATCCTTCACTATATTTTCATACCGTATCAGTGGTAGGTAAACATGAAACCTCCTGATGACGAAGAAAGCACAGATATCCGTATCAGTGGTAGGTAAACATGAAACCTCCTGATGACGAAGAGAGTACAGAATGCCACTGTGACTCTAAAATAGCGAAGGACCAGTTTACCCTGGTGAGCTATAGTAGTAGAGACACGAGATGTCCTACAAGTGATCCTCTTACTGACTGAGGAAGGTGAAGGTCATGAGAATCCGGCTCTCTTAATGACCTATGTATGATACTGATGTGACTTCTCAGCGATCAGTTGGAGTATGAGTGGTAAGCCTCATCTCCACAGGGCATAATGTTGTTTGTAAAACATAATCAACCATGTAGTATAACTTGTTAGAGATGACTCCAAGTTAGTTGATTGATGTTACATTGCAATAATGTTTATATTCTCCACATCTCCTAAATTATAGAGATCTTGTTATACCTGCAACTGTTACAGAATGCTTTGAAGGCTTTACTGTTTAAGATATTCTTTGATGTTATAATAAAGCTTCTGGCGAAGAGTTATAACTCTCGCTGGGACAATTATGTATAATTGTCTCACCCCGTAGGCTTCAACTTTTTAGGTGGACGTCGGAGACGAAGGAACCAGCCTACAGGTGATCAGTCTCAGCAGCAGCATCAGGGGCAGCAGTAATCTCAGGTGGAGATTGTCCTGCCATATGGTGTAGTTAGAGTCAGTCCTATGTGTCCTCTGTACTCTCAGGTCTTGGAGTCTTTTATATAGTGATCTTGAGATTTTGTATCTTGATGTATATAATTACTCAAGAAGTAATTATCCTGAGATGTAAACAGTTTATCTCTCTTTATGAAAGAAGCTTTTATGGATCTAAGCTCTTGTCTCGAAAAGTTTTAATTTCCCGTGATTTTTGTCTTCCGCTGATTACCGATTCGCTTCCGCTACATTTTAATCGTGTTTATGTCATGGTTTGGAGATCAGAGCCCACAACTAGTGGTATCAAAGCTCCAGGTTCAGTTGAGTCTACAGAGGCATAGGACTTAGGATGTCGAGTCTACCTTTAGTACTCCTTCCTCATCTAATAGAATCTTCTGCTCCTCAGGAGAAGAAGATACATAAGAATGTCAGAACATCGTGATGAGCACGTGGCAGAGAGTAGTGCTAGTGCACCTCGAGGCGGTGCAAGAGTTCCGAGAATAGAACAACCTGCACCTGAGTCGCCAAGAGAGCCACCCCAGTTCGACCCAGCTGACATGAGTGATCCAGCTGTACAGACGATGTTCGGGCAGTTCATGACTTCCATGACACATATAACTGATAGGATGCCCATTCCTACACCCAGGGCACCTGTCCAGTCTGAAGCACAAGGTATTGGTAAGACATTCGAACGACTTCATCGTGTCGGAGCTACCGAGTACTTCGGAACTGCCGACCCTGCAGATGCTGACTTATGGTTGACAGAGTTGGAGAAGGCTTTCAGGATTCTTATGATTCCGGAAGCTGAGAAGGTTAGACATGCTGTCTATCTTATCAAGGGCAGTGCTGGTCACTGGTGGAACATGGAAGACCAGAAGAGACCTGGAGTAGAGTTCTCATGGGAAGAGTTTCGTCGGGAATTTATCAATAGATATTTTCCAAAGACCTTCCTAGATGAGAAGATCTCTCAGTTTGAGAAACTAAGGCAGGGTATGATGAACATTAGTGAGTATGAAGCTAAGTTCATGGAGTTGTTGCGGTTCTGTCCGCACATGGCTGCTACGGACGAGGAAAGAATCAGAAGATTCGAAAAGGGTTTGAATTCTGATATGTCAACCCCTGTGTCTGCCTTAGAAAACAGAGAGAGATTCTCTACCTTCGTTGAGTCAGTCCGAAGGATAGAGAGATCTGTGGTTGAGAAAAGACAAACCCATAAAAGATATCCACAGTTCCAGGGTTCTTCATCTAGGGATTCCAAGAAACCTAGATTCTCTGCACCTAACCCCCCACCACCCAGATCGAGTTTTCAAACTCAATGGACACCAAGCAGAGGTAGGGGACAGAGTCAACCGCTTCAAGGGACGCACAGTTCTGCATCTGAGTCAGTCACTAGACCACCCAGACCACAACAACAAGAGAGGAGTTGCTACAACTGTGGTAAGGTGGGACACTTGATGAAGGATTGCCGTTCTAGGCCTGTCGGTGTGACACAACAAACCCCGAGACAGAATCAACAGGGATCTCAGAATAGACAACATCAAGGAGCAGCTCGAGGACGTGGACAAGCGTCTCAAGCTGGATCATCAGCACCACCTCAACACCAGGCGACTGCGAGGTTCTATGCTATGAACCCACCTGAGGTAGTGGTCAATCCACAGGTAGTGGCAGGTCAGATGAAATTTTTATATTCTGATATGTCTACATCATGTGTTGTATCCGTTCTGATTGATCCGGGTGCTACGCACTCTTTCATCACTTGTGAAATGATTCGTAACTGCAATGTGACTGTTAGTCATAGAGCAGATAGTTTGTTGTTAGAGACTCCGTTAAGTGGGTCTGCTGTTTTGCAGGAGGTATGTTCTCCCTGCATCCTTTTCTTTTCTGACCATCGCATTCAAGTGGATCTTATACCACTTGATATGCAGGGATTTGATATAATCCTCGGGATGGATACCTTAGAAAGGTATAGAGTTGTCTTGGATTGTGAGTCCAAGTTGGCTGTATTTGCTGATGAAAGCAACACATGGATCTTTCAAGGTGAAAGAAAGATTCTGCCCACCTGTCTTGTGTCAGCTATGGTTGCTGATAAGCTGTTGAGGCAAGGATGTTATGCATTCTTAGCCCATGTGGTAGATGTTACCAAGGAAAGTTCCAATCCTGCCGAAGTTCCTATAGTCAGGGAATTCGAAGATGTGTTTCCTGAAGAACTTCCTGGTATACCACCACCTCGGAAGATTGATTTTGAAATTAATCTGATCCTAGATACGAAACCCATAGCTCAAACTCCGTATAGGATGGCGCCTGCCGAGATGGAAAAACTCAAGAAACAGCTTCAAGAGCTACTTGAGAGAGGTTTTATCCGACCGAGTACTTCACCTTGGGGTGCTCCGGTCTTATTTGTTAAAAAGAAAGATGGGTCAATGCGGTTGTGCATTGATTACAGACAACTCAATAAAGTAACAATAAAGAATAAGTATCCTCTGCCAAGGATTGATGATCTCTTTGACCAGTTGCGTGGTGCAACAGTCTTTTCAAAGATAGACTTGAGGTCTGGATATCACCAACTCCGTATTAAGGATAGTGACATATCCAAGTCTGCCTTTAGGATAAGATATGGTCACTATGAGTTCACGGTTATGTCGTTTGGACTAACCAATGCACCAGCTGCATTTATGGAACTCATGAATATAGTTTTTCGACCTTTCCTTGATCAGTGTGTTGTCGTCTTCATAGATGACATTCTGATTTATAGTAAGAATGCTCAACAGCATGAGCAGCATCTTCGCCAAGCTTTGACCTTGCTAAGAGAACATAAGCTGTACGCTAAGTTTAGCAAGTGTGAGTTCTGGCTGCCAGAGGTATCTTTTCTTGGACATGTAATATCCGCCTCGAGAATTCGTGTTGACCCTACAAAGGTAGAATCTGTTCTACAATGGGAACAACCGAAGACACCGATGGAGATTCGAAGTTTCTTGGGGTTAGCTGGCTATTATCGAAGGTTCATTAAGAACTTTAGTTCTATAGCTTTACCTTTGACCAAGTTAACCCAGAAAGATGTTCCTTTTTCTTGGAGTGATAAGTGTCAACAATCTTTCCAGTTGCTGAAGGAGAGGTTGACAAGTACACATGTGCTAGTGCTACCTGAACAAGGAAAAGGATATGTAGTTTTATGTGATGCTTCCAAGAATGGACTAGGATGTGTGTTGATGCAGGATAAACAAGTGATTTCTTTTGCTTCCCGATAGCTTAAGAAACACGAGGAGAATTATCCAACACACGATCTAGAGTTAGCTGCTGTGGTTCATGCTTTGAAGATCTGGAGGCATTATCTTTACGGAGAGACATTCCAGATTTTCACAGACCACAAAAACCCTAAGTATATCTTCTCTCAGCATGAGCTCAACATGAGGCAACGTCGCTGGATGGAGTTAATCAAGGACTACGACTGTACAATTGATTACCATCCAGGTAAGGCCAATGTTGTTGCAGATGCCTTGAGTAGGAAATCAGCAACATCAACTATGTATAGAGCACAACTAAACTCTTTAGTATTCTCTAGAAGAGATATGCTTATCTCTTTAAGGCAAGACAATGTACAGTTGAAGGTGTCATTGTTAATCGGTTTGTTAGCTGAGATGCATATCAAACCTACCCTAAGGGAGCAGATTAAAAAGGCACAGCTAGGTGATGCTGCAGTTCAACATATAAGATCTAAGTATGGAAATGAGAAGCAAGATGGTTTTCATGACTCAAAAGATCAAGTAGCTTGTTATAATGGAAGAATGATAGTGCCGAATGTGGACAACTTGAGGAAGTTAGTCCTGGAAGAAGCCCATTCTTCCATGTATGCTATGCATCCAGGGAGCACCAAAATGTATCGGAATTTGAAGGGTATGTATTGGTGGCCTGGGATGAAAAAGGACGTTGCAGAGTTTGTTCTGAGGTGTCCCGTGTGTCAGCAAGTTAAAGCTGAACACCAGAAGCCTGCAGGAACAATGCAACCTTTACCCATATCACAGTGGAAGTGGGACGATGTGACCATGGACTTTGTTGTTGGCCTACCCAGGACAAGCAAAGGACATGATTCCATTTGGGTAATTGTTGATAGGTTGACTAAGACAGCACATTTCTTACCTGTCAAAACAACCTATTCTGTTGAAAGGTTATCAGAGTTGTATGTTCAAGAGATAGTGCGTTTGCACGGAGTTCCTGTCACAATAGTTTCTAACAGAGGTCCTCAATTTACCAGTCATTTTTGGGAACAGTTGCACAAAGCCTTAGGCACTAAGCTAAGGTTTAGTACGGCCTTTCATCCCCAGACTGATGGACAGTCGGAAAGGACCATACAAACCTTAGAAGACCTATTGCGAGCATGTGTTCTCCAGTTCACCGGAAGTTGGGATCTACACCTAAGCTTGATAGAGTTTGCCTATAACAATAGCTATCAGCATAGTATTGATATGGCACCTTATGAAGCCTTATATGGTAGACGTTGTAGATCACCCTTGTGTTGGTTTGAGACTGGTGAGCATCAGTTGTTAGGTCCTGACCTGGTGCAGCAAACCACAGAAAAGATTAAAGTAATACAACATAAGATTAAGACTGCTCAGGATAGGCAGAAATCTTATGCTGACAAACGTCGTAGACCCTTAGAGTTCCAGGTTGGAGACAGAGTGTATCTCAAGGTCTCACCTTGGAAAGGGGTCCTTCGTTTTGGAAGGAAAGGGAAGTTATCTCCTAGATATATGGGGCCTTATCCAATCATCGAACGGATTGGAAAGGTAGCATATAGACTAGAGCTACCATCTGAGTTACAGAGGTTACATCCTGCGTTTCACATTTCTATGTTGAAGAAATGTCACCCAGACACCGAGTAAGTTCTACAACCTATGGAGGTAGAATTGAATGATGACATATCCTATGAGGAGGGACCAGTGTCAATCCTTGATAAATGAATTAAAAAGTTAAAGAAGAAAGATATAAGTCTTGTGAAAGTCCTCTGGAACCATCGTGGTATTGAAGAAGCCACTTGGGAGTTAGAGGATGAGATGAGAAGGAAGTATCCTACCCTTTTCTCTTAGTATGTTTTATCGATTTCGGGGACGAAATCCTTGTAAGGGGTGGATAATTTGTAACATCCCTGACCTGGGTTATGAGTTAACCCTAGGTGTTTTGCCTAAATATGTAATTGAATCCTTGTGATTAACTCTGAGCATGTAATTAAGTTTCTCAGAAACATATATTTCAGTAATTACTCCTTTTTATTTAAAGTTGTAGCATTGTTTTGTTATACAGGGACCTATGTGCAATTTACCCAGTTGAAAGGGTTAGCTTGCAATTTGCACATGTTGAGATGTTCGTCTGATGTTGAGACATCATGAGAATCTTTTTGGTAAAGTTTGAGGGATTTCCCAAGCTAGGGTACCAAGGTACAGCTGTGGAAGCAATCCCAGTGCTTGAAAACCCTAATTTGGGGTAAAATGCAATTTACCCAAATTAAGGGATGCAAATTGTAAAATATGTCATCTAATGTATCTATTTAGACTCTTGCCATCATTAAGAGAAGAAATGATGAGGAAGTCACCTCAATTGAGTTATCAAGTTATGAAATATGCCTTGTGATTGAATAATCAGGGTATATGTGCAATATCTCTTTGTGTATGTACTTTAGTATTAGATTGCTCTCCTTTACCTTCTTTTCTAAGACCTTAAGAGAAGGTTTGTCCTTAGAATAAAGAGGAAGGGACGATCAAGTAAAGAAGGAGGGACCTAGTTGGAATTATGGACAACTTATGAACTAATGTTGAAATCCTACCCCATGTATATAAGCTCTCCTTCCCTTAGTTGCAAGGGAACTTACCCTTCGTTCCCTTACTGTTTCATTTCACCAAAGACGACCAAGGACTACCTTGGAGCTAAGGAGGACGACCAAGGGGTGCAAGGTAGGTTTAAACCCCTCTTCTTGCCTAATTCCATGGTTAGAACTCGAATTCAAGGTCAGCTTCATGGCTAACTCTCGAAATCCTATCTTTCTAGCTATCTTTCCTTGACCTTCCTTGGAGTTTTCACCTTGGACAACCTGTGGGAACTCAAGGACGCCATTAGAGCTTGGAGCTTGAAAGCTTGGAGCTCAAGAAGAAAGCTTTAGGCGGGTTTTATAACTCTAAACCCATGCTTTACTATGTGCATCTTCATATGCGTTTTGATGATAGCTCTTAGTGTTTCCCTACTTTTCCCTGCTATTTTGCAAGCAAATCCATGGGATATTCGTACTATTATTTATCTAGGAGATGAAGGCGTGATTTCCAAGAAAAACCCACCGCTTTTTGCTTCCTTAAACGGTCTCACCAGTTTTCTCTCTCGGTCTCAAGACCGCGAGGTGGGCAAACGGTCTCGAGACCGCGACAGGGCAAACGGTCTCCAAGACCGTTTGGCCCCGTTGACCGAGCGTGGACCGTATACGAAATCTATTCTAAATTATATAGGCTAATTACCCTCAAATGTTGGGAGGCTAACTCCAAAGGAATCGGGAGATATGACTTTTTTAAGTAACAACTTTATTTGAATTTATTCCTGATTTTCAAATGGTCTGAAATTGCCTTTTTGGGCAAACGGTCTCAAGACCATGTAAGGTCGTTGACTAGGCGTTGACCGTATGAGATTACTGTTCAAATTTATGTTAATTAACAACTCACCAAGTTTGATGGTCTAATTCCAAACGGGCTAAGAGTTGAAGGGTGAATACTAGGGCTAACCCTAGATGAAATCGGTACTGAAATTATGGTGACCTAATTAGGGTTTTTAGGGTTGATTGACCTAAACGGTCTCAAGACCGTTTAGGGGTCACCTAAACGGTCTCAAGACCGAGAGGACAATCACCCAAGACCGTTTGAAGGTCTAGGGTTAAGTAATGTGACCAATTGAGGACCTAATTGCAAATAAGTTATCAATTTAACCAAAATTCTAGTTGTTGATCAATCATGGTTCAACCCCTATCAAATCACCTTAGATTTTGATGACATCTTGGGCAAACGGTCTCAAGACCATGTGGGGTCCACCCACATGACCTCAAGACCGTTTGGGCCAAGTTTGGGCCCAATTGAAGCTCAATTGAAAGGTTCAACCTTGTGTTAAGTCACATTGTTGAGTGTTGATGGCTGAACATTGATAGACCCTAATTGAATCGACTTCAACCCTAATTGGTCAACCATTAAGGGTCAATTGAATGACCAAGTGGTAAAGCATAATCTAAGTTAACCCAATCCATAAGTGGTCAACATGGCTCTGACCTTTTGAGGGCTTCAACATGAGTTGACATTATTGGTTGTATCTTTGAATCTTGTTGATGGTCTAAGTGGTTAAGACCATGTGAGCTCGCGGTCTCAAGGTCGTGAGGAGGCTCGCGGTCTCCAGGTCGTGAGAGGGCTCACGGTCTCAGGACCGTGAGGGGGCTCATGGTCTCAAGACCGCGAGGGGCCTCGCGGTCCTGAGGTCAAAGTGGGCAAATGGTCAACATCTCTTCGCGGTCTCAACTTCAATTCGATCTTTGCGGTCTTGAACCACTTGAAGGGCCTCGCGGTCTTGAAGCCTAAGGAGGCTCGCAGTCTTGAAGATAGAAGAGGGCTCACGGTCTTGGAAAGTCAAAGTGGGCAAACGGTCAACACTTTCAAACGATCTCAATTCGATTGAAGGTTGACTTCATTCAATCAATTGATGATATAAATGGTCCAATGTTGCCCTAATTCAACCCTAATGACAACCTAGGATATTAAGGGGTCAATGGACTAAGGTTTTGACCATAATGATGATCAATGTGGTGAATTACCAAAATACCCCTAAAGGGTAAATTGAGTAATACCCTGATCAGATCGAACCCTAATCATATGATGATGATGTTTTAGCCATGTTAGCCTATGATGACTTAATCCGACCTGATCTAGGGTGATGTTGACATCACCTAACCTTATGATGAGAGAGAAAGTACTTCTAGAGAGAGAGAGTACTTCTAGAGAGAGAAAGTACCCTTTTTAAGTGGAAACTCAATTAAAGCATCTCCAATGCACAGGAATGAGCATAATTAGGGTATGATCCACCTGTGTGAGATCATAGAAACCCTAATTATGATAAATAATGAACCTTTAACTAATCCAAGAGCATCAATGAAGATGTTACTCATACATGATGATGTTATGAGTTTAATTCACCTTGATGTGAATAGTAAACCCTAATTCAAGGGTGATGACATGTAATGTGAATAGTAAACCCTAATTCAAAGGTAATGACATGTAATGTGAATAGTAAACCCTAATTCAAGGGAAATGGCATGCTTTTGAGTATTAAACTCTATTTGATGTGAATTAGAGATTTAACTCTTATGACAAGAGTAGGAAGTACATTCCTTATTGTTGTATTACCTTTATCAGATGTATTAACCATGCAGGTTCTGATATGAAGGTAATCATATCCAGGTATGGATGTTGATGTTATATTCATTAAAGGCATGTTGATTAGCCTTATGAATAAGTAAAGTAATCTGATGCCTTGCCAGTGGCATCCTATGCTGATAATGGGCTATGAGAGCCATGAATACCATCAAGGTCATGCCTTAGAGATGACTTGTGATGAGGATAATGAGAAATGATGATTGATATGAGTTAGGCATGTTACATTTAGTATTCTTCTTTTATAGCTGCCATGCTTCTGTTATTGTTTGAAGAACAATGTATGCTGTTAAAGAATACTGAATGTACCTAACTAATCAAGTATAATGTAGAGCCCTGATCATAGATCCATCATTGTCAGAGATTAAGTGATGGTGAAACAGGTTTTCCTCAGGGAACTCCTAGAGCACATACTTTTGAGTATGTGGGGTACATGGATGTGTAGAACCTTACATCCTAGTGTAGGAAAGTGATGTAGATGTGGAATCCATCCATCCTTCACTATATTTCCATACTGTATCAGTGGTAGGTAAACATGAAACCTCCTGATGATGAAGAAAGCACAAATATCTGTATCAGTGGTAGGTAAACATGAAACCTCCTGATGACGAAGAGAGTACAGAACGCCACTGTGACTCTAAAATAGCGAAGGACCAGTTTACCCTGGTGAGCTATAGTAGTAGAGACACGAGATGTCCTACAAGTGATCCTCTTACTGACTGAGGAAGGTGAAGGTAATGAGAATCCGGCTCTCTTAATGACCTATGTATGATACTGACGTGACTTCTCAGCGATCAGTTGGAGTATGAGTGGTAAGCCTCATCTCCACAGGGCATAATGTTGTTTGTAAAACATAATCAACCATGTAGTATAACTTGTTAGAGATGACTCCAAGTTAGTTGATTGATGTTACATTGCAATAATGTTTATATTCTCCACATCTCCTAAATTATAGAGATCTTGTTATACCTGCAACTGTTACAGAATGCTTTGAAGGCTTTACTGTTTAAGATATTCTTTGATGTTATAATAAAGCTTCTGGTGAAGAGTTATAACTCTCGCTGGGACAATTATGTATAATTGTCTCACCCCGTAGGCTTCAACTTTTTAGGTGGACGTCGGAGATGAAGGAACCAGCCTATAGGTGATCAGTCTCAGTAGCACCATCAGGGGCAGCAGTAATCTTAGGTGGAGATTATCCTGCCATATGGTGTAGTTAGAGTCAGTCCTATGTGTCCTCTGTACTCTCAGGTCTTGGAGTCTTTTGTATAGTGATCTTGAGATTTTGTATCTTGATGTATATAATTACTCAAGAAGTAATTATCCTGAGATGTAAACAGTTTATCTCTCTTTATGAAAGAAGCTTTTATGGATCTAAGCTCTTGTCTCGAAAAGTTTTAATTTCCTGTGATTTTTGTCTTCCGCTGATTACCGATTCGCTTCCGCTACGTTTTAATCGTGTTTATGTCATGGTTTGGAGATCAGAGCCCACAGTTCTGGCTCCAGTAATGATCATAGAAGGGCTGCTGCTGCATCTCCATCCTATGCAACCTATCGTGAATCTCCTATTGGTTGTCGAGGAGGAGGTGCTCATTTTCAAAAATAGCCCTCTGGTTGTCAAGCAGCCGGTTTGTCGTCTCCTAAATACCGGCATATGCTGTTGTATGGTGCTGCTGCGTCTGATGGATATCCTACAACATTGCATACATTCCTTGCTTGGAGTAGACATCCTCGCTTTGCTGCGAGGGCGATGGTGGTGGCAGAGGCTGCGAAGATGAAGATGCACATGGATGCATGCGAGGATGCTTCCTAGGTGCCACTCATGCCCGAAGAGGAGTGTAGGCCTCCTCTTCCTCTTCAGCCTCGTCACCATCATTGTTGTTGTCGTCGGTGCCGCAATCTTCATGCGAGATCTAAATAGCGATAACAGGCCATCGAAAATGTTGAGCACCCTCAATGTGGAAGATAGGGTCGGGAAGTGAACACTCCTGATAAGCATGATTAACGTGGCAGTGTGCATATGCCAGTCCATCACGCAGCAGAATGAGGTTGGAGCGGTGAAGATGCTACAAATTGACCTTGCTTTTGTTGGAAAGAGGAGTCAACTGGGAGAAATTCAACCCAAGATAGTGGGCCAGCGGTGTGATGAGCCCTCCAAAGTGAATTGGATCCTTCCGCGTACTCCTCTTTACAGCCAACACACGCTGCAAGAAAAATGCTCCCCAGTTACACTCTTCCCGCTTCAGTAGCTTGTGCAGGAAAAATAGGTCTGTCTCCTGGAACTTGCTAAGAGACAGATCACCCCTAGCAAACAGGGTGGAGCAAAGCATGTGATGAAGAATCCGCACGAACGGATGCTTGAAATCTGCTACCTCCGCGTTGTGATAGCTCACAAATTTGCCCGGCGGCACAGTCACTAGCTCGGCGAAGATAGCATCATAATCAGTCCGGTTGTCTGGCCTCCGGTACTGATCTCGCCCATGGTTCCAGTTGTAGATTTCATTGAACTGCCTGAGGGTGAGAGTGTAGTCATTATTGTACAGCCAGAAAGAAACACGGCCCTTAATCCATTCGCGATCCGTGGCGATGGTGTCGTTTGGCACGATACATATGTCCAACGACGCCATGAATTCCGCCACCAGCTCCTTGTATGTCGGCCAATCACCGAAGAAAGGCTGGCCGTTGGCGTGGCATTCCATCTCGTTGGGCATCCTGCCCGTGTGTCTCGCCTGCCCCTTGAGCACGTAGGCCAGATTAGCCTCGAACCCCAAATTATCGATCATGTCATGGTCGATGAAATGGGTCAGCTCAATCTTTCTTTTCATGATCTCCTCGTAGACCTTCCGAACCTTCGCAGAAGGATGAAGGATCCACAGATGTGGAATAGAAGCAGTTGGTGGAGGAATGAACTCGGGAATCTCCATTGGATTCACGCGTGAAGAGGACACGCCGACAACATGCACCATTGTCGTAGAAGAAGAAGGATTAGAAGATGGAGCTCGGAGAAGGTCGGAGAAGATTATATCCGCTCGATGAAGGCTCGGTGAAGAACACACTCCGTGGATGCTCGTAGCTGGGCTACGATTGCTCACAAAGATGCTCGTCACAAGTGGAGAAGGATTGCTCTGAAGTTGTGACATCATATGACGACAATCCACCCCTTATATAGTCGTGGCCGACGCTGCTATATGCCCATCGATACCATCGATGCGAGTCGATGGTATTGACGCCTGTAGCACAATCCGTCCGTCGCTAGTATCGACGATCATCAATGGCTTGATGTGGGGGGCCAGATTGATGACGTGTCGATATTATCGACAGGTGTCGATGGTATCGACCCGTCCCACGGATCGACTCTCTCAATGCAGCGATCTCCGTTGATTCCCTCTTGCAGATCGGTGACGTTTCACATCGATCCAATTGATGCAAGTCGATAGTATCGACTTCTGGTTAGGGCAACACCCTCGCGAGGCCCTACCGCCGCTTTCTGCCTGTAACTGGGTCGATACCATCGACATGCCCGTCGATGATATCGACTTCACTGAGACAATTTTGTCTGAATATCTCCAGAGATCTCGATAGTATCGACTCCCATGTCGATACTATCGACCTTGTCTTGTGATCAACTTGTTGGTCAGTCGATACTATTGACACAGAGCGATTTCTGCAGCCGCCAACCTGTACCCAACTCGATGCCATCAACATAAGGGTCGATGGTATCGACTCTACCTCAGTCCTTCACATTGAGCAAATGATCATGGTACCTTTTTTACACTAAAAACAAAGTCAAATCAAACCAAAGTACAAAATGTGGAAGAAACTAACTACACTACTGATGGCTGGGTTGCCTCCCAACAAGCGCCCTTATTTAACGTCTTAGGCTAGACGACATTAAGCTCCTCATGCATCTGGAAGTGCAATGAGTTTGACCTCATTCACTTTCCTTGTGTAATCTTCACCGAAGTACAATTTCAGACGTTGCCCATTGACCAGGAATGTTGTCTCGCCATCACGCACCATGATTGCGCCATGTGGCCTGACCTCCTCTATGGTGAACGGTCCACTCCATCGGGATTTCAATTTCCTGGGATGTAGTTTCAGCCTTGAGTTGAACAAGAGTACACGATCTCCTTTCTTGCAAATGCGCATTTGAATATGGCGATCATGCAGCAACTTTGTTCTCTCATTGTAGATCTGCGAGCTTTCATATGCATTCATCCTCAGCTCGTCAAGTTCATTGAGCTCAAGCAACCTTTTCTTTCCCGCTTCATCATAGCTCAAATTTAACTTCCTCAGTGCCCAATGCGCTTTATGTTCCAATTCCACCGGCAAATGGTAGGCCCGACCATAAGCCAACCTAAAAGGCATAGTACCTATAGGTGTCTTAAACGTCATCCTATACGCCCACAAAGCATCCGGTAGTAGGGTGCTCCAATTCTTTCTCGTGGAAGCCACAATGCGCTCCAAGATCTTCTTAATCTCCCGATTGGAGACCTCCACTTGCTCTTGAGTTTGCGGGTGGTACGGGGTACCAATGTTGTGCTTTACCCCGTACTTTCTCAACAGTGGCACGAACTTTTGATTCCGGAAATGTGTACCTCCATCACTAATGATCATTCTTGGTACACCAAACCTGCAGAAAATATATTCTTCGACAAACCTGCACACTACAACTACATCATTAGTCCTTGTGGGTATTTGCCTCTACCCACTTCGACACATAATCAACAGCTAAAAGAATGTACAAGTTAGAATTTGAGGACACAAAGGGTCCCATAAAATCAATACCCCACAAGTCGAACACCTCAACCTCTTGAAATAGATTGAGGGGCATCTCTTGTCTTTTTGAAATGTAACCTGCCCTTTGGCAAGAATCACATTGCCGCACAAAATCATAAGAATCCCTGAACAAAGTAGGCCAGTATAGGCCACTTTCAAGTACTTTGGCTGCATTGCGAGAACTAGCGTGGTGGCCACCCGTCGGTAGTGTATGGCAATGACGAAGAACACTTTCGTATTCCACCTCCAATACACACCTGCATAAGACGCCATCCCTGCACTGCTTCGACAGAATAGGGTCATCCCAAAAATAATAATGTAAAGAATGGAAAATTTTCTTCTTCTCTTAGTATGTCCAATCATCCGGGATAATTTTGCAAGCAAGATAGTTAACAATGTAAGAAAACCAAGGGTCTTTTGATTTCACTTTTAAAAGCTGTTCATCCGGAAATGACTCGGTAATGGGTATATGCAAATCCTTTTCCTCTACCCTTTCCAACCTAGACAAATGGTTCGCGACCACATTTTCAATGCCCACCTTATCTTTGATTTCAATATCAAATTCTTGTAATAGTAAGATCCACCTAATCAATCTAGGTTTGGCATCCTTTTTCTCCATCAAATACTTAATGGCGGTGTGGTATGTCCATACCACTACTTTTGATCCAACAAGATATTGCCGAAATTTTTCAAAAGCAAAAACAACGGTGAGAAGTTATTTTTCAGTTGTCGTTTAATTCAGTTGAGCGTCATTCAAGTTTTTGTATGCATAGAATGTCACAATGGGTTTATTGTCCACATGTTGTCCCAAAACAGCCCCAACTGCGAAATCGGACGCGTCACACATTAATTCAAACGGCTTAGTCCAGTCCGGTGTTTGCACAACCGGTGCGGAAATCAGTTTTTCTTTAAGCACGTTGAACGCATGTAAACACTTGTCATTAAAATAAAAAACAACATCCTTTTCCAACAACTCAGATAATGGTTTGGTGATTTTAGAGAAATCTTTTATAAAGCGGCGGTAAAAACTGGTGTGACCTAGAAAACTCCGAACCCCTTTAACCGAATTTGGTGGGGGCAAGTTGGAAATAACTTCAATCTTTACCGGGTCTACCTCCAACCCTTTGCTAGACACTTTATGTCCAAGCACGATCCCTTCGCTTACCATCATGTGGCATTTCTCCCAATTGAGGGCCAAATGTGTGTCCTCACAACGTTGTAAAACTTTGTCCAAATTGTATAAGCACTCGTCAAAGGACACACCATAGACGGAGAAATCGTCCATAAAAACCTCCAAGAAGTGTTCAACCATATCGGAAAAGATGGCAAGCATGCAACACTGAAAAGTTGTCGGTGCATTACACAACCCAAATGGCATACGACGGTATGCAAATGTTCCATAAGGACAAGTGAAGGTGGACTTCTCTTGGTCCTTAGGATCAATTGAAATCTGATTGTACCCCGAATAACCATCAAGAAAACACAAATGCGATCGGCTAACTAAACACTCTAAAATCTGATCAATGAAAGGAAGAGGGAAATGATCCTTAAGCATAGCAGCATTCAATTGACGGTAATCTATACATACACGCCACCTGGTTACCAAGCGGGTCGTGACAGGTTCATTTAACAAATTATGTGTAACCGTGATTCCCCCCTTTTTAGGGACTACCTATGTAGGACTCACCCACATTGAGTCTGATATAGCATAGATGATACCTACAGAAAGGAGCTTGATCACCTCCTTCTTGACAACCTCCATCATGCTAGGATTTAGTCGATGTTGTGGCTGAATTACCAGCTTGGCTCCCTCCTCGAGCCGAATCTTGTGCTGGCACAATGTAGGGGAGATCCCCTTGATGTCTGCAACCGACCACCCGAATGCACCTCGGTGGTTCTTCAACAAAATCAACAGCTGGTCTTCCTCCTTGGCACTCAGATATGCCGAAATAATCACAGGCAGCTTCTCATTCTCAGCCAAAAAAACATATTTCAAGTGCAGTGGCAGTGGCTTCAATTCCAAATCTAGCGGGTTGATTAGGGATGACTGAAGCGGTGGTGGACGTTCGCCAAGGTCTTCATAGTACCTAGCATAAAACCATGGAAGCACCTGAAGCATCTTAGCACACTCTTGTAGTGACTTGCTTCTCATCCAATCATTTGTTATATTGACCAAGCAGGCTTCAAGTAGTAATTCGGGATATGCATTGAAAACTGAACTCGCTATGGCCTCATCTTTAGTAGAGGGAGGGATGTCCTCCTCTTCATCATTAGGGAAACCCACAACTTTGCTAAGGGACACAACCTTGGTCTGCTCCATGATGTCAACAGCCAATGTCCCTTTCTCCACCTTAGTCATTACATGAGCCATATCTAAAAATGGCTTCCCTAGACAAAGTGAGATATTGTGATCAAAATGCTTCGCCATGCGGCACTGCTCCTTAGCTTTAGATGACGTGGTGCTAGAAGGCATGACCATCTCGAAGCAATCATCAGTGATGCCCAAGGTCAAATGACCTCTCCCCATCTCAAGTATCATGTTAGCTGTAGCTTGGAAGGGTCGTCCAAGTAGTAACTCATTGCCTTGTTCATCTTGCATCTCCATTACAACAAAGTCAGCTGGAAATACAAACCTATCTACTTTCACCAATACATCTTCACAGATACCATAAGGCTTCACCACAGAATTATCCGCTAGTTGTATTTTCATGTTACTCGGCCTTGATTCTTTTAATCCCAATTTCTTGAATGTAGAGAGAGGCATCAAGTTTATGCTTGCCCCGGAATCACACAGTGCTTCACCAAATTTCACCTTACCAATGTAACATGAAATATTGAAGCAGTCTGGATCTTGCCTCTTAGGTGGCAATGTGCCCATGATGAAGGCACTCACCTGCTCCTTGAGAACTACAACCTCCGTGTTAGGAATCTTCCTCTTATTAGTAATGATGTCCTTCAAAAACTTGCCATAAAAGGGGATTTGCTCTATTGCCTCTAATAGTGGGATGTTGATAGATAGCTTTCTGAAACTGTCAAAAAACTTCTTGAACTGGGCGTCCACTTTCTTTGCTTTCACACTATTCGGATATGGGACCGGGACAGCCTATGCCCTTTGATGCGGCGACACATATGGTGTCTTTTTCTGCATCTCCTCCTCAACTACAACGGGATTTTCTATGACATCATCTTCTATGTACTCCACCGGCTCTGTGACTGAAATTGGCACTTCCTCAGTGGCCTCACCTTCAGTATCTGACTGGGGTTTGCTTGGTTCATCAGCCTTGGGGTTTAAAATTTTCTTACCACTCCTTAGCAAGATTGCCTTCGCCTGTTGGTTTCCTCCTAGAATGTTCGTGTTACCCGGAAAACCTTACTACGTTGGCTTCTTTAAATTGGCTATTTCAGCTACCATTTGCGCCATGGATGTCTCTATCGTCCTCATTTGAGCCCCATGGCTCTGCAATGTCTATCCAAATTGATTCATAAATTCCCCATGTTGCTTGACTGCTGACCAAAAGTGTTCATAAGTTCTTGGTTCTACTTTATCACTTGGTTGAGCAACTCCGTGTTCTTGTCCTCTACCACCGGCTGGGGTTTTGCATCAAGATCCTGCAAAAAGTTATTTGGATCCTTCCATGAGAATTTCTTGTCCTTCCTCCATGAGTAATCGTTATTTCTGTAACCCTACTACTGGTGCATGAATTTGACTTGAGCTTCATCCTCAGATTCAGTATATTCTTTTGCAAGCAGTTTCTTTGCTAGAAGGTCCATCTTCTCATTCAGCTCTTTGATGGCCTTTGACTCCCGTGCAACTCGGACATGCTCTACGGCATCTCTGTCTCCCTATGATTTCTTCTTGGCCATGTTTTTCAGGATTTCCCAACATCTCGTGTCTGTGTTGTTCAAAAAGAATCCTGAGCCTGCGGAATCTAGGTTACTTCTATCATGCTCGGAGAGAGCAAAATAGAAGATTTTGACCTGTGTCTCCTTGTCAAGCCCGTGATGCGGGCACCTCCTAAGCATGATCTGAAACCTTTCCCATGTCTCAGAGTAGGTCTCTCCTTCCTTCTGGGTGAAATTGTGGATTTTCCTGATCATGTCATTGGTCTTCTCGGGCGGGAAGAACCTTTCGAAGAATACCTCCACCATGTGGTTCCATGATTCCACATATTCATCGTCCAGATTGTGCAACCATTCTCATGCGTTTCTTGCCAGAGAACTCAGGAACAACTTCAAGTAGAGCGTCTCTTGTGGAAATCTGTCAATTTTAATCATGTCGCAATTCTCCATGAATTGACTTATATGAGTCATTGGGTCTTCATTCTTTAGCCCATGGAATTCATTTGACTTGACCAAATTAATTAGTGCAGGATCAATCTTGTAAGTCGGAATGTTGATCTCCTGCTTCTTGATTGGCCCCTTTGACGCAGATGAAGAAGAAGCCTTGATCTTCTCCCATATCGTCTATTCCTCTGCCATTTCTTCTTGTTCAAATTCGGAATCAATTTCTTCTTCTTGGTCTTACTCGTAGTCTTTCTCGTCTTCCGGTTCCGGCAGTGGAACCTCTGGTGGTTGTTGCGTGTAGTCAATGCTATGCGTCCTCACCATGCACAATACCTGCAAAATGACAATTTCAGTTCAATACCGTGCTAGACGATTAAAAAAATTGGAAAGATAGACTATGAATTTTAGAAATGATTTCAAACTAATAAAATAAAAATAGTGGCCTAGAATGGCCGCTTGCAGCACTTGTAGTGCCGACAATTGTCGTGTCCCCGGCAACAGCGCCAAAAATTTGACACGTTTTTTTTGTGCGTAGAAACGCAAGTGTACGCATCAATGTAGTAAAGGCCCTTGTGAGGCCCGAGTCGAACTCAGGGACACTGAACTATCGGTAGACTACTACTAACTGTTTGCGATCAGCTAAGCCGGTTAAAATGGTTTGAGAGTTGTTTTAAAATTAAAAGAAAAGAAAACAAAATAAAACAATCGATTAAAGGTTTAATTTAATCAATTCAGGTGAAGATCTTTAGGATTGTGGTTTCATCGCAGGTTTTTATTGTATGAATTTCTACATAATAATTCTGGTTCATCTCTCAACTCCGGGTAGTGGCCTGTAGTCAGAATTGCCCACTGTCGTGGTACAATTCACTACCTATGTCTAGGTCGGTTCCACTGTCGTAGTAACCTATACCCTAAACTAGGTGTATTAGAATCGACCTTTGGGTTTCCACCATTAAGCTTACATCACCTTGTTCAAAGGATTTGTTAATTAATGTGATATTCATCTCTTTTCAACCGTTAATTCTTCTTTCAAAGTAATTAAGGGCATTAGATTATTATTATGGTGATCAAGCATAACAATATCATTGAGAAAATGAATTCATACCACATATTTAAGAGTTTAATGATGAATTACTATGATAAAATTGTCATACAATGCTTCCCTGGGCTACTCCTGGTCCTAAAGATAAAGGGGATTAGCCCCACATGTTCATCTCAGAGAAAAACATGGTAGAGAAAAGGGGAAACATGGAGAAAAACGTGATTAAGTATTGAAACCCCTGAACAGAGAATATCCAAGCGTTCCTTGGCATAGAATGCACGATCTCCGGCCTTTTGGCGGTGGAAAACGTCTTCTTCGGCGTCCGGAATGGCTGGGGCATGCTTCTGGGCTCCGTTCTTCTCTCCACACCTTCTCGGGACGTGTGCAGCGGCTAATGACGTGATAGCTTGCTCTTGGCTGCCGTCATTAGGTATAATCACCGAGTTAGGCCACCAAATTATCACATCCGTCAGATTTAGATCGATCTGAAGAAAACTTGTATCTGACAGTGTCGATACCATCGACGCGGGTCGATGGTATCGATCTTGCGCGATATCGGCCAATCTTCTTTCTCTTCATTGTTGCGCCTGATGCTGACTCAATACCATCGATGAGGGTCAATGGTATCGACATCCTAAGGCGTCTTTTTTATCCTATTGTGTCGTTGTAGCTCCACTTGTCGATAGTATCGACTTCTGGGTCGATAGTATTGACTATCTTCTCGCCAGCAACCTGATGGTATATCGATACCATCGACTTTCCTGTCGATAGTATCGACTCTGCGATGCTCCCTGCGGCTGACTGCCTGTGGTTGTATCGATGGCATCGACCGTTGTCGATGGTATCGACAACAACAGATATGCATTTTTCCTGAAATTGAAACACAAATCCACATAAGCCGAAATAAAACATATTATTGTACTCATTTATGCTCAAAACACTAAAATAAGGGAGATTTGACATAGAGAAGGATCATAGACCAAAGTAGATGAATTATGCAATATTAACCACCAAAATGACCAATAAATGCATAAAACACAAGTAAAACAAGTCTATAAATGCAACTCAAAATCATCGCATCAATGTCTACAAAAAACGCGGGCACCATTTAAGACATCTTGGGTTGATTTTCTTAAAAAACTGACCTTACAAGACCTCTGAGAATCTTAAGACAATACTTCTTGGTCGAGAATTTTCTCGACCGAAATTGACATAATTCTCGACCGAGAAAACCTTGCTTTATAGGGTCGGTGTTTTAGAAATAACTGACCTTACAAGACCTCTGGGAAGCTTAAGATAGTACTTTCTTGGTCGACAATTTTCTCGACCGAAATCTACTCGGTCAACAAATTTATCGACCGAGCAAACCTTGATTTATAGGGTTAGTTTTTAGGAATAACCGACCTTAGAAGACCTCTAAGAAGCTTAAGACAATACTTTCTTGGTCGACAATTTTCTCGACCAAAATATTCTCGGTCGACATATTTCCCAACCGAGAAAGCCTCTGTTGCTTTATAGGGTTGGTTTTTTTAACTTACCTGACCTTATAGGTGGTTCGGGCACCA
Organism: Alisma plantago-aquatica; assembly: GCA_963693085.1. Taxonomy (NCBI): domain Eukaryota; kingdom Viridiplantae; phylum Streptophyta; class Magnoliopsida; order Alismatales; family Alismataceae; genus Alisma; species Alisma plantago-aquatica. The sequence continues at coordinate 850,919,050 of OY856414.1, forward strand.
CTTAACCCTATTGGGTCGGTTTTTTTAGAAAAGCATCGCTAAAGGTCAGTGAGCTATGTTATGGATCGAGTCGCTATTCTTCCTTTCTTCCATGCTCTTGTATTACCTGCTTTAGTTATTACCTCACTAACTCATGAGGGTTTCAGCCGCCGCTTTCTTTCTTGGATGACGACGATGCCCAACCGCTATTCTTTCTTCTTGGATGGCGACGACAGCCTCCGGTATTGCAAGGGTTGTCTCCCCAACCACCATCTCCGACGCCACTCTACTTTCTTGCTCTGCCATCGACACTCTACCACCGACCACTGCCATTGACGCTCGACTTTCTTGCTCTTCCATCACCGCTCTACTTTTTGCTCTGCCATCGACGTTCCACCACCGACCACCACCATCGACGCCACTGCAAGCTCGCTTCTCACACCGGCTCTTCTCCCGCACAAGCTCCCCCACCCTAGAGCAGATCGACTACCAGAGCAGCCATCTCCAACTGATCAAGATATTGTCTCTACTGCCTCACTCTCCCAATGTGCACATGTGTAATGCTTCTCTAGTCTCTCTGAGTTTATGGTGAGCTTCATTTTGTGTTCTGGACATGTAGAGGACATGAGCCTCTTCTCCTTTCTTTCCCATTACTGCTTTTTCCCCCCTATGTTCTCAACTCTTAGCTATGACATAAGGAGTTCACTACTCCTTGACACTTGCCGTCTATCTAGGAGGTCACGGGGATCACCCACGCACTAGTGCCGACCCCTGACCCTCACAGAGTTAGCCTCACCCATTTCTGAGATCCAACACAGGAACATAGAAGGAGAAACAATTTGCTAGAGTAGTGCCAGAATTCACCTTCTTCTTACCTAAATTTGTTGTAGTTCCTTAGCCCACATATACTAAACCCTCGCCTCTTCAACTGTAGGTCTTTAACTGACCGATAGGGCAATCCAACAACCAGCGATCTATCATCTTGCTTGCAAAAGCTCTGACGCTCAATGATCATCCTCTTGCTCTTTGCCACATGCGTGCCTTCCACTGGCCATAGTCTTCCCTCCTTTTCATCTTGATGGTTCAAGTATGCATTGCTTTTCCATTTTATTTGACTAGTAACCTAACAATAATAAAAAAATATATTCTTTCATATCTATATTTTACTACCAGTCACATATGTAATCATTGTATACATTCTAGAAATATGAGGATAGGAATTGTGTAGTCCCATATTGACACTCTAGGATTTATAGATGAGATCATCAATGCATGATGTATAACTTAAGATATATAAATATGAAAATAATATATTCATATATTAACTTAGAAACCCATTCAAAATTTACTCATTAGGAGTAAACTTTGGATAGTCCCCGGTCTGGGACTGTTTTTGGATATTTAATCTCACTTAGGATGTAAATGTATAATGTATGTTTAGTTTTGAAGAAACTTTCAGTAGGATTTCCTCATTTGTTCTCTAGGTACATATGTGAGTGGTTATTTGCCATTTACATCGGTGTACTTGGAGAACTTAGGGGAAATGTTGCTGAAATTTTCTTCAAAAATAAACATACATTATACAGTTAATAGTGAGATTAAATATTCAAAAATGGGATAGGACAATTTTTGTGATGGTTTTGCCCTTTATTTTGTTATCAAAACTGCCCTTTTCTGCTATTTTCCTCTCTTTTATTAGCACTTTCGCAATAATTGGCCAAGCAATGCTCTTAATCCAATATTTTCATCTTTTGCAGAGTTTTTCCTCATTTTGGTACAATAAGGCCGTCCCGGCCCACAAATAAGTCCAAGTCTGTTTCAGCCTTCCTGACGCCCGATACAACCTCTGCCCGATAGGGTGGAGCAACACAATGATGCAAGACAAAGGGATGCCGCGCGAGAAGAAGCTGACGGACGATGCGCCTTCTACCCGACAGGGAGCCAAGTTCACTCGACAACCCAGCTTGTCGGCCGACACCGCCACCCACCGGCAGGCGCACCGCCCATCACGTGACCGATAGCCGGCACCTCTATGCCGAACGATACCTGTATCGGCCGTCCAACGACCGACGCATAAGGGGGCCACGTGGCGCTTCGAGCACCATAACCTCTCCCCAACCAGCTGACTATAAATAGCAGCTACAGGAAGATGAAGAGACAGGTTCAGACAATTGGGAGCTTGAGCTATCTTCTGAGGAAACTGCGAGAGCACAAGTATCGAGCCCCAGTGCTTGTCTCATGCGACACTAGGTGAGCTTTTCCCCATCCCGAGATGGAGGGGACAATTCACTTAGGACCGTCCCGGGTGACACTACGGGCCGATATCAGCCGACGTAGATGAGCGACACAAGGGCCCGACAGTAGAACGCGTAACTCTTAGCCCGATACGATATCGAACCCGATACGCTTCTCCTGTCAACGCGTGCCGCCCGAGAGGGTGCGCCAACCGACATGAGTGTATCGGCTAGGGTCCTTGAGCGATACAGTCGACAATCAGTGCGTGCCGCCTGAGAGGGTGTGCCACCCGACACCTCTGTATCGGCCTAGGCCCCTGACCGATATCGGGCTGGAGGGCTACAACACCCTGTCGTCCTTCTACATCAAGGAGGCGACACCTATCTTTTAATTCTGTTATTTAATTCTTTATTTACGCAATGTATTAAGACCTTTAATGTTTATGGAAATAGAAAAGCTTAATTACTTGTTGCTCTATGCTTGGTGCACAATGTTGGATGACTACCATGTTTGATATCTGAACTCTAGCTTGCATGTTTGGATCACGTTTCGCTTAGCTACCGAATCGTGTTTTCCCGTCGCAACAACTTCGAGAGTTGTGTTGTGGCTCTAGTGTTCGGTCCGATTCTGGAGTACGAGAGTGCCTGGAACGGAGTTGTTTCAGTAACATTACACTCTAACTAAAGCCCAGCAACCTCGAGAGGGGTGTTGATGCAGAGGTTAGAGGTACCCGCTCTGAGAGGAGGGGTGCAGGATGTTACTGCTGCCGCTTGTTTTACTAAAGTCTTATCCTTCGTACCTTGCTCTAGCTCTAGTTTTATCTTCCTGTTTCTGTTTCATGAAAACTCCTAAAAACTGCTAAAAGACTAAAACCTTTAATCTTTCTTGTAGCTCCACTTGGAGATAGATTTCTTTGTTTTGTTTGTGACATCTTGCTGTTCCCCTTTGGGAATTTGTTATCTCCTTATACCTGCCAGAGTGTAGCGTGTCTATTTCGAGTTCTCAACACTACCCCCTTGTCCCTGTGTTCGACCCCGTTATCTACTTCAACCCCCTAAGCAAAGTTGCGGGGGCCTAGAAGGATTCGGGTTTATAAATGTAAAAGCTCGACTACCTCAAATCTGCCTCCACTTTTGGACGCACGATTTAGGCCGGTCAACTTTTTGGCGTCGTTGCCGGGGACAAGGCAAAAGTGGTACTGTAGACGAATCCGAATCCACTAACTACACTCCAGTGCCTCAAGCTTAGAAATGAGCTTTACATCACTCCTTTTCTATTTCTTTTCTTATAGTTATTCTTTTCCTTAAGGTAATAATTCAATTTCCTAAACTTGATATTTTCGTGCCATTTCAGGAACTCTGAAGAATAGTGACATGTTCCATCGAGCTTTGATACCATGTCTCATTGCGAGCAGTCTCTTTCTGAGGGTGAATGTCAGGGCAAGGGCAAGAGGTCAAACCAGCCTGACTTGGTTGGTCAGCTTTCCACCTACATAAAGAGACAGGACACCATCATCAGCCAACTGGTGCATGGTGCGTTTCCTAGCCCTGGAACTCTGAACACCATGCAACGCTAGATGGCAAGCCTGCATCTGCGCCAGCGTGAGGTAGATCGGCAGCTGACCCAGATTACTGCTCTGATGAAGGATCCTGTAATAAAAGCACCCCCATACCAAGAAAATGCCAGAATGGCAATACTGAGGTTTGGAAGAACGCTGGAGCGCCCTGATGAAACCAGGCCTGAGCCCGAGCTAAGGCTTGAGGGTACTACTCCAGCAGAGGAGGAAGAAATACAGACAGACATTTGTGAGTCTACGCAAGGGTTCCCTGAAGAGCTACCTAGCGGAAGGAATGCTTACGCTCCTAGGATTCCGTTCCCATACAAGCTGATAAAGGCGAATCTGAAGAAGCGTCATGAGAAGTTCATGGAGTCGATCAGGAAGTTGCATCTCAAAGTGCCCTTCCTTGATGCATTGGAAGAGATGCCTACATATGACAAGTTCCTCAAGGACCTTATCACAAAGAAGAGAAGGGGAGGAAGGATTGAGACAGTGTACCTTGCTTCTACCTCCTCCGCCTTCTTGAAACCTGACATGCCAAATAAGAGAAGGGACCCCGTAGCTTTCACAATCTCGTTCGCCATTGGGGACAATGTTGAGCGGAAGGGTCTAGCAGACTTGGGGGCAAGCATCAGCCTCATGCCCTTAAGTTTCGCGCAAAGAGTGGGATTGACCGACATGGTTCAAACCAACATGTGGATTGAACTGGCGGACCACACCTTTAAGAGACCCATTCGCATTGTCGAAGATGTGCCGATCAGGGTTCACAATTTCTTCATCCCTTGCGATATAGTCGTCGTCGACACAGCTGAAGACCCCTGGTGCCCGATCATCTTTGGGTGCCCTTCTTGGCAATAGGGAGAGCGTTGATTGATGTCTTAGAGGGGATGATCACTTTGAGGGTCGGGAACGACAACATAGACTTCAAGCTGAAAGAGATCATAAAGAGCCCATCCCTGTCTGAATCAGCATGTTTCGCAGATAGCTACAATAAATTCTATGAGGAAATAGAGGAAGATATACAGACAGTAGACCCCCTCTTAAGAGCTATAAACTGTCAAGATCCCGACCTCGAAGATCCTGAGGTCGTGAAGCATCTCAACCTTTTCAACCTTTCTGATGAAGACTTGCAAGGAGAGGATAAGGTGGTGGAGTCTGCGATGTATGCCTCTCTCGAGGAGGAGCCTTAGGAGAAGGCACCCAGACCAAAGCCATAGTTAAAAGTGTTGCCTGAAGGCCTGAAGTATGAGTTCTTGGATGAAGAGCACAGAAACCGCGTCATCATAAATGACGATCTTTCAAGCAATTAGCTAGACCGACTCCTTGAGGAGTTAAGGCTCCACAGGGGGGCTATAGGGTACTCGGTAGATGATATCAAAGGCCTTAGCCCTGCCTTGTGCATGCATCGCATCAACTTAGATGAATCTGCCAAGCCTCTAGCTCAACCCCAGAGGAAGCTGAACCAGATGCTCAAGGAGGTCGTCAAGAAAGAGGTTTTTACCAGGTACCCATCTTTCCTGACGATCAAGAGAAAACAACATTCACCTGCCTTTACGAGACTTATGCCTTCCGAAGGATGCCCTTCCGACTCTGCAACGCCCCCGCTACCTTTCAAAGATGCATGATATCGATGTTCTCAGATTTTTACAAGACATCGTATAAGTTTTCATGGACGACTTTTCAGTCTATGGGGAGGACTTCGATATCTGTCTAAAGAATATGTCATTGGTCCTTCAAAGGTGCGAGGAGAACAGCCTGGCCCTGAACTGGGAAAAGTGCCATTTCATGGTGCGGGAGGGCATCGTTCTAGGGCATAAGATCTCGAGGCATGGGATCGAGGTGGACGTGAGCAAAGTCGAAGCAATATCCAAGCTCCCTCCATAGAGATCCATGATGTGGGTGCGAAGCTTCCTTGGGCACACTGGATATTAACGAAGATTCATCAAGGACTTCTCAAAGATCTCCAAACCGCTGTCCAATCTTCTGGTAAAAGATGCTGAATTTGTTTTTTCTAACGATTGTCTCAGTGCTTTTCAGGCCTTGAAAAATTCTTTAATATCACCACCTATCCTTCAAGTGCCAGAATGGGGTTTACCATTTGAGTTGATGTGTGACGTTAGCGACTACGCGGTTGGGGCAGTCCTGGGGCAAAAGAAAGACAATAAGCACCATGTGATCTGCTACACGAGTCACACATTGGATGAGGCTTAGGTGAACTACACAACGACTGAGAAAGAGATGCTAGCGATCATATTCGCGTTTGATAAGTTCAGGTCATATCTCATTGGAGCTAAGGTCAAGGTATACACAGATCACAGGGCTATAAAATACTTAATGCAAAAGAATGACGCTAAGCCCATACTGTTGAGGTGGGCCTTACTACTCCAATAGTTCGACCATGAAATTATCGACAAGAAGGGCACAAAGAATGTGGTCGCAGACCACCTATCAAGGATCGTGGCTGAGAGAGAGGGAGGGCCTCCAATCAACGACGAGTACACTGACGAAGCTCTTATGCTGGCCGAAGCTCAAGAAGAAAGCCTACCCTGGTTTGCAGACATCTGCAATTATCTTTCTTGCGGAGAGCTGCCTCCTGACATCACGTACAATCAGAAGAAGAAACTATTCACGGATGCTAAAAACTACTACTGGGATGATCCTATCCTATTCATAAGATGCGCTGACAACTTATACAGGAGGTGCATCCCAGAAGAAGAAACCACGGACATCCTGAAGCAATGCCACACCTCCCCCTATGGTGGTCACCTGGGTAGCGAAAGAACAGCTGCAAAGGTGCTACAGTCAGGTTTCTACTGGCCCTCCTTATTTAAAGATGCTGTAAAATTTGTGAAGGTTTGCAAAGAGTGCCAGTTTACAGGGAACATAGGGCAGAGGAATGAAATGCCAATGGCAAGCTGGATCGAAGTAGAAATATTTTACGTATGGGGGATCGACTACATGGGACCAGTTCCCCCATCCCGGGGGTATCAATACATACTTGTGGCAGTGGATTATGTATCGAAGTGGGTGGAAGCGGTAGCCACCCAAACCTGCGACGCCAAGTCAGTTATCAAGCTCTTCGAGAAGACCATCTTTCCTCGTTTCGGTGTACCGCGCATGGTTATAAGCGACGGAGGGTCGCACTATGGAGAGAGACCGTTTGAAGCACTCATGTGCAAGTACGGAGTGAAACATAAGATCGCTACACCCTACCACCCACAGAAGTCAGGGCAGGTAGAGGATTTCTAACAGGCAAATCAAGCAGATCTTGGAGAAAACTGTCAACCGAACAAGGAAAGATTGGTCCATGAAGCTTGATGACACACTTTGGGCCTACCGTACCACTTACGAAACACCCATTGGAACCACCCCCTACCGTCTCATCTACGGAAAGTCCTGCCATCTACCTTTGGAATTGGAACACAAGGCCCTTTGGGCAATCAAATTCCTAAATATGGACCTTGACAAAGCAGGGGAAAAGAGGTTTTTGCAGCTTCAAGAGCTCAAAGAGCTGAGGATGCACGCTAATGAAAATGCAAAAATCTACAAACAGAGGAAAAAATTGTGGCACGATGCCCACCTCAGGAGAAAAGATGTAAGCGAAGGGGATAAGGTCTTTCTATTCAAGTCCTCTATTCGTCTTTTCCCTGGGAAGTTGCAAACGAAGTGGTTCGGACCGTTCACAGTGTCAAACATATACCCATCAGGAATGATGGAGCTCTACGACAAAGACGATCCGACCAAGGCCTTTCAGGTGAATGGGCACAGGGTGAAAAGGTTCTATGAAGATGAAGCGTTTGTCAGGAGGGCAGAGATCAGTCTGCAAGATATGGGTACAGCTGAGGGCTGATCAAGATGATCTTACACCGGTCGAGCTGGCGATGCAAACCCCAGTGCTCCTCGGGAGGCAGCCCAAGTTTCTCTTTCTTTCCTAAAATAGGTTACATTTTTTTATTACATGTAAAAACAAACTCTATGGATTGTAATAAGGCCCGAGTCAAAGCGCGCGTCGAGCGTGCTGACTCTTCTGTTTTATGGGTCAGCTTTGAGGAGTAATTCTGTCTGAGGTCAGGGACCCTACCCTAAACTGATGATGTTTTGCTCGTCAAATTGCTTTTTCCCGCCTTGCTTTAAGTTTCAGGCGCCTTCTTTCACGACGTGTCGGGAGGCAGCACGGCTGGCGCGCAGGACCGCTCGTATCAGGCTATAGCCCTTCAGGCATCGCAACGGCCGTGACGGTTGGCATTCTTGGGCGGCATGCTCCCTATCGTGCATGAGAGTAATTTCCCTTAAAGAGACTGATGAGTCCATCGTCTCGGGAACTGCCTGACTCATCGGCCGACGCGCACCCCGGATATACCCATTTTACCCCCACCCGAGTCTGCTATAAATAGGGTGGTGGTTTTACCGTGTCGGGCTACCACACTTTACTCTTTTTCAGCCACCTGTAACACATAGTGTAGTCCACACTTTGCTCCCATGTCGGCCGGCTTTCCTTCACCCTTGTATCGGGCGATGGCTCCAATGAGTAAAGGTATAACCCGATAGGCTTATCGACTGACATTCTTATCGCCCGACAGGCTTGTCTCCCGACACGAGTTTTCTTATTGCACGCTGCTTATCGGGTTCTACGTGCCTAGTTGATTTTTGTATCGCCCGACGCAGTTAAACACGGCATATCGACCGATGGTGCTCACCCGATACGCCATATCGAGTGACACATTTTTCTTTTGTACAATCCTATCGGACAGTTGCTTTTTGGCGACCTTATCGCCCGACGTATCCGTATCGGGCGGTATGTTGTACTGTGAAGCTCTCGTAATATCGCCCAAATTTTGTATCGACTCGAGTTTTCTTTTGATGGATGATACCCGGAGTTTGTAATAAGTCTTATCGAGTTTCTTTTGCTTTTCTTATCTAACATGTAAATTGTGGGCTCTGATCTCCAAACCACGATATAATCACGATTTAAACTTAGCGGAAGCGAATCGATTAACAGCGGAAGACAAAAATCACGGGAAATTAAAACTTTTCGAGACAAGAGTTTGAATCCTTAAAAGCTTCTTTCATAACAAGAGATAAATGGTTTACATCTCATGATAATTACTTCTTGAGTAATTATATACATCAAGATACAAAATCTCAAGAACTCATAACAAAAGACTCCAAGACCTGAGAGTACATAGGACACATAGGACTGACTCTAATCACACCACAAGGCAGGCTAAATCTCCACCTGAGATTTACTGCTGCTCCTGGTACTGCTGCTGCTGCTGGGACTGGTCACCTGTAGACCTGTTCCTCTGTCCTCGACGTCCACCTAAAACGTTGAAGTCTACGGGGTGAGACAATTGTACATAATTATCCCAGCAAGAGTTATAACTCTCCGCCAGAAGCTTTATTATAATATCAATGAATAACTTAAGCAGTAAAAGCTTACAAAGTATTCAATAGCAGATGCAGTTGTAAACAAGAGTTCAACATTTATCAAGCATGAAGAACATATGCACTATACAGTGTAACATCAATCAACTAATTCGTATTTATCTCTAACAGGTATACTACGTTGTAGAGTATGTTTTTCAAACATTACTTTTATGCCCTGTGGAGATGAGGTTTACCACTCATACTCCAACCAATCACTGCTAAGTGCCTCGGTATCATACTAGGTCATCGAAAGAGCCAGATTCTCATGACCTTCACCTTCCTCAGTCAGTAAGAGGATCACTTGTAGGACATCTTGTGTCTCTACCATTATAGCTCACCAGGGTAATCTGGTCCTTCGCTATTTTAGAGTTACAGTGGCGTTCTGTACTCTCTTCGTCATCAGGAGATTTCATGTTTATCTTCCACTGATACGGATATCTGTGTTTTCTTCGTCATCAGGAGGTTTCATATTTACCATCCACTGATACGGTATGGGATTATAGTGAAGGATTGATGGATTATACATCTACATCAAATTCCTACACTAGGATGTAAGGTTCTTCACATCCATATACCCCACATACTCAACAGTATGTGATCTAGGAATTCTCGTAGGAAAACCTGTTTCACCATCATTTGATCTCTGACAATGATGGATCTATGATCAGGGCTCTACATTTCACTTGATTATTTAGGTACATTCAGTATTCTTTTACATCATACATTGTTCTTCAAACAATAACAATAGCATAACAGCTATGAAAGTAGAATACTAAATGCAACAAACCTAACTCACATCAATCATCATTTCTCATTATACTCATCACAAGTCATCTCTAAAGCATGGACTTGATGGTATTCATGTCTCTCACAGCCCATTATTATCATAGAATGCACTGAGAAGGCATCAAGATACTTTACTTATTCATAAGGCTATCAATATGCCTTTAATGAATATAGTATCATCATCCATACCTGGATATGATCACCTCCATATCAGAACCTGCATGGTTAATTCAACTAATAAAGGTAATTCAAAGCAATGGTTATACTTTCCATTCTTGTCATAAGAGCTAAGTTCTTTGATTCTTATGAAATAGAGTTTAATACTCATATAACATGTCATCACCTTTGAATTAGGGTTTACTATTCACATCACATGTCATTACCCTTGAATTAGGGTTTGCTAATCATATCACATGTCATTACACTTGAATTAGGGTTTACTATTCACATCACATGTCATTACCCTTGAATTAGGGTTTACTATTCATATCACATGTCATTACCCTTGAATTAGGGTTTACTATTCACTTCACATGGTGAATTGAACTCATGACATCATCATGTATGAGGAACATCATCATTGATGCTCTCAGATTAGCTTAAGATTCATCATATATCATAATTAGGGTTTCCATGATCTTACATAGGTGGATCATACCCTAATCATGCATATTCATGTGTATTGAAGGTTCTTTACTTGAGTTTCCACCCAAAAAGGGTACTTTCTCTCTATCTTAAGGTACTTTCTCTCTCTTAAGATACTTTCTCTCTCCTCATATTAGTAGATGGTGATAACACCACTCTAGATCAGGTTGGGTTAAGTCCTCATGGGCTAACATAAGTCAAAACATCACTATCATGTGATTAGGGTTTGATTTGAACAAGGTTTTACTCAATTGAGCCCCTCAAGGGTATTTTGGTAATTCACCCCATTGATCACTATCATGGGTTAATTCATTAGTCAATTAGTCCCCTAATGTCCTAGGTTACCATTAGGGTTTATATTTGAGCATCATTGAACCATTTACATCTTCAAGTGATTAAGTGAAATCAACCTTTGAAAACCTCAAACGGTTTCAACCTTCAACCTCTCAAACGGTTTGAGACCGTTTGGATGAGTTGACTGTTTGCTAGGGTTGACTCCAAGACTGTGTGACCTTCAAGGTCGTTTTCCCAAACCGTGTGAGGGTGTAGACCGTTTAACAAGTTTGACTTCAAGACCGAGAGGGCTTACACGGTTTGAGACCGTTTGATGTCTCTCGATCTTGAGATCGTTTGAGTCCAAACGGTCTTGAGACCGTTTGGCCCCAAACGGTCTTGAGACCGTGAGTCCTCACACGGTCTTGAGACCGTGTGACCTCAAACGGTCTTGAGACCGTGAGGTCTCAAACGGTCTTGAGACCATGTGACCTCAAATGGTCTTGAGACCGTTTGGTCCACTTGGTCTCAAACCGTTTGGACCTCCAACATGGTTCAATGGTTTCAATCGTTTATGATTATCAATGTTGAAGCCTCCAAATGGTCAAAGCCATGGTAACCACTTATAGACTGAGTTAATTAGGGTTATGCTTAACCAATTGGTCACTCAATTGACCCTCAATTGCTATCCAATTAGGGTTGAAGTTGGTTCAATTAAGGTCCATCAACGTTCAACCATCAACACTCATCAATGTGAATCAACACAAGGTTGAACCCTTCAATTGAGCTCCAATTGGGCCCAAACTTGGCCCAAACGGTCTTGAGATCATGTGTATGAACTCCACACGGTCTTGAGACCGTTTGCCCAAGATTGCATCAAAATCTAATGTGATTTGATAGGAGTTGAACCTTGATTGAGCCTCAAATCAGAATTTTGATTAATTCAATATCCTATTGCAATTGGGCCCTCAATTGATCAAATTACCTTAACCCTAGACCTCCAAACGGTCTTGGGTTGTCACCACACGGTCTTGAGACCGTTTGGATGGGTTCCAAACGGTCTTGAGACCGTTTTCCCATCCAACTTTTGTATTCTAGTGAAAATTCTTCAAGGTTGGATCTATTGAGTTGATTATCATATCAATACTTAATTGCAATGTAATTTGGTATCTCTATACCTTCAATTGGTCAACTATACTTGACCCCAGAACTCCACATGGTCTTGAGTGATTCCCCACAAGGTCTTTAGACCGTTTGGTTGATCCCCAAACGGTCTTGAGACCGTTTGGGTCAATCAACCCAAAAACACTAAGTTATTCATTGAGATTCCAGTACTGATTTCAATTAGGGTTTTCCCTAGTAATCATCCTTCAACTCTTAGCTCGTTTGGAATTAGTCCAACAAAATTGGTGAGTTGTTAATCAACATTATTTTGAACAGTAATCTCATACGGTCAATGCTTGTTCAACGTTCTTACACGGTCTTGAGACCGTTTGCCCAAAAAGGGCGATTTCAACAGATTGGAAATCAGGAGTAAATTCAATTAAAGTTGTTGATTAAAAAGGCCATATCTCACGATTACTTTGGAGTTATCACCTCAAAGTTTGCGGGTGATTAGCCTACATAATTATGAACAGATTTCGTATACGGTCCACGCTCAGTCCATGCGGCCAAACGGTCTTGAAGACCATTTGCCCTTACACGGTCTTGAGACCGTTTGCTCACCAAACGGTTTTGCAAACCGTGTGAGCACTTGGTGGAGACCATTTGGTAAAGTGAAAAGTAGTGGATTAACTTTGGAAATAACGTTCTCATCTCCTAGCTCAGGAACAGCAATGATTTCTCACGGATTTGCTTGCAAGGTAGCAAAGGAAGGTAGAGAAGAAGAACTATCATCTAAAAGCATAAACGAGATGTATATAACAAATCATAGGTTTAGAGTTATAAAACCCGCCTAAAGCTTGCTCCTTGAGCTCCAAGCTTTCAAGCTCCAAGCTTTTAATGGCGTCCTTGAGCTTCCACAGGTCGGCCAAGGTGAAACCTCCAGGGAAAGTCGAGAAGAGATGGCTAGAAAGGTAGAGCTATGTGAGCTAGCCATCAATTTGACCTTGAATCCGAGTTCTAACCATGAACTTAAGCAAAAGGGAGGATTCAAACCTACCTTTCCCTCCTTGGTCGTCCTCCTGAGCTGCACATCTTATATTTAGTCGGTTTGGGTGAATAGAACAGTGAAGGAAACGAAGGGAAAGTTCCCTTTCTTAGAGAGGTGGAGAGTATATATACTTGGGGTGAGATTTTCAACATAAGCTCATAAGTTCTCCATATTTTCAACTAAGTCCCTCCATCCTTCAATGCTCGTCCCTTCATTATTAATTCTAAGGACAAACCTTCTTCTAAGGTCAAGAAATGAGGGCAAAGAAGATCAACCTATTAGTTTAAGCATACACATAAAAGGGCTATAGCACATACACCTTGATTATTCAATCATAAAGGTGTTTTTCATTATATGATTATTCAATTGAAGTGACCTTTCATCATTTCTTCTCTAAATGATGACAAGAGTCTTAAAAGATATTTTAGATGATGTATTTTACAAGTTGCACCCCTCAAATTGGGTAAATTGCACTTTTCTCCAATTTAGGGTTTTCAAGCACCGGGATTGCTTCCACAGCTGCACCTTGGTGCCCAAGCTTGGGAAATCCCTCAAACCTTACCATCATCATTCTCATGATGTCTCAACATCAGAGGAACATCTCAACATGTGAAATTGCAAGTTAACCCTTCTAACTGGGTAATTTGCACATAGGTCCCTGTATTACAAAACAATGCTACAACCTTATATAAAAAGGAGCAAAAACTGAAATATATGTTTCTGAGAACTTAATTACATGCCCAAGTTAATCACAAGGATTTAATTACATATTTAGGCAAAACATCTAGGGTTAACTCATAACCCAGGTCAGGGATGTTACAAATTATCCACCCCTTACAAGGATTTCGTCCTCGAAATCGATAAGACATATTAAGAGAAAAGGGCAGGATACTTCCTTCTCATCTCATCCTCTAGTTCCCAAGTGGATTCTTCAACACCACGGTGATTCCAGAGGACTTTCACAAGACTTATATCTTTCTTCTTTAACCTTTTAATTCTATTATCAAGGATTGACACTGGTCCCTCCTCATAGGATATATCATCATTCAATTCTACCTCCATAGGTTGTAGAACTGACTCGGTGTCTGGGTGAAATTTCTTCAGCATAGAAATGTGAAACACAGGATGTAACCTCTGTAACTCTGGTGGCAGCTCTAGTCTATATGCTACCTTTCCAATCCGTTCAATGATTGGATAAGGCCCCATAAATCTAGGAGCTAACTTCCCTTTCCTTCCAAAACAAAGGACCCCTTTCCAAGGCGAGACTTTGAGATACACTCTGTCTCCAACCTGGAATTCTAAGGGTCTACGACGTTTGTCAGCATAAGATTTCTGCCTATCCTGTGCAATCTTAATCTTTTATTGTATTACTTTAATCTTCTCTGTAGTCTGCTGCACAAGATCAGGACCTAACAACTGACGTTCACCAGTCTCAAACCAACACAAAGGTGATCTACAACGTCTACCATATAAGGCTTCATATGGTGCCATATCAATACTATGCTGATAGCTATTATTATAGGCAAACTCTATTAAGCTTAGGTGTAGATCCCAACTTCTGGTAAACTGGAGAAAACATGCTCTCAACAGGTCTTCTAAGGTCTGTATGGTCCTTTCCGATTGTCCATCAGTTTGTGGATGAAAGGTCGTACTAAACCTTAGCTTGGTGCCTAAGGCTCTGTGTAACTGTTCCCAAAAATGACTTGTAAACTGAGGGCCTATGTCAGAAACTATTGTGACAGGAACTCCGTGCAAATGCACTATCTCTTGAACATATAATTCTGATAACCTTTCAGCAAAATAGGTTGTTTTGACAGGTAAGAAATGTGTTGTCTTAGTCAACCTATCAACAATTACCCAAATGGAATCATGTCCTTTGCTTGTCCTGGGTAGGCCAACAACAAAGTCCATGGTCACATGGTCCCACTTCCACTGTGGTATGGGTAAAGGTTGCATTGTTCCTGCAGGCTTATGGTGTTCAGCTTTAACTTGCTGACACACAGGAAACCTCAGAACAAACTCTGCAACATCCTTCTTCATTCCGGGCCACCAATACAGATCTTTCAAATTCCGATACATCTTAGTGCTCCCTGGATGCATAGCATACATGGAAGAATGAGCTTCTTCCAGGACTAACTTCCTCAAGTTATCCACATCTGGCACTATCATCCTTCCATTATAACAGACTACTTGGTCATCTGAGTCATGGAAACCATCTCGCTTCTCATTTCCATACTCAGATCTAAACTGCTGAACTGCAGCATCACCTAGCTGTGCTTCCTTAATCTGCTCTCTTAGGGTAGGTTTAATATGCATCTCAGCTAACAACCCGGCTAACAATGACACCTTCAACTGTACATTGTCTTGCCTTAAAGAGATAAGCATATCTCTCCTAGAGCATACTAAAAAGTTTAGTTGTGCTCTATTCATGGTTGATGTTGCTGATTTCCTACTCAAGGCATCTGCAACAACATTGGCCTTGCCCGGATGGTAATCAATTGTACAATCGTAGTCCTTGATTAATTCCATCCAACGACGTTGTCTCATGTTAAGTTCGTGCTGAGAGAAGATATACTTAAAGTTCTTGTGGTCTGTGAAAATCTGGAATGTTTCTCCGTAGAGATAATGTCTCTAGATTTTCAAGGCATGAACCACGGCAGCTAACTCCAGATCGTGTGTCAGATAATTCTCCTCATGTTTCTTAAGCTGTCGGGAAGCAAAAGAAATCACTTGTTTATCCTACATCAACACACATCCTAGTCCATTCTTGGAAGCATCACAGAAGACTACATATCCTTTTCCTTGTTCAGGTAGCACAAGCACAGGTGCACTTGTCAACCTCTCCTTCAACAACTGGAAAGACTGTTGACACTTATTACTCCAAGAAAAAGGAACATCTTTCTGGGTCAACTTGGTCAAAGGTAAGGCTATAGAACTAAAGTTCTTAATGAACCTTCGATAATAGCCAGCTAACCCCAAGAAACTTCGAATCTCCGTCGGTGTCTTCGGCTGTTCCCATTGTAGAACAGATTCTACCTTTGTAGGGTCAACACGAATTCCCGAGGCAGATATCACATGTCCAAGAAAAGATACCTCCGGCAGCCAGAACTCACACTTGCTAAACTTAGCATACAGCTTGTGTTCTCTTAGCAAGGTCAAAGCTTGGCGAAGATGCTGCTCATGCTACTGAGCATCCTTACTATAGATCAGAATGTCATCTATGAAGACGACAACACATTGATCAAGGAAAGGTCGAAAAACTCTATTCATGAGTTCCATAAATGCAGCTGATGCATTGGTTAGTCCAAACGACATAACTGTGAACTCATAGTGACCATACCTTGTCCTAAAGGCAGACTTGGATATGTCACTATCCTTAATACGAAGTTGATGATATCCAGACCTCAAGTCTATCTTTGAAAAGACGGTTGCACCACGCAATTGGTCAAAGAGATCATCAATCCTCGGCAGAGGGTACTTATTCTTTATTGTTACTTTATTGAGTTGTCTGTAGTCGATGCACAACCGCATTGACCCATCTTTCTTTTTAACAAACAAGACCGGAGCACCCCAAGGTGAAGTGCTCAGTTGGATAAAACCCTTCTCAAGTAACTCTTGAAGCTGTTTCTTGAGTTCTGCCATCTCGGCAGGCGCCATTCTAAGTCTGGGCTATGGGTTTCGTATCTGGAATCAGATTGATTTCAAAATCAATCTCCCGAGGTGGTGGTATACCAGGAAGTTCTTCAGGAAACACATCCTCGAATTCCCTGACTATGGGAACTTCAGCAGGATTGGAACTTTCCTTGGTAACATCTACCACATGGGCCAAGAATGCATAACATCCTTGCCTCAACAGCTTATCAGCAACCATAGCTGACACAAGACAGGTGGGTAGAATCTTTCTTTCACCTTGAAAGATCCATGTGTTGCTTTCATCAGCAAACACAGCCAACTTGAACTCACAATCCAAGACAAATCTATACCTCTCTAAGGTATCCATCCCGAGGATTATATCAAATCCTTGCATATCAAGCGGTATAAGATCCACTTGAATGCGATGGTCAGAAAAGAAGAGGATGCAGGGAGAGCATACCTCCTGCAAAACGGCAGACCCACTCAACAGAGTCTCCAACAACAAACTATCTGCCCTATGACTAACAGTCACATTGCAGTTACGAATCACTCTATGAGTGATGAAAGAGTGCGTAGCACCCAGGTCAATCAGAATAGATACAACACAGGAGGTAGACATATCAGAATATAAAAGTTTCATTTGACCTGCCACTACCCGTGGATTGACCACTGCATCTGGTGGGTTCATAGCATAGAACCTCGCTGTCGCCTGGTGTTGAGGTGGTGCTGATGATCCAGCTTGAGACGCTTGTCCACGTCCTCGAGCTTCTCCTTGAGATTGCATTCTCTAAGATCCTTGTTGATTCTGTCTCGGAGGCTGTGTCACACTGACAGGCCTAGAACGGCAATCCTTCATCAAGTGTCCCACCTTACCACAGTTGTAGCATCTCCTCTCCTGTTGTTTTGGTCGGGGTGGTCCAGTAACTGACATCGATGCAGAACTGTGAGTCCCTTGAAGAGGTTGGCTGCGTCCTCTACCTCTGCTTGGTGACCATTGAGTTTGAGAACTCGTTCTGGGTGGTGGAGGGTTAGGTGCAGAGAATCTAGGTTTCTTGAAATCCCTAGATGAAGAACCCTGGAACTGTGGATATCTTTTCTGGGTTTGCCTCTTCTCAACCACAGATCTCTCTATCCTTCGGACTGACTCAATGAAGGTAGAGAATCTCTCTCAGTTTTCTAAAGCACACACAGGGGTTGACATATCAGCATTCAAACCCTTCTCGAATCTCCTGATTCTTTCCTCATCTGTGGCAGCCATGTGCGGACAGACCCGCAGCAATTCCATGAACTTAGCTTCATATTCGCTAATGTTCATCATGCCCTGCCTCAATCTCTCAAACTGAGAGATCTTCTCATCTAGGAAGGTCTTTGGAAAATATCTATTGATAAATTCCCGACGAAACTCTTCCCATGAGAACTCTACTCCAGGTCTCTTCTGCTCTTCCATGTTCCACCAGTGACCAGCACTGCCTTTGAGAAGATAGACAACATGTCTAACCTTCTCAGCTTCCGGGATAATAAGAATCTTGAAAGCCTTCTCCAACTCTGTCAACCATAGGTCAGCATCTGCGGGGTCGGCAGTCCCAAAGTACTCGGTAGCTCCGACACGACGAAGTCGTTCGAACGTCTTACTGATACCTTGTGCTTCAGGCTGGACAGGTGCCCTCAGTGCAGGCATGGGCATCCTCTCGGTGATGTGTGTCATGGCAGTCATGAACTGCCCGAACATTGTCTGTACAGCTGGGTTACCCATGTCGGCTGGGTCAAACTGGGGTGGCTCAGGTGCAGGCTGTTCTATTTCTGGAACCCTTGCACCGCCTTGAGGTGCACTAGCACTACTCTCTGCCACGTACTCATCATGAGGCTCAGCCATCCATATGTATCTTCTTCTCCTGAGGAGTAGAAGATTCTATTAGATAGGGAAAGAGTACTAAAGATAGACTCAACATCCTAAGTCCTATGCCTCTGTAGACTCAACTGACCTAGAGCTCTGATACCACTAATTGTGGGCTCTGATCTCCAAACCACGATATAATCACGATTTAAACTTAGCGGAAGTGAATCGATTAACAGCGGAAGACAAAATTCATGGGAAATTAAAACTTTTCGAGACAAGAGCTTGAATCCTTAAAAGCTTCTTTCATAACAAGAGATAAATTGTTTACATCTCATGATAATTACTTCTTGAGTAATTATATACATCAAGATACAAAATCTCAAGAACTCATAACAAAAGACTCCAAGACCTGAGAGTATAGAGGACACATAGGACTGACTCTAATCACACCACAAGGCAGGCTAAATCTCCACATGAGATTTACTGCTGCTCCTGGTACTGCTGCTGCTGGGACTGGTCACCTGTAGACTTGTTCCTCCATCCTCGACGTCCACCTAAAAAGTTGAAGTCTACGGGGTGAGACAATTGTACATAATTGTCCCAGCGAGAGTTATAACTCTCCGCCAGAAGCTTTATTATAATATCAATGAATAACTTAAGCAGTAAAAGCTTACAAAGTATTCAATAGCAGATGCAGTTGTAAACAAGAGTTCAACATTTATCAAGCATGAAGAACATATGCACTATACAGTGTAACATCAATCAACTAATTCGTATTTATCTCTAACAGGTATACTACGTTGTAGAGTATGTTTTTCAAACATTACTTTTATGCCCTGTGGAGATGAGGTTTACCACTCATACTCCAACCAATCACTGCTAAGTGCCTCGGTATCATACTAGGTCATCGAAAGAGCCAGATTCTCATGACCTTCACCTTCCTCAGTCAGTAAGAGGATCACTTATAGGACATCTTGTGTCTCTACCATTATAGCTCACCAGGGTAATCTGGTCCTTCGCTATTGTAGAGTTACAGTGGCGTTCTGTACTCTCTTCGTCATCAGGAGATTTCATGTTTATCTTCCACTGATACGGATATCTGTGTTTTCTTCGTCATCAGGAGGTTTCATATTTACCATCCACTGATACGGTATGGGATTATAGTGAAGGATTGATGGATTATACATCTACATCAAATTCCTACACTAGGATGTAAGGTTCTACACATCCATATACCCCACATACTCAACAATATGTGATCCAGGAATTCTCATAGGAAACCTGTTTCACCATCATTTGATCTCTGACAATGATGGATCTATGATCAGGGCTCTACATTTCACTTGATTAGTTAGGTACATTCAGTATTCGTTTACATCATACATTGTTCTTCAAACAATAACAGTAGCATAACAGCTATGAAAGTAGAATACTAAATGCAACAAACCTAACTCACATCAATCATCATTTCTCATTATACTCATCATAAGTCATCTCTAAAGCATGACCTTGATGGTATTCATGTCTCTCACAGCCCATTATTATCATAGAATGCACTGAGAAGGCATCAAGATACTTTACTTATTCATAAGGCTATCAATATGCCTTTAATGAATATAGTATCATCATCCATACCTGGATATGATCACCTCCATATCAGAACCTGCATGGTTAATTCAACTAATAAAGTTAATTCAAAGCAATGGTTATACTTTCCATTCTTGTCATAAGAGCTAAGTTCTTTGATTCTTATGAAATAGAGTTTAATACTCATATAACATGTCATCACCTTTGAATTAGGGTTTACTATTCACATCACATGTCATTTCCCTTGAATTAGGGTTTACTATTCATATCACATGTCATTACACTTGAATTAGGGTTTACTATTCACATCACATGTCATTACCCTTGAATTAGGGTTTACTATTCATATCACATGTCATTACCCTTGAATTAGGGTTTACTATTCACTTCACATGGTGAATTGAACTCATGACATCATCATGTATGAGGAACATCATCATTGATGCTCTCAGATTATCTTAAGATTCATCATATATCATAATTAGGGTTTCCATGATCTCATATAGGTGGATCATACCCTAATCATGCACATTCATGTGTATTGAAGGTTCTTTACTTGAGTTTCCACCCAAAAAGGGTACTTTCTCTCTATCTTAAGGTACTTTCTCTCTCTTAAGATACTTTCTCTCTCCTCATATTAGTAGATGGTGATAACACCACTCTAGATCAGGTTGGGTTAAGTCCTCATGGGCTAACATAAGTCAAAACATCACTATCATGTGATTAGGGTTTGATTTGAACAAGGTTTTACTCAATTGAGCCCCTCAAGGGTATTTTGGTAATTCACCCCATTGATCACTATCATGGGTTAATTCATTAATCACTTAGTCCCCTAATGTCCTAGGTTACCATTAGGGTTTATATTTGAGCATCATTGAACCATTTACATCTTCAAGTGATTAAGTGAAATCAACCTTTGAAAACCTCAAACGGTTTCAACCTTCAACCTCTCAAACGGTTTGAGACCGTTTGGATGAGTTGACCGTTTGCTAGGGTTGACTCCAAGACCGTGTGACCTTCAAGGTCGTCTGCCCAAACCGTGTGAGGGTGTAGACCATTTAACAAGTTTGACTTCAAGACCGAGAGGGCTTACACGGTTTGAGACCGTTTGATGTCTCTCGATCTTGAGATCGTTTGAGTCCAAACGGTCTTGAGACCGTTTGGCCCCAAACGGTCTTGAGACCGTGAGGCCTCACACGGTCTTGAGACCGTGTGACCTAAAATGGTCTTGAGACCATGAGGTCTCAAACGGTCTTGAGACCGTGTGACCTCAAATGGTCTTGAGACCGTTTGGTCCACTTGGTCTCAAACCGTTTGGACCTCCAACATGGTTCAATGGTTTCAATCGTTTATGATTATCAATGTTGAAGCCTCCAAATGGTCAAAGACATGGTAACCACTTATAGACTGAGTTAATTAGGGTTATGCTTAACCAATTGGTCACTCAATTGACCCTCAATTGCTATCCAATTAGGGTTGAAGTTGGTTCAATTAAGGTCCATCAACGTTCAACCATCAACACTAATCAATGTGAATCAACACAAGGTTGAACCCTTCAATTGAGCTCCAATTGGGCCCAACCTTGGCCCAAACGGTCTTGAGATCGTGTGGATGAACTCCATACGGTCTTGAGACTGTTTGCCCAAGATTTCATCAAACTCTAATGTGATTTGATAGGAGTTGAACCTTGGTTGAGCCTCAAATCAGAATTTTGATTAATTCAATATCCTGTTGCAATTGGGCCCTCAATTGATCAAATTACCTTAACCCTAGACCTCCAAACGGTCTTGGGTTGTCACCACACGGTCTTGAGACCGTTTGAATGGGTTCCAAACGGTATTGAGACCGTTTGCCCATCCAACTTTTGTATTCTAGTGAAAATTCTTCAAGGTTGGATCTATTGAGTTGATTATCATATCAATACTTAATTGCAATGTAATTTGGTATCTTTATACCTTCAATTGGTCAACTATACTTGACCCCAGACCTCCACACGGTCTTGGGTGATTCCCCACACGGTCTTGAGACCGTTTGGTTGATCCCCAAACGGTCTTGAGACCGTTTGGGTCAATCAACCCAAAAACACTAAGTTATTCATTGAGATTCCAGTACTGATTTCAATTAGGGTTTGCCCTAGTAATCATCCTTCAACTCTTAGCTCGTTTGGAATTAGTCCATCAAATTTGGTGAGTTGTTAATCAACATTAATTTGAACAGTAATATCATACGTTCAACGCTTGGTCAACGTTCTTACACGGTCTTGAGACCGTTTTCCCAAAAAGGGCGATTTCAACAGATTGGAAATCAGGAGTAAATTCAATTAAAGTTGTTGATTAAAAAGGCCATATCTCACGATTCCTTTGGAGTTATCACCTAAAATTCTGTGGGTGATTAGCCTACATAATTATGAACAGATTTCTTACACGGTCCACACTCGGTCAACGCGGCCAAACGGTCTTGAAGATCGTTTTCCCTTACACGGTCTTGAGACCGTTTGCTCACCAAACGGTTTTGCAAACCGTGTGAGCACTTGGTGGAGACCGTTTGGTAAAGTGAAAAGTAGTGGATTAACTTTGGAAATAACGTCCTCATCTCCTAGCTCAGGAACAGCAAGGATTTCTCACGGATTTGCTTGCAAGGCAGCAAAGGAAGGTAGAGAAGAAGAAGAACTATCATCTAAAAGCATAAACGAGATGTATATAACAAAGCATAGGTTTAGAGTTATAAAACCCGCCTAAAGCTTGCTCCTTGAGCTCCAAGCTTTCGAGATACAAGCTTTTAATGGCGTCCTTGAGCTTCCATAGGTCGGCCAAGGTGAAACCTCCAGGGAAAGTCGAGAAGAGATGGCTAGAAAGGTAGAGCTATGTGAGCTAGCCATCAATTTGACCTTGAATCCGAGTTCTAACCATGAACTTAAGCAAAAGGGAGGATTCAAACCTACCTTGCCCTCCTTGGTCGTCCTCCTGAGCTCCACAGCTTCTCTTTAGTCAGTTTGGGTGAATAGAACAGTGAAGGAAACGAAGGGAAAGTTCCCTTTCTTAGAGAGGCGGAGAGTATATATACTTGGGGTGAGATTTTCAACATAAGCTCATAAGTTCTCCATATTTTCAACTAAGTCCCTCCATCCTTCAATGCTCGTCCCTTCATTATTAATTCTAAGGACAAACCTTCTTCTAAGGTCAAGAAATGAGGGCAAATAAGATCAACCTATTAGTTTAAGCATACACATGAAAGGGCTATAGCACATACACCTTGATTATTCAATCATAAAGGTGTTTTTCATTATATGATTATTCAATTGAAGTGACCTTTCATCATTTCTTCTCTAAATGATGACAAGAGTCTTAAAAGATATTTTAGATGATGTATTTTACAAGTTGCACCCCTCAAATTGGGTAAATTGCAATTTTCTCCAATTTAGGGTTTTCAAGCACCGGGATTGCTTCCACAGCTGCTCCTTGGTGCCCAAGCTTGGGAAATCCCTCAAACCTTACCATCATCATTCTCATGATGTCTCAACATCAGAGGAACATATCAACATGTGCAATTGCAAGTTAACCCTTCTAACTGGGTAATTTGCACATAGGTCCCTGTATTACAAAACAATGCTACAACCTTATATAAAAAGGAGCAAAAACTGAAATATATGTTTCTGAGAACTTAATTACATGCCCAAGTTAATCACAAGGATTTAATTACATATTTAGGCAAAACATCTAGGGTTAACTCATAACCCAGGTCAGAGATGTTACAAATTATCCACCCCTTACAAGGATTTCGTCCTCGAAATCGATAAGACATATTAAGAGAAAAGGGCAGAATACTTCCTTCTCATCTCATCCTCTAGTTCCCAAGTGGCTTCTTCAACACCACGGTGATTCCAGAGGACTTTCAAAAGACTTATATCTTTCTTCTTTAACCTTTTAATTCTATTATCAAGGATTGACACTGGTCCCTCCTCATAGGATATATCATCATTCAATTCTACCTCCATAGGTTGTAGAACTGACTCGGTGTCTGGGTGATATTTCTTCAGCATAGAAATGTGAAACACACGATGTAACCTCTGTAACTCTGGTGGCAGCTCTAGTCTATATGCTACCTTTCCAATCCGTTCAATGATTGGATAAGGCCCCATAAATCTAGGAGCTAACTTCCCTTTCCTTCCAAAACGAAGGACCCCTTTCCAAGGAGAGACTTTGAGATACACTCTGTCTCCAACCTGGAATTCTAAGGGTCTGTGACGTTTGTCAGCATAAGATTTCTGCCTATCCTGTGCAGTCTTAATCTTTTGTTGTATTACTTTAATCTTCTCTGTAGTCTGCTGCACAAGATCAGGACCTAACAACTGACGTTCACCAGTCTCAAACCAACACAAAGGTGATCTACAACATCTACCATATAAGGATAGGCAGAATTTTACAAGTTGCCCATAGGTCGGGACTTATTTGTTTCTGAGAACTTAATTACATGCCCAAGTTAATCACAAGGATTTAATTACATATTTAGGCAAAACATCTAGGGTTAACTCATAACCCAGGTCAGGGATGTTACATAAATGGTCAATAAACTTGATAATAGGAAGAATTGCAGCCGTAGCTGAAGCAACAACTGTCGGGCAGAAACGTAAAGATCCCAAGGCAGCTAGCCGTCAACTACCGCAGATAGAAGGTGGGGAAATTTTTCTTGATTTTGTAGCTGAAGAGGATGATCACTTCCTTATCGTAGTCTGTCTTCTGTGGTGTTTAGGACATCCTACAGAGACAACACGAGTATTTTGGCGGTGACCTCCGGTTGGAACCTGGGCATCCCGGTTCCATCCTCTTAATAAAAAGGAAGCATCCACAAGTGTTTTGAAGAGCTCTCAAGCTTCCATCTTGAGAGCTTTGCACTTGTTCTGGCTGTTTCCAAATGAGAAAGAAGGAGGCTACAACAAAGAAGCATATTGCAACTTCTCCATGGCACAAGCGAACCCGCTAGATAACCTTCACTGGGCTAACGTGACCTCACCCTGTATTCTTTGTTACTCTGGGATAGAGTGCAGAGTAAGTTTGGGGGGTACCCATGTACCAGTGAAGGAGGTATAAAAATTCTTGTGTCATTTATTTTGTGCTTCTCCTATATCATGTGTATATACCCATGCTCATATAAAAATTTTGAAAAATTTCTGTATTTGTTTCCATGCATATGTACAAAGTTGCTATAATAGTAGAAAAAGCCTATTACGACTTCTTGCAAAGTTAGTTTTCTATGTGCTTAACGAGATGCAAGTTCTGTTATATCTTTGTGATAATGTTGTTTCAAACGAACAAAAGAATATGTTTGCCATGTCAAAAATTTCAAAAATATAATAATCTCGCAAACAGCTAAGAGACAAGTATGGAGAAAGAAAAAGCTGCCCAAACAGCAGAAATCTCTTTGTTTCCCTCACTCAAAAAAAAATCCCAAAAAGAGAGAGAAGCCTTATGAGAGTGAATAAAAGCATGAGAGTTGTGCCCAATAAAATAAAAAAAGAAAAAAAACATATATACCCACTTGTCTTCCAAAAGTACCCATCTTTAGGCATGGTAGATCTGGGGCAGTGGTACGTAGGATGTGAAATCACTGCTCTAAATCCAACTGGATTGGACTGTAGGGACCACTTGCCCGCTAATGGACCTTTACCTAGATGGACCGATGGGAGACAAGAAAAACCCCAAAAAAGCCTTAGCCTACCTTATACACAACTTTCTACCCCAACAATAAAGCTGTTTGGTGTGTAAGCTAACTTCAGAATCATACAACAAAGTCTCGCCGAAGCTGTAGAGAAGAATCTTACTTAAACAATAAGGCAAGAAAAGCTAAGTCTTTTGTTCGTAGTGAGACAACATTATCTTTAAGGCATTACGATCTTTGTTTCACCTTTTGAACAGAAAGCTATTCTGAGCAGAAGGAGCAACACTAAATATAATTTAAATATTGATTGAGGACAATCAAAACGCTATGTTTGGGGGAGTTGATAACACCAATTTTTGTGATGTTTTTGCCCTTTATTTTGTTATCAAAACTGCCCTTTTCTGCTATTTTCCTCTCTTTTATTAGCACTTTCGCAATAATTGGCCAAGCAATGCTCTTAATCCAATATTTTCATCTTTTGCAGAGTTTTTCCTCATTTTGGTACAATAAGGCCGTCCCGACCCACAAATAAGTCTAAGTCTGTTTCATCCTTCCTGACGCCCAATACAACCTCTGCCCGATAGGGTGGAGCAAAACAATGACGCAAGACAAAGGGATGATGCGCGAGAAGAAGATGACGGACGACGCGCCTTCTACCCGATAGGGAGCCAAGTTCGCCCGACAACCCAGCTTGTCGTCCGACACCGCCACCCACCGGCAGGCGCACCGCCCATCACGTGACCGATATCCGGCACCTCTGCACTGAACGATACCTGTATCGGCCGTCCAACGACCGTCACATAAGGGGGCCACGTGGCACTTCGAGCACCATAACCTCTCCCCAACCAGCTCACTATAAATAGCAACTACAGGAAGACGAAGAGACAAGTTCGGACAGTTGGGAGCTTGAGCTATCTTTCGAGGAAACTACGAGAGCACAAGTATCGAGCCCCAGTGCTTGTCTCGGGCGACACTAGGTGAGCTTTTCCCCATCCTGAGAGGGAGGGGATAGTTCACTTAGGACCGTCCCGGGTGACACTGCGGGCCGATATCAGTCAACGTAGATGAGCGACACAAGGGCCCGACATTAGAACATGTAACTCTTATCCCGACACGATATCGAACCCGATACGCTTCGCCTGTCGACGCGTGCCGCCCGAGAGGGTGCGCCGCCCGACATGGGCGTATCGTCCAGGGTCCTTGGGCGATACAGTCGACAGTCGGTGCGTGCCGCCCGACACCTCTGTATCGGCCTAGGCCCCTGACCGATATCGGGTTGGAGAGCTACAACACCCTGTCGTCCTTCTACATCAAGGAGGTGACACCTATCTTTTAATTCTGTTATTTAATTCTTTATTTATGCAATGTATTAAGACCTTTAATGTTTATGGAAATAGAAAAGGTTAATTACTTATTGCTCTATGCTTGGTGCACAATGTTGGATGACTGCCATGTTTGATATCTGAACTCTAGCTTGCATGTTTGGATCGCGTTTCGCTTAGCTACCGAATCGTGTTTTCCCGTCGCAACAACTTTGAGAGTTTTGGTGTGGCTCTAGTGTTCGGTGTGATTCTGGAGTACGAGAGTGCCTGGAACGGAGTTGTTTCAGTAAAATTCCACTCTAACTAAAGCCCAGCAACCTCGAGAGGGGTGTTGATGCAGAGGTTAGAGGTACCCGCTCTGAGAGGAGGGGTGCAGGATGTTACTGCTGCCGCTTGTTTTACTAAAGTCTTATCCTTCATACCTTGCTCTAGCTCTAGTTTTATCTTCCTATTTCTGTTGCATGTAAACCCCTAAAAACAGCTAAAAGACTAAAACCTTTAATCTTTCTAGTAGCTCCACTTGGAGATAGATTTCTTTGTTTTGTTTGTGACATCTTGCTATTATCCTTTGGGAATTTGTTATCTCCTTATACATGTCGGAGTGTAGCGTGTCGATTCCGAGTTCTCAACACTACCCCCTTGTCCCTGTATTCGACCCCGTTATCTACTTTGACCCCATAAGCAAAGTTGCGGGGGCCTAGAAGGATTCGGCTTTATAAATGTAAAAGCTCGACTACCTCAAATCCGCCTCCACTTTTGGACGCGCGATTTAGGCCGTTCAGTTGTACACTTTAGTATAATAGTAATTAACTTTCTATCAATAAGAACTTACAACTTATAGTATCAATATTAAATTCTTAGTTTTATAATTAATTTTAGTGTGATCTAGAAAATGGATCGAAGTTGGATGTCTATCAAGAACCATTACAGTCTAGAGTTTGCCAAAAGTCTTGATGAATTTATCA
This sequence comes from Alisma plantago-aquatica, assembly GCA_963693085.1. NCBI lineage: Eukaryota > Viridiplantae > Streptophyta > Magnoliopsida > Alismatales > Alismataceae > Alisma > Alisma plantago-aquatica. Next base: position 850,947,104 of record OY856414.1, read on the forward strand.
AATTTGATGAGGAACATAGGAAACTACCTACAGATAGGTTCTATTGTCCATGTACAAATTGTGGTAACAATTTGAAAGTTGATACTGTTGAGGAAATTAAGAATAAAGTCATATGCAACGGGATCATACAAGGTTATAATGAATGGTATTGGCATCGAGCGAAATTTAATTATGCATCAAAAAATGTCGATACTAATAGTTGTGGCATAGAAGATATAGATAATGACGATAATGCCAACGATGAACCGATTCAGGATGATATGGTTGATGAGATGCTATGTAGTTGTCGGTAAAATGTCATTGATCCACCTTCTTTATTTGCAAACATTGTCCATGATGCTGAAAAACCATTATATAAGGGTTGTACTAAGTTCACGAGGTTGAGTGTTGTGATGCAATTATATACTCTTATAACTCAAAACAGGTGGAGTGATAAGAGTTTCACTTCATTGTTGTCTTTGTTAAAGGAAATTCTTCCTGAAGGCAACAAGCTTCCAATTTCAACATATCAAGCAAAGAAAATAATGTGCCCAATGGGAATGGAGTCTAAGAAGATTCATGCATGTCCAAATGATTGTGTGTTATTTCAGAAGGACTATAGTAATTTGATAAATTGTCCAAAATGTGGTGCATCAAGGTATAAGACCACAAATTCAGATAAGGCTAAAAATGGCTCTCCTGCCAAGGTGATATGGTATCTAACAATAATACCATGATTTCAACGCTTATTTGCTAATACTAAAGATGCGCGAAATTTGTCTTGACATGGAGAGTTAAAGGCCAATGATGATGGCATCCTACGACATGCATCTGATTCACCACAATGGAAGAAAATTGATTTATTATACCCTCAATTTGGTAAAGAACCAAGAAACTTAAGACTTGGACTCTGTATAGATGGAATGAATCCTTATGGTACATTAAGAAGCCAACATAGCACTTGGCCTGTTATGATTGTTATATACAATCTTACTTCTTAGTTGTGTATGAAAAATAAGTATGTCATGTTGTCAATATTGATATTAGGGCCTAAGCAACCTGGAAATGACATTGATGTTTACCTTCAACCTATAATTGATGACCTAATAAAACTATTGAAAGAAGGTGTTATGACATATGATGCTTCACGTGAAGAGATCTTTAGTTTACGTTCTATGTTGTTTTCCATGATTAATTAATTTATTTCCAGCTTATGGAAATTTGTCTGGATATAGCATAAAAGGATACAAAGCATGTCATGTTTGTGAGGAAAATATTGATTCAATCCAACTGAAACATGGTGGTAAAATCGTATATCTTGGTCATCGAAGATTTCTCCCACCAGTGCATCCTTATCGAAGGCAATGTAAAACCTTTAATGGGTCAACTGAGGAACGAAGTGCTCCTAAACCTATACTAGGAAATGTTGTATATGATAGGGTATAACATATTGTTAATGAATTTAAAAAGAGTTCAAGTAGTCGTACTCTCGCATGTGACAAATCTTTATACAAGAAGAGGTCAATATTCTGGGATCTTCCTTATTGGAGATTTTTGGCAATTAGACACTATAGTGACGTCATGCATGTTGAAAAAAATGTTTGTGAAGGCAACATTGGTACACTATTGAACATACCAGGAAAGACTAAAGACAAAATCAAATCTTGAAAAGATTTAGAACTAATGGGTATGAGAAAATAATTATCAGTGGAGACCAGGGGTCGTCGCACATATTTACCACCAGCTTGTTACACTTTGTTAAAGCAGGTTAAAAAGACTTTCTGTGATTGCTTGTATAATATTAAGGTTCCACAAAGATACTCTTCTAATATTCATAGATTGGTATCAAAGAAGGATCTGAAGTTGATAGGTCTCAAATCTCACAATTGTCACACCTTAATGCAACAAATTTTACCTGTGGCTATTCGATCTATATTGCCAAAGTATGTAAGGTTTGCAATCACAAGACTCTATTTCTTCTTCAATGAAATATGCAACAAAGTGATACATCTTGATACTCTCAATAAATTATAGAAAGATGTAATTGTTACCATGTGTCAGCTTGAAATGTACTTTCCTCCTTCATTTTTTGATATCATGGTTCATGCTGTAGTACATATTACAAGGGAGGTGAAGATGTTGGGTCCAATTTTCTTACACTGGATGTATCCATTTGAACGCTACATGAGTTTTTTTAAAGGTGATGTTCGGAATCATTATCATCCTGAAGGGAGTATTATTGAGGGTTATGTGGCTAGGGAGGTGATGGACTTTTGCAATGATTTTTTGAATTGCAATGAAACTTCTAGCGATCTAAAAAATTTGCCTCACACTGAATCTTATTGTGGAAAAGGAACTCTGGGAGGATGAGTGAAAGGAATCAGTCATGAGTTGTGGGAACAAACACATTTGTATATTTTATACAACATCGATGAAGTTAGTGGCTACATCATAGAACACAATGATCTTATCAAGAGAAATCATCCGCAATCCAGTTCAATGTGGCTTGCAAGAGAGCATAATCAGACATTTATTAGGTGGTTTGAAGAGAAAGTCTTTAATCAACTATCTGAATCACTGAATAATGTTGCTAAGAACATAAAATGGGTCACCTTTAAGCCAAAAATGGATGTCATGTCATATGAAGGTTATGACATAAACAAATTTTCATACTACACAAAGCGTCAAGATGAAAGTAGTGTAGTCCAAAATAGTGGGGTCATTGTTCAAGCTTGTTCATTGTATTTTGCTAGTGCCAAAGATGAAAGACCATGCAAAGCTGAGATGTCATATTATGGCATCATTGAGGACATATGGGAATTGGACTATACAAATTTCAGAGTTTCTATCTTTAGGTGTAATTGGGTTGACAACAACAAAGGAGTTTTAGTGGATGAGTTGGGTTTCAAATTGGTGAATTTTAAAAAGATTGGTGAGAAAGATGAGCCATTCATCATGGCAGACCAAGCAAAACAAGTATTCTATATTGATGACCCGACAAATAAAAATTGGTTTGTCGTTCTTCATGGAAAAAGACAGTTTAATGTAGATCCTATAAATGAAGAAGAATACTACGAAAAGTATGATGATTCCATCCCATTCCCAGTTGGTTTGCCAAGTGTAAATGTTGAAGATAACACTGATGAATACTATAAACATCAAGACCATGCTGAAGGAATTTTACTTGACTAACAACTCAACCAATACTAGAGGCATGTATTCTTTGAATTATTTATTTTATTATCATTAAAGCACGTAATCTTTTAAATATACATCATATATCATTCAACCACTTGTGCTTTTATTATCACTTATGTTTCTTTTATCATGTATACTTGCATGTTTTAAAATGGCAAGTGAAGATGAACATTCTGAGCATGAGCACCATGAGGATGGTAGTGGTGATGCTAAAAAAAGTAGAGGTCCCACACTGATGCGTAGGCTGTAGGAGCTCAGGGCCAAAGGGGAGAAATTGGCAATCCAGTTTGATGTCACTGGAGCACCTATTGGGGAACATGCTAGTGCTTTCATGCATTACGTAGGGGCGACCACGCACAGTAAGGTGGCAATAGATATAGAAAATTGGCATGATGTTTCTAATGCCTTAAAATACCTCCTATGGAAAAATATATTTGTGAGTGAAAGTGATATTATTTTAATATGTTTTTGTTTATTGATTCTAATTTAGTTGGCTTGGAAAGACATATCCTTTTTGAGACAACATTATTGCTTCCTTTGCATGTATAGGGTGTTTTTCATCTAAATGAAAAAGATCACAAGAAAAAAATACTATAACGTTGTGGTGTACGATGGAGGGCTTTTAAGACATATCTCAAAAGGGAATTTATAGATAATCCTAAACAAAAGAAGAAAGCTACAAATATATATATGTTTTTATAGATCCGGAGGTGTGGAAAAGATTTGTTGTAGCTAGGAAATTGGAAGACTTCCAAGTAATAAAGATTGTGATGTATTGTATGAATCTTTAATTTTATACAATTAAGGAGGTGAATCTTTTTATATATGTTTGCCAAGTCTAAATTGCAATACCTCATTTTAAATGATCAATCTATTCACGAGGCCCAAAAGGAAAGACGGGCCAAAAATGTACATGACCATCGCTTGGGGCCCGGTGGTTATGCCTTCCGCCTCCAACTACAAGAGAAGCAACTCTCTTCTGGAGAAACGTCTAGTGGAACTCAAGTTGAGCTTCCACCCTGACACTTGCAGTGGATTGATGCTAGAAAGAATTGAATAGGTGAAATTGTCAACCCTACAACTAAGGAGGTGGCACAAAAGATGGTAGGTTTATCCCAACTAAGTAAAGAGTCACTCCCACAAACTTAGATTTATTTATATCTAATTGATATTTTGATTTAATATTTTTATTAACTATGAATAGATTGATCTCCATGAGCAAAGGAAGGAAGTAAAGTTCATCCCAACTGGCTGCATGGATGAGCTATTAGTTGCTCTTCGTACGAAGGAGCATCCTGTCCGTGTTAGGGGATTAGGAGCTGGCATAGGATTCAAGTCTTATTTTGGACCTTCTCAATCTAAAAGAGGTCATGCAGGAGGTCTTACACAAGAGGAAGTTGAAGCATTAGTAGCACAGAAAGCAAAAGAAATAATGTCTTCATTTCAGCCTACTCAACCTTCTCAACCTATTCAAACTGTTCGTCTCTCAGATGATGAGGTACAAGCCCATGGTCCAACTATAGAAGGTCACAGGAGCACTCCCAATGACCCACCACAACAACCTGCAGTAAGTTTTTTTTCTATATGTTGTGTTATTAGTATGATATATATGATTATATATATATATATATATATATATAGTTGTAATAGGTATTTGGTTTACCACTTCGTATATAACTTAAATTATTTCAATTCTAGGTTGGTATGAACTGTAAACTTGCAGTGGAGGTTCCAGAATATAATGTTGTGGCAGCGGGCAAGGTATACAACCTTGGTGGTACATTGCATTGCCAACAAATTACTGATGACATTTGTCGTGTGTCCATCCATCTTGTGTATGATGGAATGGGGGAAAAACCACTACCCATACCTAATCCTGAATATAGTACAGTTGAAGAAGCAGAGGGTGCTATGGTGGGTTGGCCTAGACACTTGGTTATCAATGATAAGGTATATACTTGAATTCTACCATGTTTTTCATATTTGACTGTATATATGAACTCGTATAATATAAGTATGGAATTTAATTAATAGGTTTGCAAACCAAAAAGTAAAAATTCTACTAGTCGTCCTCCTATGCCCAAGATATATTTTATTCCAAAATTCACATTCGACGAGTTGGGAAGTAAATGTAAATGTATGTGTCGATACTTAGCCAACTAAAGCTCTAGATTACAAATGTTGGTCAATTTAACAGAAGATGCAACTGGGAGGGACTTTGACAGTTATATTTTTCTTGATGATATTATAGAGTTGTTCCAGTATGATTGGATGAATACTTCGATATTAGAAGTATGGATAAGGTAAGGATCAATCAATATAGAAAATTCCAATACACATTTTTAGCTTATTTCTATATATGAAATTAATTACGAATGTTTTACAGCCATTTATATACCGAGACCATAAACTTTGATATAATGAATGTTGGATTCTTAGTTCCTTCAGTCACTAGTCAAGTGGAGACACATATTGAGGATGTGAATGGGTACTTCTCTACTGCATTCAAATATTTTTCTAGTGTGGGAAAGGAAATTATCCTAATTCCTTTTAACATCCAAAAAGTATTATTATTCAATATAATTTTAATAATTAATAAATTTATTTATTTAAATGTTTGTTTTATTCTTACTCAGATCTAGACATAGGGAATTAGTGGCAGTTGTCCCAAAATTAATGAATCTTTATAATCTTGACCCAATGGAAAAAATAACAAGGGGTCACAAACTGAAATTGCCAGCTATTCATTAAGCATAAATTTAGTCAATGCTTCAACATGATATTTCTATTTAGCATTTTTATTTTACCAACTATCATTTAATTGATAGGGGTATAAAGGCTTTTCGTGAAGGTGGAGGATAAATACCCACAAAATTAAAGACATTGACTTTGAAAAATGTCAAGGTAGCTACTTTGACAACTGCTTAGTCTTATATGTATTAATTTTCAACTCTTATATGTCAAGTCTTATAGTATTATCTCAACTTTTTTTATAGTAGTTTACTAACATTAAGTATAATTCGTTATTTGTAGTGTTCTATAAAAAATAATGGTTGGGCTTGTGGCTACTATGTAATGATTTATATGCAACCTATTTTCAAACAAGCATCACATGACATTCAGACTATAGATCATGTAATAAAGAATAACATCATAAATTTACAAGCGAGTGTAGTTATTTTATAAAATATTAGCATGTGCATTTTTTGTTATAGATCTTTACAACTCAGCCTTACACACCTGAGGACTTAAATTAATTCCAAGAAGAGTGGTCAGATGTTTTTCTAAATGAAGTCAATATAGCATTCGATTGAATGCATATGTCATCTCCATTATGTATGTAGTTTTGGAACTCTTTTAAATTTACTTTTGTATCTGACATTAATTTTTAATATCATCTCAGACTTGCAATCTATCATTTTCTGAATGTTATGATGTGTTTTGTGTATGAATGTCTCAACTGAATATATATATGAATCATTTTTATTATGAATGTGTGGTTTGGAAATTGATAATTCGAATGGACATAAAAGCTAGCAAATGTGACTTTGGAATGAATTTCTGGCTTACATCATTGCATTTGCAAGTCTACTTTCTATTGCAATTTTTGATCTTTGTATAGAAGATTTTTGTTCTGTAGGTTATTGTTCTCAAAATTTTTGTTCTGTAGAATTTCTCTAGGGTCGGTTATTTTAAAAAACCGACCTTATAGATCTATAGGGTCAGTTGTTTATCAATAACCAACCTTATAAGACCTCTGGGAAGCTTAAAATAGTACATTTTTGGTCGACAATTTTCTCGACCGAAATCCTCTCAGTCAACGTATTTCTCGATCGAGCAAAGTTCTATTGCTTTACAAGGTCAGTTTTTTAGAAATAACCAACCTTACAAGACCTCTGGGAAGCTTAAGACAATACTTTCTTGGTTGACAATTTTCTCAGCCAAATTCCACTCGGTCAACAAATTTCTCAACCGAGCAAGTTACTGACCTTACAGGAACTTTGTTGCTTTATAGGTTCGGTTTTTTAACTTCTAGGGTTGTTTATTTAAAAAACAAATCGACCTTATAGATTTCTTGGGTCGGTGTTTTAGGAATAACTGACGTTATAGGCAATGGGATCAGAAAGCTCATTTTTTGTACTCTATTGGGTCAGTTTTTTAGAAATAACTGACCTTAGAAGACCTCTAAGAAGCATAAGACAATACTTTCTGGGTCAACAATTTTCTCGACTGAGATCTTCTCGGTCGACATATTTCTCAATCGATAAAACCTGTGTTGCTTTATAGGGTCAGTTTTCTAGAAATAACCAACCTTACAAGACATTTCTAGGGTCGATTTTTTCGGAATAACCGACCTTACAACCTCTTCTTTCTCACTTGGGTCAGGTTTTTTATAGCCTCTTGGGTCAATTTTTACAATATAAGGTCAGTTTTCATTGGTTAAAAAAACGACCCTATAGAGAAAATCCTATAGCGATGACCACTTAGGCATTAGTTTAAAAGTGACGCTTCAGGCTTAAAAAAATTGACGCCAAAGACCATTATTTTAGTAGTGGGTGTTAGATATGTGGCTATTAGCCACTTCTTTAGCATGGGTTAAGTCCAATATAGTGCAGTTGGTACATGGAAGAAATGTGGTTTTGTGTCTAGTGTAAGTGAGGAAGAATTGTATCCCACATTTCTCACTCCTAGAACTTTTATAGTCCTTATATGTAGGATCACATGTGACACTAGTGTCTAAACGGTCCTAGGGGAGAGTATTCTCACCTCCTTGGTGGGTATGATGATCACAACACACACATGTGTACACACGCACGCCACACCACACCTGGCCAGGCCGGGCACTGGCTTAGGCTTGAGGGTTGTGAGTTGTGGGTTATGGGTTGTGGGAATGTCTTCCATCTTCATTTTGCACTAGGATACAACTACATAATAAATTATTAACTTAATAAATTATTAACTTAATAAATTATTTTTTTTCAAAACAAATTTTCTAATCTTATTTGGAAGGTGTTTGCCTAGGGGAGTTTTTCTTAACGTATACAAGAGAGATTGAGTGATTGCATAATAATAAGAATAGGATTTCAATTCGTGTAAGGCTAAAAATAAGCCTCCAATCATTAGGGTTAAACACATTTCTCATAAACAATAGCCGTCAGTGTTTGACTGCGTGTTTTGCAAACTCTAATCAGTGTCTTCCTATAATCACTCCCAAATTGTTCCATGGAGGCTTTCTCTTGTGTGAAGCAAGTTACTTTCTCTCTTCTAAGACACAATTTGTCATATGATAGTTCATTTAGTCACTGGGCTGCACTGGTAGTGCATCTTGTTCTTTGTCTACATTGTTTGTCAACAAACCAAATGAGACGTTCTCTTCATCAGGTTCATGACCGCGTCGTTGATTCAGCCCTATTTTAGGGCTTCATCTTGTGTCATTTTGTATTTCAATTACATCTATACCTGTTAGATTACATGCTATTTCCCTCAATATGCATATTTGTGTAAAATGCACTTATGGACACTATTTGCATGTTTTTCAGGCATTTGGACTAGGCTTGATGGAAGAGAGAGAGAGAAGGAGTGATCCTAGGGTTTCTACCCTTGGAGAGACCCAAAGTGTAGCCTGATGCTCCCTCAACCTACCCCTAGTGGCCAAAGATCCATTAAGGCAAAGATGTCCAATAAAATTCAAAGAATCAAGTCAAAATGATGATCCAAAACTCAACACGACTATGGTACCATAGAACGGATATGCTAGGTCACTTGCAAATAAACATAGTCATCCTCGATTGAAGCTAGAATCACCACAACCATGCCACATAGAATGGCCATGGTGAACTGACCCAGAACGGCCGTGCCACCTAGCATGATCGTGATACAGCAGAGACAGAATGGCCGTGGAGCAGAGAACGGCCTGAGCACTTCAAGCCACCACAGTCGTGCCATCTCTAGTACAAAAGCGACCCATTCCATGTGATTTGCACATTTTAATTCACATGACCGTTCTACCCCACCTTGATCGTGCTCACCCCTACCCACCACGGTCGTGCTACTCACAAAACCTAGCTACTTATGAACCATTTTCCCCATACTACCCCTACTTGACCTAGTGCTTCCCCCACACCTATATATACCTAGGTGGTGGCTCTAGCACAAGGTTAGATAACTTCCACCACCTTGTAGCTCCCCATTTTTGCCCCTTATCCATTCCACTCCATTTTCACCTCCATTTCACTCCATTTCACCATTTCCACCACCAAAACCCTAATTTCTGAGCTTTCCATCCACTTCCCGCCATCATTCCACACCATTTCACCCAAGAAGAAGGAGGAGGACACCCTACAGTAGCTGAAGTGGATGATTTCTTCATCTACACCAAGATCCATGGCTTCTTCTATCTCCTTCTCTTCTCTTTTTGTACTTTTCTTTGTTATGTGTAGCTAGGCCCTTTGGATGGGCTATTTGGGGTGTAAAATGTTACTTTGATACCATGTTGGGGGAAAATGATATGTAAACTTTATAATTCCATTTTCTAATGATTATGTTCTATTTCTATCTCATTCTCCATGAATTGCTTGTTGGTTTGTGTGTGAAATCACCTAGGAATTTAGGGAAATTGCTTATATGTGTGAATTTTGGGAGTTGCCCCTAGGTCCAATTCTTGGATCCCTAGGTTGCCTCCCATCTTCATACATCCTAATCAATATCCCTAATCCTAAGTGAGATATCTAAGTATCTAGATTAGGTGACTCTAGTACAATTAGAATGGAGCCTTCTCAAGGCTAGAAGTGGGGGAATTGGGGTGCAAACCTTAATTTCACCTCCCCATTACTACCCTCGGCCCCTAATTGCCCTAGAAATGTCTAATATAGAAACCTAGACTTGATTAGACTCTAACTGGATTGATCCTAATCCCTAACCCAATTGAGCCTAGCAAGGGTAGTAGGGAGTGTTAGGGACTAGTTCCCCTATACACAACCTAGCATATCCATGGCCAGTTAGTATCTTAGGTCAATTCATTAGACTCTAACTTGTTGTTTGATTTGGGTAATCTAAATGGAATCATAATGTTCACATGTCAACCCCCAAATTAAGTGATAATTGCATCCCCTAAACAACCCATACCTTCCTTAAATTTCTTTAAAACCCTAGTTTTCATCCTTCTTAGCTAGTGTTAGCTTAGTTAGCTCTCTTCTTGCTGAGTTAGCTTCTTGCCTTATTTTTGCCTTGTTCGTGCTAGTTTAGCTCTTTAATTTCTCTCTTGTTCTTCTTGCATGCCTTAGTGTGAATCGCCTTTTCATACCTAGATTAGTTTTTTCTTGCTTAATTAGCCTTAATCTAATCTAGGGTCAACTTAGATTTCATTCTCATCTTTAATTTCTTTCTTGCTCATCATACTTTGCTAATCAAAATAGCCCTTAAGCCCTTAACCCTAGTCTCTGCAGTAGGAACCTAGCAAAATCAACCTAGCTCAAGTGCCCCCTTTTCTCCATGTGGATCGACCCTATACTTATCGCCCTCCTATACTACGACACAGCCTCATGCGCTTGCGGGTGTAGTGCTTTAGTTTTTGAGAGTGTGTTAAGTTAGGTAATTATATATTTTTAAAGTAAATCCACCTGTGTGCTTCCGTCCGTGGAGTTGCATCCATTCATCTATATTGAGTGGTGTGTAACTCCGTTGGCAGGGGCGCACCAAGCTTTATGGCTAGAATAATGAAACCTATCCATAAGAATTGCAGGCCGCTGATTCTTTAAGTAACACGTTCATTTTTTCAGCAAATGATATGGTCTATGTTTTTAGTTTTGTCTTTTTGTTCTCTTGCACTGGTTTATTCTGCATTTTTTATCTGGATATACCTGAATATGTTAACTAAATTGCACCTGTTGTTGTTGCATGTAAAGACATAAATTAAAATTAACAATAGTCTTAAAGAACTCATTTTTTGTCGTTAGTTAACTATGGTCGCTCAACGTTCCAACATGAAAATTGATACATCTAGTATACTTGAAAAATTTACTGGAATTAGTTTTTCTCCTTTCCATAAAGAAGAAAGTTTGTGTCTGTGTGTATTATTCCATGGGTTGTATATGATATAGTATTTCTCTCTCACATGATCACTCCAGATAATATGCTTTCTAACACAGTTGGGATGTGATTTTGTGAATCAGGCTATGGGCATGTAGTTTCAAGCTCAGAATCCCCCATCCTCCTATTTTTTCCATTTTGCAAACTAGTCTCCAATTGATAAAAAGTTCTTTTTTGTTATGTAGTAGAACCACACCGTAGAAATCACTCAATAATGTCAATCTCTTTGAGGACCTTGTTGGGTAAAGGAATGCAACTAAGATGATAGGTAAAAAGGGGGGGGGGGTTAAGGAGGTGTTGAGAAGGGTGAGGTGACCAGGCAGATTTAAGTGGTGTGTCTTGCAAAGAGAACGTTTTTTCTCCATCTTTGTGATAATCGATTACTAGAAAAAAAAATGGTGAAGGATTTGGATATAGAGAGAGGTAAGTGATATATCTAATGGTGTAGGTTTATTTATGTCATCTATGAAGGTGTGTATATATCTAAATATGTTATTTCCTCATGCATGTGCCCATTATCGATTATTTTTATAAGTTGATCTTGAGACCTGAAAAATGTGAGAAGATACCAACAATGTATACAAGGTTGATGATATGGAGTCCACAAATTTAAGATGATAGTATCATTTGCATATTTTATAATTTGTTCAAACCCAAGAAAAAGATTATCAATTAGTTCATCCATTGTTCCTAAAGTAATTGTGCGAGCTAGTATGGAGGTAACAATAACAAAGAGGTAGGGTGAAAGCATATCGCCCTATCTAAGACCATTGAAACTGGAGAAATACCCAAAAGCTAAGTCATTAATTAGAGTGAAGAAACAACAAGAACTTATAGATGTTTTGATCCAATGTATGCATCTATTAAGGGAGCCATACCCATGAATACAATCTAGGAGAAAACTCCAGTTGATGTTGTTGAAGGCTTTGTCAAAGTCTAGTTTGACAGTGAGTAAAGGGATCTTTATGGATTTGCAAGTGTACACCATCTCACAGGCCATCAAGTGTGTATCTTGAGTGGTTCCTCCCTTAATGAAGGAACATTATTGTGACCTAACGATATCGAGAAGGGTGTGTTCCATTTGAGTGATGAGAGATTTGGTGACTATATTATAAGATTTATTGATCAAGCTTATGGGGCAATATTTGTAGACAAGTACATTGTTTGACCTTCTTCCTCAGAGATAAGTAGGTTTGGCTGAGTGCTTTGATTTGTGGTGTGATATTGTACTCAGAGATAAGTAGGTTTGGATGAGTGCTTTGATTTGTGGTGTGATATTGTCATGATCATGCATGTATCGGAAAAGGTGTTGAAAGGAAGTTTTGACAATGTCTCAATTGTGTAGGTAGATTCTTTCCGGGGGATTTATTGTCACCTAGGTATATGAAATGTTTGGTGAGAGTTGTGGAATAACTAATTTTGTATGGGAAAAGAGTTCTCTAGTCTAAAAGAAAATGGTAGGAGGTAGATCTACCATGGTTCAAAAGGCCCTAGAAATATGAGTTGTTAGTTATGACAATCTAGTTTTTATTTGTAGTGGGTACCCCATTAATCAGGAGACTATGAATGTGTAAGTTTCTCTTATGATGGTTGCATATCAAATGGAAGAATTTTGTATTTTTATCCCCATATGTAATCCATTATATCATTACCATAATTATTTATTATTTAATGTCCATTATCTTCATATTCTTAGAAAAAGAGTTTTCTTATATTATTATGTACAAATTTCTATACTTCTCTTCTTTTGACATTAAGTCCATTAATTCAATATTTGTTTAGAAAATGGCACAATATTCATATTTATGTAGATGGAAACACCAATTGGTATCCTAACTCGTGTATTAAGAACATTACACCCTTTATTAAACATATCTTTAACCATTATGTGTATATTAGTTACAAATCAAGACAAATTTGACATATTTCATGGACCTACTTACATGTTAGCGCACATGTAGGTTATTATGTAACTATAAATGAATTTTGATATGTGATATTGATAATAGAACCTAAATATGCTTAATGTGTTATAGATCTTGCAAGCCTATATATGTTAGAGTTAGTTATTCATGTTACAAGCATTAAGTATATTCATTAGAGTTATAAACAACTACATTAAGGCATAACTCCAACCTTGTTTGATCAAATCTAAAGATTCAAGAATACTAATCTCCTTGTCATGGAAATATGATTTTTAGAATTAAGATGATGGGGTTTAGTATGTTACAACATGTATGACGTCAAATAATGGGATTATAGAGAAATAAACCCATGATAATGTGAATGCACTTGTCAAAGTTCATTCAATTTGATTCAAGAAAAGATTCACTTCAAGCACCTTTTGGGACAATTAGTTTCAATCTAGGATTTTCTTGGAAAAATCATGTCAAAAGGCTCATATTCACACCAAAAACTAACTACTAAGTATAAAAGCATGGAAAGTATACCCTATCTAAAAACAAAAAAGAAATTAGCAAAACTATAGACCATGAAAAGTGTGTGGATGACAGGGTAAAATGCAAAATTTGAAAAATTACTAGAAAGATGCAAGGAAATTAGTCTACATGACAAGGAATGTATGTAATAAAAAGAATGAAGAATAAAATGGATATGAATATGAAAAAAGTCATCAACAAAAGATTTTCCAACAAAATTTGGGAATAGCATAAGGGAACAAAGGAGATGGAGTGCCAGGCTAACTCTCTGAGCTTCCGAATCATGGTCTCCTCAACATGAAACTAGGCTTGAAAGAATAGGGGACTGATTATTGTGGTGTTTGATTTTTATAATTGTGGAGTGGTTGATTCTCATAGTTGTGGCTTCAATAGTCTACCTCTAGAGATGGGTATGTCTCAGGGTGTCCCTGCAAAGAACTCTAGTAATCTATGCAACACTATGAATTTCTCTACCCTATTCATGTGTGTATGAGTAAATGTAGTTGACCTATTAGTTCTTCTACCATCAGTCATGCTAAATGTGTTGTGGAATCTACTGAACCCCTCCAATGGTGCATGATGGTGGGCATGTCTTAGGCATTTCACAACTACAGAAATGGCTTATAAAGTCACTTTTCAAGGTGTCGGTTGTATACATAAACCGACACCTAAACTCTATAGTGTCGGTTGATAACATAAACAGACATCCAATCTATGAAGGGCGACCAGACACGGGTACCACTTTTATTAAGTGTCGGTTACTTATTGAAAAACCGACACTTAAAAGTAACCGCCAAAAATAAAATTTCCAGCGAAAAAAATTGCCTCCAAAAATTGACATACAGCGTCGGTTTTTAATGGAGGAACCGACAACTAAAGCTTTTCTGTGAGATAGAAATTTGTACAATTTTAGTCGTCGGTTTTGTGACAATAACCGATGCCGTTGTATTTTCACGCTATTAACCGCAAAAATTTTCACCTCCCTTTAGTGTCGGTGTTTTGTTGTAAACCGACAATAAAAACATTCAGTGTCAGTTTTTAAAAAACCGACACCTAATGTTAACTTAAATCGCGCAAAAGAGTCTGACTCTTCCCCTTTCTCTGTTTCATTCATTCCCGTGCTCAGGGTTTGGTCCTCCGACGATTTCTCTTCCGCCTGGTGCCGCTCCTCGCCTTCTGCTCTCACTTCCGCTGACGCTCCTCGTCGGCGCCGCTCGCCGCCTGCTGCTGCAGTTTCTCACCACCGCCTGCTGCTGCAGTTCCTCGCCGGCGCCGCTCGCCGCCTGCTGCTGCAGTTTCTCACCACCGCTCCTCGTCACCGCCCTCTCCTTCTCTGCTCTGCCGACACCTTCTCCTTCTCTGCTCGACGTCGGCGCCTCTCCTTCTCCACGCTGCTACCAACAGTAGGCCTCCTTTCTTCTTCTTCTTCTTCCTTCTCCCTCTCCTTACCAACAGCAACCACGGTCGTGTGGGCTGGCACGGCCGTGGCTGTGTTGGCCGACCACACGGCCGTGCTACCCAACACGGCTGTGTGGTTGGCCAACACAGCCACGGCCGTGCCAGCCCACACGACCGTGGTTGCTGTTGGTTATTTATGTACTGATTTTGTTATGATTTAATCATCTACTTAATGTTCTAATCATGTTCTATGATAAGCCTTAGTTAATTTAATATGCATACTTTGTATGTAAGACATAGTAATCGGGTACTGCTGTATATCCAAGTAAATTACATGTAACTAATCATGACATAGCTAGATTTTAGAATGCATACTTTGGTTAAATGTACTGCTGTAATTTTTGATCAAGTGATGATATGTAAATGTAGCTATAAGTTAGTAAGGTATCAATGATAAGTCTGCTGTAATGTGATGCAAAATAGTTATTGTATCATGCATATCTTAATACTTTTTTGTTTTATAGTTGTATAGGGTGTTTTATGTGTGACAAGTCTATTATTTAATAGTTTAGCTATAATCATTGTTTTATAGTTGTGTTATAAAGTATTTGGGTGTTTAGTATGGTTATTTAGGGTGTTCAAATATGTATAAAGGTTCCAAAAAGTATAGTATATATATGCATACATGTGCATTTTTTTATAAAATTGTATAGAAAATCAAAACCTGTTCTTGGTGAGAATCCTAATCACCCTTCTTGCTTAATGATGAAATGTAATGCACACATGTGACATGCTTGGAATGTAAATGATGAACTTTTCCCTAAATTGCCAATCATGCTTTTAAAGACATCAATAATCACCCTAACTAGAAGAACTAGGATTTTAGGTATAAGAATGACAACACATTATTTGTTGGCCTAGAAATCCGTCCAAGATTTACTCATTAGGAGTAAATCTTGGATAGTCCCCGGTTTGGGACTATTCTTGAACACCTAATCTCGCTTAGGATGTAAGTGTATAATGTGTATTGGGTTTTCAAGAAAATTTTGGCAGCATTTCCCCGTTTGTTCTCTAAGTACATATGTACTTGGAGAACAGCGGGGAAATGCTGCCGAAATTTTCTTGAAAATCCAATACACATTATACACTTACTAGTGAGATTAGGTATTCAAGGATGGGATAGGTGGTACATGTAATTTATTATATAAAAGAATGACATCACATGTATTTGTTAACCCTAGACCGTAATCTTGTTGTAATATATACTTGTTTTCTCTTTGATCATAGAGCTTTACAATTTTGTTGTGATATATACTTTGTTGTAATAATGTGAACTTTACAATGTGAGCTTTACACTTTGAATTACTACTTTACAATGTGAACTTTACAATTTGAATGTGAATTTGCAGATGGCTGACCATTCTCCTGATGACCGTGCTGATGACTACCGTGAGGGTGAGGACATCAATGCGCCGCCTCACAATGTAAGTTTTAAAAATATATCATATATTTATATCTATATGTCCATTTATAGTTATATCTTGTAAATGTGAATTATTTTGTCAAATTTTAGGTTGATGATGCACAGGTACCATCTGAAGCACTTGAGGCACTTGATCAACAACACCAAAAAGTTGACAAGAGAAGGGGCATCACTATGATGAAGAAGTTTATTGAGCAAAAGGGCAATGGACCCAAACTTGTTGTGTATTTTGATAATGCAGGAAATGCATGTGGTGTGAATCGCAATTCATTTATTTCATATCTTGGGTTTGTTACTCGTAGCCATTGCGGTTGTCGCTTAGATTCTTGGCATAAAGTTTCTAAGGAGAAGAAAGATTAAATGTGGAGAGATTTATGCGTGAGTTATTATTAATTTGCAATTCTATTTTGTAGATTACTAAATTTTTGGATACTAGTTAATAGCAATTCTATTTTGCAGAGTATATTTGAATTGGATGAAAAGCTGCATCGTAAATGCATGATGCAACGCTGTGGGAGAGTCTTAAGGAACTATAGGACAAATCTCACCAGAGAATACATAAAAGAAGCCGACAAGAGGAAGAAGACAGCCACTGAACAATGGAACTTCCTGGATAAAGAAGAATGGGACACGTTTGTCGCTTCAAGACAAACTGATGAATTCAAGGTATTAGGCGTCAGTCTCAATCTCATTAATTAATATATGTTGTATTCACTTATTCAAGATTAACATTTAGTGTTACTAACCAAATCATTAATTTGCATACTAACTAGGCCCTCAGTGAGGCACAAAGATCAAGGCGTGCACTGAATGTGCATGACCACAGAATGGGTCCAAAGGGGTATGCAGGTGTTCGCCAAAGACTACAGGCTGAGGCTACTGCTGCTCAGTCTGCTGCTACTCAGGAGTCCTCTACCATAGGTAGCACACCTCTGCCTCGCCATGATGTCTGGATAGCTGGGAGGAAAAATAAGAAGGGAGAAATAACTAAGGCCGCAACTGCTGAGGCGGCTGCAAAAATGGTAAAATACAACTCTTACAGCAATCATTCGAATATTGATTATTTGTGTTGTTTACTTAAGTACAAATTTTTTTTTGGCGATTAGCGGGAGTTGCACGAGCTGAGGAAACAAGGAAAGTTCATCCCTGAGGGAACAAAGGATGAATTGACAGTTGCTCTGGGTAACCCAGAGCATCCTGGACGTGTTAGGGTTGCAGGCGCTGGTGTGGGCATCAAATCTTTTTTTGGGTCATCCCAGTGCAAACATGTCCCAAAAGCGGGACTTTCACAAGAAGAGGTAACATATTCTTTCTTTATAATGTTACTATAAAAGAGAATTCAAAAATTAGAATTTGACGTTTCTTTTATCGATGTATAGGTGGATAAGCTATTTGACAGGAAACTCGAAGAAGCAATGAAAAAGTGGAAGGCATCTCAGACTGCCACTTACTAGACAATACCTACTGCAGACTCTACTCCTACTCCTACTGTAGAGGTTGGGAGTAATCCTGTAGAACCACCACCTAGCACATCCACTGTAAGTATTTTTATGACATAGTAACTAGTTTTTTAATTCAAGATGATACATATATATGAAATTGTAGTCGTTTCAAAAAGAGATGGTATGTATATATGTATATAACATTCTTTACACAAAAATTTGTAGGGGTTGAAGCCATGCCGTCTAAAAAGTAAAGAATATGTCATGGCAGAGGCATCGGCTTACCCATCCCTACCAGGGGAAACGTGTCACGGGTCTCCAGTACCAGCTGGTTGGATTCGGGTGAGCCCGATACATATATTCCCCAAGTGGATGGATCTTCCACTGCCATATGCCCACCCAGATCGTGAAATGCTTGGTGAGGCAGTAGGCGGAGTGATATTGTGGCTAAAAGCAGATGTCTTCTTTACTGATAAGGTATGGTAAATTTACATTACGTTCAATTGTTAGTGTGTGTATATGCTGGCAATTGATCTGAAATTATATATATATAGGTTAAAAAGAAGACACCCACAACATCTAGGCCTCCACTTCCACCTCCTGCTTTACCTAGTTGGGTTCCACAGGACCTACCTGTCCCGTTAGGTCCTAACTGTAGGGGTATGGCAGTATGGTTAGGAGAACATGATATAAACTCCCCTATAACTGCTTCTTCTGATTCAGATTCTACAGGTCAGTCATACGAAACAAAACTATTTATACAAGATATATTGGAGTTGTTTCAATATGATTGGCTAAATACATCTGTGATAGAGGTATGTATAAGGTGAGATATTCTTTATACATCCATATACCTTGTGTATGATCTGGTGATCTGGTTTCTTATTTATTAATGCATGCATAATTAATACATATTTTGCAGCTACTTAGACAACATATGTGCAGATTTTGGATTCGAACATGTAGGGTTTTTGATTCCATCCTTGATTAGTCTAGTAGCTAAAGACCCTACATCAGTTCAACAATACTACTGTGAGTCTTTTTCAAATTTTGTTGTAAAAAAGAAGACGGTGATAATGGCTCCATTCAATGTAGAGTAAGTTTACTTTGCTTATTATAATTTGGACTTAAGAAAATTACATTTTATTGTGGATTTTGAGTTATTAATTTTTAACTTTTTTTCCTCTAGGGGTAGGCATTGGGAGTTATTGGTTATTGCCCCCGAGAAGTTCACTGTGTATTATCTAGATCCTAAGGGGGGTAAATTGAATACAAGATTTGGACACATAATGAAAATGGCAATATTTCGGTGAGAAATATTTCATTTTTCATATCCGTTAACATATGTTATTACATTACTATTTAATTGCAATGTTCTGTGTTACATTAACATGTAGGGGTTTTGAGGAGTATAAAAAAGCTGGAGGAAAGGTCCCCACGAAAAAGAACCAGCCAATAATTTGGAAGAATGTGCAAGTAAGTTCCCGACTGCAATATATGTATATATTATTTATGTGAACAATGCTTAATTAGTTGTATTTTTTAATATTTTGTATGTTTGAATTTATAGTGTGCTACACAAGACAACGGATGGGCATGTGGATACTATGTCATGCGATATATGCACATTATTATCAAACATGCCGTACTGGATATCGAATGTTTTGCTCAGGTATTATATAGTCTCATTAGATAATATGATCGAAATATATCAATCTTATTTATAGCTCATTAATTATATATATACATCATTCTCTTTACAGGTGTTTAAAGCTGACCCCATTACAGGAAAGGACTTACCAAATGTTAATGCTCCCTATACAATGGGAGAATTAAATGAAGTAAGAGAAGAATGGGCAACAGCCATACAATTAGTGGGGGCTTTAAAATATAATTGGGATCCTGATAGCGAATAATGACTAAACAATGATACTTTGTAAATGAATTTCTGAATTATAATATATGTGTGAATGTTTCTACATGTCTGGATGTTTCTACATGTGTCTGAGTGAAAATGAATGAAAGTGTTGGTTGCTATATGAATGTTTCTACATGTGTGAATGTGAATGACTGGAACTACAGATTTCTAGCATGTGTGAATGTTTATAAATGTGTGAAAATAAAATGGAACTGCAGGTTGCATTGCTAAATGCATGTGCTACTTTTTTATTGTTAATTTTGCAGGTTTGTGGCCTATTGTCGGCTGATATCAATGGATGTCGTAAAACCTGCAGTTCATAACTGAACTGAACAGGTTTCTCATCCTATGACCAGCCACAACAGGTCTGCAGACTGATTGAAAAAAAAAAACCAATAGGCGTCGGTTATTTGTAAATAACCGACACATAATGATATAGTGTCGGTGTTCCTACAATAAACCGACGTCTATGTCCTTAGGGCGAAGATATATGGTGTCGGTTTTTTACTTATAACTGACATTGATAGTGCCCAAGATGGCGCCCTTTCTGTGGCGCGAAGGGTTTGGGCGTCGATTTTTAACTAATAACCGACGCTTATAGTCCCATGATGGCGCGTTTTCGGTGGCGCGCGAAGAGTTTGGGTGTCGGTTTTGGAATCGACGCCTGATGGGTGGACTTTTAGTGTCGCCCACATAGGTGTCGCTTAGAACCGACACTAAAGGCTTTAAATAACTAACACTAAAGGTAGGTTCTGTAGTAGTGTTTGCTGGAGGTTCCTCTACATATTCTATCTCAATTCATCTCCTAACATGACAAATCCTACGCTACTTGTGTGACTTCTACTTGGTCACACTTGTATCTCCTTACATGACAATCTCATGTAGGTTCAATGGGAGTTCCCAAAAATTCTCCTTGGAGTGATCTTGCTCCAAATATGCCATTAACAACATGAATGTTGGGATGGGCCCCACGCCAGCCAGAAAGGGTGTTGTGTGATAAGGCATCTCTGATGTGAACATTATATACTGAGGTTAATGCCACAATAAATATTGTCTTCCACTATGAAGATCTTACATGGATATGCCAAGTAAGTTAAATCAATATTATTTGGAACCTACATCTATTTTGAATTTAGTCAAGGCATACCCAAGAAAAAGGGCAATAAAGGTCAAAATACCTCCCATGACAAAACATGAGTGCTTTTTGTGGGGATTGAATTTTAGTGATCAATCATTATTTCCCAAACATTCACAAATTTTTTATGTAGTGTCCGCCCAATGAAAAAAGGTTCCTTTTGTAAGCAGCAACCATGATTATCATCTTTTCCAAAGATAGTATTTGCAAATACTTTTGGAATATCCCTTATCATGGGACTGTATATCCTAATAGTATTTAACTTTCCTGTAGTGAATGCTATTGGCCTATAATTCTCTTCCTGCAAAGAGTGTGATCACACATATTGTTCTTTCCAGTCATCCCACTATTGGATTTTTCTTCAAATTTTAGGTTTTATGTAAAATAATTTGTTGAGACGAGAGGCAATCAAGGAGTTGTACATTGCAAAGAAATATGAATCATATTTCTTGTGTCACCCTTCCAAGTTTAGACATGACAAAAGAGGCATCTCTATTTTCCCATAACATGGGGTAGATGGATCTTGAAAGGACACTACAAATACAATAATCTTTGCAAATAAAACATTAACCATGCATTAACTGAAAATGATTCCTACATATATCATTGGATATAAAAACTAAAAATTATTTCCTTCAACTCTTAGATCTAACTAGTCCAATCATGGCCAACATAAACTAAGGCATAATAGAAAGCTTGCTAATTAATTCGATCATCTAGGTAGATGGAACCCAACCAAGATGAGCTTTACGTCTTCTAGTTCTTGATGTGTCCTTGTGTATTCCTCAATTTATCCAACACCTAGGGACATTGCATCCCAAACCACAAAAAGGAAAAGACATACATCAATAAATGACACTAGCATATTATTGAAACAAGTTATGTATACTTGATATAAAGAAAGCTTGACATCATCTTTAACTTAAGCATTCTTCAAACATTTTCTTAACATAAATAACTAATTAAGAAATATACACACCTCTATATGATCACCCACTTAATGTCACATATTGCTAGGAAAAGCCATGATTTCTAGGAAGCACATAATGACCTATTAAGGTCCATAGTTGTGAGAGCATATACGACTTAAACATTTATCATCACTTAAAACTAATCTTAATCTTCATCTTAGTATTAGAATAAACATAAACATGGATCTTTAACACAATGATATTTCTCCCTTGTAGAACATAATGGTATTTGTCCCTCTTAAGCATAATGGGATTTCTACCTCTTAATAAAGAACATAACACCTTATCCATTTTCTTGCTTGATCGTTAAATAATCTTAGTGAATGTTATAAGTGTTAACTCTATGATATAAATATCAACAATCATGAATAATATGAAGCATCGTTTATTCATCTTAGATTTCCAAAAAATGTGTTTATGTTCTTAACATATAATTAAATATACAAATCATCCAAAATATGAGTTCAAAGAATTATCACCCATTTACCTAGAGAATTACACCTAATTAAAACTCTAGAAAATGACATATACCTAGGGTTAAAACATATGAAACATATTTTCCTAGTGGGTATTACCTATTTACTCGAATACCACATACACGTGACAATGGAAGCACTCCCCATGTTTTCCATAACATGGGGTACTCAGAATTGGAAGGAATGTCAAAAATATGATAATCTTTACAAATAGATAAACATTCACCATGCACTAACTTGAAATGATTCATACATATTCATTTGATAGTTTCAACTTATTTTCTTCAACTCTAAAATCTAAATAAGCCAATCATGTCTAACATAAAATAAGGCATAATAGATAGATTTCAAATTAATTGGATCATATAGTAGATGACACCCCAAAAGATTGAACTTTCGATTTTCTAGTCCTTGATGTGTCCTTTATGTATTTCTCAATTTCTCCAACACCAAGGGACATAACATACCTAGCCATGCAAAAGAAAACATGCACATTAAGAAATGATGCTGGCATGTTATAGAAAAAAGTAGAGTATGTATGGTTTACATAAGGAAAACTTGACATCACATTTAATGTAAGCATTCTCAAAGAATTTTCTTAACATAAAGAACTCAATAAGAAATATATGCATCTCTACACAGTCACCCACTTAAGAGAACATAATTCTAGGAAATCCCATGACTACTAGGAATCCCGTAAGCACCTCTTGAGGTCCATAGTTACGAGAGCATGTCAGACTCATACATTGCTGATCAATTTACATGAATCTTAATATTCATCTTAGCATTAGCATAAACATAAACTTGGGTCTTGAACATAATGGCATTTATCCCTCTTGGAACATAATGGGATTTTTCCCTCTCAAGAATGATTGGGTTTTCTCCCTCTTAATAATGAACATAAATACCTTGACCATTTTCTTACATGATCATAAACATAATCTTAGTAAATGTGATAATCATAAAATTTGTGATACAGAAAACAACAATCATGAATAATGTGAAGCATCGTTTGTGCATGGTAGACTTTCATGAAATGTAATCATGTTTCTGACATATAAATAAATAGAAATGTCATCCAAAATTTTAGTGCACAACAATATGACCCGTTTACATGTAGCAATGCACCTAACTAAAATTCTCCTTGAATTGATCGAGCTCCAATCACTTGTATTGTAGTCAATCATAATATGTTTATTAGATCATATCCAATAACCTTGATTTTTATCATTGAATTTTTTAGGAACTTGGATGTGAAAAATGATAGCCTAGATCAATAGCTTGTACAAAAAGCTTCCCAACACATTTTTTTCATGTTTATCTGAGATTGTTTGCAATTTTTATGAACTTAGAAATATTGACCAATTAATAGAATGTAAACTATATGCATGAAATTGATTTAAATGAAAACAAAACCAATTTAGATGAAAGGAGAAAAGACAAAGAAGACTTTAGTGCAACCTTACAATCAATTATAGCAACAAGGGAATATACAACATTAAATACTAAATCAAACTCACGTGACTTGTACAATAATGTGCCTGTGGAGAGACAAAAAACCATGCAAGTCTAATTGCCTGATATTTCTAGCAAGGGTAGAAATGTCATTTCATGACTTGATTTCTTCCCTACTTGCTCCATCACGAGAGTAGCTCGACTAGATCCTAAAGCCCCAATTCAAGTTGAGATTCATGTCTGATCTATAGTAACTGAACCGAGAGCATCATCAACTTCCTCACATCAAGCCAAAGCCATTGAGCTAAAACTTGGGGTTGAAAGTGCACTAGAACACCTAGCTCCAAGTGACAACGATGGTTGCAAAGAATTATACCTTGGGTAACATCAAAAAAGGATACCTTGTTTGATCTTCTTATCTCTTTAGATGCCGTATGGCTTTTATCAATATAATGACATGTGGTTTACCATAAAAAAAAGGACCAAGATGACACGTTTGATGGTTTGGAGGAGTTAGGACAAATCTAATATAACAATCATGAGAAGGATAGGACCACTATGTTCCTGGTTTGTCAATAAATGGTGTGAATCAAGGTAGATTAACGCAGTTTTAGAAACAATGGTGTGAGGGAAATCCTTGGAAAGTAAGATGTGAAAAATGCTTGTTGAGGTCCTCTGAACCTACTCGCACATTTTTGAGTTTAGAGGGACATGAAGGCATAGTGGCGACATGCACTACGAAGGACCTATAGGGTATATTTCTCAGGGCAAACACAGAGCACGACAATAATTAGAAAATGTTGAAGGGGAACTATAGAATCTTACTAATGTGTAAATTACACAATAGTTGACAGAGTGAAAAAGAACTCATTGAAGTCCACTTGAGGTGAAATCCATGTAGTTCATGGAGTTTCAAGGTACTAGGGGGAAATTGAAGGATGAGGATATAGGTATGAGGCTTGATGGTCTTCCTAGTCTATAAATAGTGGATAGCTACATAGGGGTGGTGACAATGATCTTCGGTGGTGAGGGGGAAAGAAGTACTATTTGGAAAATTTTCCATTGAGTGAGAGGGAAGGTGATTGATAGAGAGAGATAGATTCAAAGGAGAATGAATCTCACAAACTGTTGAGATAAGAGGGAGAGAGAGAGTTTGGGGAAGGAAACACACTGGATCCTACTAATATTACACGAGAATAGTCAGAGAAGAATACGACTTTCTAGTCATTGAATTTAGTTTGTTAAGTGGAAATCATTAAATCAACGTGAATATAAGAGAAACGAAAAGCAAAGGGATGCATGACATGGAATTATTTGGAACTTATGCTTAAATATTATCCTAAACTATATGTAAACCTTTTATAAAAGTGATAATGATTTCTAAAATTTGATCAAGACATTCATATGAGGGCGTAGAATATTCCTAGACAGTTTGATTCTTATTTTGACTAACTATTAACCATTATCTCTATATAAGGATTATCCTTGATTTATATGAATTTAAAAAGGATAAATCATTTGAAATAACTTTCCATAGTTGGTTGATTGCGGTTAATATTCATGTTTAAAGGTGTTTATCTATTTAGTGGCTTTTCTTGTTACATTTGTTTTATTTTTGAGGTGTTATCTAGAGGAGAGAGAAAAGAAAGAAAGTAAAACTACTCAATATTTTAAGATAAAAAAACCATTTATACATAAAGGAAAAGAGAAAAAATATTTTATTTCTTTATCTTTAATATCGTGATTCTAATGAAGTAGTAATTATTTGGGCTATTTCTTTAGGTCTGAAAATAATGCATTATTTCAATGAACTTCATCAAAGACTCACCAATACAGAAACTACCTCTAGCATCGGTTAAAATGAGCCTATAATGTTAGTTTCATATCGACACCTAAGTGGGTGACACTAGAGTCATAGGTCTAAGATGTCGGTTCTAAGGGGATGGTTTTCTCTTTTATCTACAAGGAATATATGAATGAGATTCAACATTAAAAAAGTTTAAATGAAATGCAGAAATATTGGAATCTTTAAAAAGGAATTACATCAATACTAAATTGGTTTTTGATTAAATATGGATTCCACTATTTTATTATAAATTAACATGCCTCACTATTAATTAAAAAGTTTGCAAATAATAATCTCTAATGGGTCAAATTTTATATGTCATCAAGTCATGAGCGAGCTTTGGTTGATCATTTATAACCTAATTCTTTGATAGAAGCATGTTTTAGTTGAATTAATGCTACTGTTTGTAGATGGATGGACAACTCTTTGTCATAAACCATCTACATCCCTCTAGGTGTTTAAACTGATTAAGATCACCTAATAAAGGAAATATAATAGAATATAAAGTAGATAGGTTGATGACATTGTTGATGGCCATGCAGTAGGGAAGTTGAATGATGGTATGTACTTTTAAAAAATAATTCTATTCTCCTTGTATGTTGATCCATGAAGGTATGGTATCCAACTTATCATAAATTTGAAGGAATTTTCTCAATATCTTGGGCTAGTGAACGCATATGCTTATGTTAATGTATTAGGTTTTATTAGAGATTCCTCCAATTGTTCGAAACTTGATAGATTACAAGGAGGAGACCACTATAGGCTTGGATATGATGGTACACTTGTCGTTTGGTGAACTAGGGTTTAAATATGCATGATTTGTACTCAGACACCTTGTTGGTTTCATTGGACTCTAGGAATCTACATATTATTCTCCATGTGGATCTCTCAGGACTACTCCTATCTAGACTCCCTTGTGATTGACGACTCTATCATATAAGATCATTAGCAACTCAAGATTCAGAGGGATAATGACATCTAATGAATCAACTATTCATATATCTTAATCCAGGAACTTATATTAATAAGTTGGTTTTTCAAGGAGTGGGAAATTTTCCAGTTGATTGGACAAGGCTTGTCCTTTATCTTTATTCCTTGTTACAAATGTGATATTAAATTCTAATAGCTAAACCTACCACTTTTCACAGTGTCCAATTAGAGTAGGCCTTTCACACAACTAGTAGAGTGGGTCATTCATTGCAATAACTTATAGAGAATATGTCATTAGATAGTGGCTTAGCTTCATTTTCACATGTTTGAACTTCTTAGATAGATAATATATAGCATGATCATCGTTGGTTGTTGATTGAGTCAAGACCCCTCCCATATATGTTTCACATATTAATAATGAAACTGTGACAGGGTATCTCAACACTGCTAGTTTTAGAATAGTAAGCTTGGCAAGATATTCTTTGTGTTTCTTAAGTGATTCCTTGCATCATCCTTTCCATCGCAAGTCGAAATTCCATTTGAGAAACTTGAAGATAGGCTCACATACAGGTGTGAGCTTTACGGTGAAGCGGATGATATACGTAGGTGATTAGGAAAGCCTCATATCTCCTTTTCAATTATTATCAAGGGCATATTCTAGATGGATCAAGCTTTCTTGTGGTCAACCTTGATTCCTCTTTGACTGACAATGCAACTCAGTAGGTTACTAGATGCAACTCCAAAGGTTCACTTTGTTGGATTCAAGCACAATGGGAACCAACATGGTCATTGAAATAACTTCTCAAGATTGGTTATGTGGTCTTCTAGGCCCTTGGATGTATCTATCAACTCATCCACATAGACCTCCTACTCTTTATGCATCATGTCATGGAATAAAGTAACCACTGCTCTCTAATTTGTGTCCCCAATATTCTTCAGGCCAAACTGAATTACCAGATAGAAGAACACTTCCATTCTTTGATTAAGGTGTTCTTCCACCTATCTTGTTGAGTCTTTTTTATTTCATTATACTCAAAGAAACTACCCATAAACCTCAAGAGTGCAAGCCCAATAATTTTATCAACAAGAACATCAATATGAACTAGTGGAAAGTTGTTCTCAGGAGGTGCCTTACTGATGCCATACTTCTTTTGTATAGGGAAAATGTTGGCATGCCACGTAGGGTGTTGATTGTCTCTAAGAATCCAACATTATATGTTTTTCCTCTCTGATCTTGAGCCTCCATTTTGATCATCTGGCCTTCTTCTTGAATATGTGGACATCTTGTATGATAAGAGTCGATGGACCATGATTTTCTCATCCAATAGGGGAATTTAAGAGCTACTCAATGAAAATCCCAATAGGGTAATTTTATAGCTCTATTAACAAGCAATTTACTCAGGGAAAGTCCCCAAATTTTTACCTAAACTACACACAATAATCACCACCCACTTGCAAATGGACTTTATTGTATTGTAGCGCTAGGATCAAACCCTAGAGATAACAATTTTCATAATATGAAATCAAATATGATTAATTGAGATTAAGGTTTATAACAAGAGTTTATTGATTTGTATTGACTAAATTGTAGGGAAATATAAAAGGGGATAAAGGTGATTGAACCAAGTAATAAAGTATTAGTGAATAGTTGTTCACCCCCTTTGTCTGTGTTCTCTATCCTACATGTCACATTTCTGATTGTTACTACTATTTAGATTTGAGCCAATAAATTATATATCCTTCATAACAAGTAGTTCATGATATAGTTTCTCCATAGGCTTGAGGTCTTGGTACCTATGGAATACGAACCAATCACCTCATAGAACACACTTATGTGATCACACCTTGAGTTCGACCTTATAATTTGATATTATAATCCTAGATTTCATTATCTATGCATCTAGGATTATCATAAACATACATTTAGGATGATCAATCCACAAGGCACATAAGAAATGAATTAAAATAATCATATAGGATAAGTCATTTGACAGAAGGTGTGGACGGACATAGCCCAAGAAAATCAACACCTCCAACAACATAGTAGTCCAATGAGACTCCATGATGAGGATCATGTACTTTACTACTACTTCATTCTTCCACTTATAAAGTTCATGATTTCGGGAAGGGGAGTCTTACCCTCATTCATCAGGTCAAAATTATATTTATTAGAATTCTACCATGTCCAAAAAAATCACTCAAATTATGGTCTCGTGGTGCTCAATTTGCATCTCTGGAGGTCGCACCAATTGGACGACTAGGTAACCAATTGGGTCACTGGCCTCTGATCTTTTGGTTGACCTGACTCCTATCAGCTGATTCATGTGACAGGTTAATCAACTCATTGGTAGGTCAACATATTTGGTCCTTGATGGATATCCAACAGTGAGTAAGGTGACTAATTTGCTATTAAGTGTTTCTTAAGAAACCCAAGTCGATCGACCAATTTTACCAACTGGGTGACTAGCCTTTGCTTTGGGGGATGACACCATGGTCCAATCAGGTGACTTGAGGCATGTCACAGTTTCCTAGTCTTCCTATTATCTTTATGTCCATAACTAGTTAACCAACTCGTGAAGCTAGTGAGATGACTCATTTGATGTATGACACTCTATTCACCTATCTTATCCCAATCGGTCGACTAGAGCTTCTAGTGTTGCAAGTTCTTTAAATTTGAACCCATATCACTTCTCAATGGTGAAGATGAGGATAGTGGACCTGGGGCATTTTTTGGACAACATTGGATTATCTTGGATAGTTGTTCTACAATAAGAGTGAGAATTTCATTCAAAGACCTAAAAGTATATATAAAAGCAAAGTGAGCTAATCTTTGTAAAATTGGTGAAATAAACAAGTGAAAGTGAATGAATCTACTCTAAATTGGGTAACTAAAATGAGAGGAAAATGCATTCATCAATGTGCCCCAATTTTGAATTTGTATAGCTCAGGGTTTGATTTGAGATTGATCGTCTTTGTCTCATCTTCAATGTGAAGGGGTTGATTCTCCTTTATCATATAGTGCGGATGGGGACATCTTGAAAATCTTCATCTCATTTTTGTAATTTTTTGCTACTTCTATGATGTAATTAGAAAACTCATATAGATTCACTGTGTCTTCTAATCTCATTGGATTTTTAGGATTCTGTACTTTTTTGACAGTTTGTGGTTGAAAGGGGAGACTTTGTAGAGTGTGTCTAAATGACCACTTTGGAATCTCTAGGACATAGGGGTGTCATTTCTCTAATAGGATTTGTTGGTTAGGGGAGGGGACTTTTTGTTCAAGACATTATGATCCTCCACATGCCATCTTTTAACCTCATATGCGCTTTGCATAAGGTAGATGAGTATATTTGGTTCTTCTACAAATATGGTGTTGATCCCCCATCCTTCAATCATTTAAGATTCATCCTTATACTTGTCATAGTGGAAACCATAATTGTTACAACCTCAATTTTGCATATGTTTTCATAAATGAATTGTAAAGATGTTGTGAATAGGGACTTAATTGAAAAGGTTGTTTGTTTTGCTTCAAAAGATGGATTTCTTTGCAAATATCCCTTTGGATAGGAATTTTGTGATTCCTATTACTAGATTAATCCATTAATGGATATAAAAGAGAAGAAAAGAAGAAAAGTCCAAATAAAAGGAAAAGATACAAGATAATAGATATTAAGCAAAGTAATTATGAGAAATACATAGAAAACTCTAGAAAGTGGAGTTAATGGCCACAACTAAATAAATTTCGTTTCTATGTAATTTCTAATAAAAGAAATATGAAAAGAGGAAAAAGGAAATGAAAGATAAAGAGAAATCCTTGAAAAGAAATCTTTTAATAAAGAAATAAGTAATAAAGGGATAAAGGATAAGAGAAAAGGCAAAGGAATATTTCCCAAGGTGTGATTTCATGCCTTCAGGGTTCTTTAGGGTCTAAGGAATCCAAAATATAATAATTTAATGGTAAGGAAAAAGAAAATATGTGAAAAATATATATAATTAAGTGATTAATTTCAACTAAAGAAAAGGACCTGATTTCTTTAGATAATAATCCCAAATTTGTCATGATGAAAGATTAAGGATTCAATGAGATTCCCTAAAATTTTGGGATAAAAAGGAGCTACGGATTAGGAGTTATGAATTTCTCAAATTATCCTAAAACATATGGAATTATCTGGAATAAAGGAATTTATTTTCCTTTTAGTTGAGCACAAGGAATGAGGACCGTTGGATCGCCAATCCAATGACTGGGGTTAAATCCCAGTGGCACGAGGAGTCTGCATGGAATAGGCTTGCAAAGATCCAATATCGATCATTGCATGAAAAGGAAAGCACATCAGCCTGCGCGAAGACCACCTTTGGGTTCAGGAGAGAAATCCGGTGAGAAACAACTCTACTTGTTAGGGGTTTGGTCACCGATTGGGAGAGTCCCCAATCCAACAGGGATCTGCCTTTGACCCTATATATAGGGGAGGGTTCGTGAGGGTTTCGACATGCAAACTCATCAACCCACAACCTTCAGAGAGCGGCAAGGAGCGTTTCTGTGCAACCAATTCAAATATCAACCCTAAACTTCCCCCTCGTCTACCCAGTTTGCTTCGCCGGAGTCTGGTGAGTTGGAGGTGGTGCTAACATGGCAAGGACGAGAAACTAAAGGCTCAGTCAGGTTCGGTGAAGGGAGACGAAGCTCCCTGACCTTCCGGCACGCTCGCAGGGGGTCAGGATCGCGAAGTCAACTGAGGAGTTGACTGCGAGGAGAAGGCAGGCTCGACGCGAGGAAGAAGTAGACCAACTAGTCTTTTACCACTTTGCCCCTTCACACCCAGTACAAAGGTAAAGCCCCTTTTCATCTTTTTAGGCCTAGACCACTGGCTTGACTCCAGTGAGTCGCCAGTACGCATGGCATGGCCTGATTGGCCAAGAGTTTATTTAATATTCGAAAAATCATAATAATTGCAAGAATCTTGGATTAATAAAAGTAATACATGAAAGTTGATCAGAAAAATGTGTGGAATAAGATAAAAATAGTTTGAAAACCTAAATCTATCTCTTTTAGCAAAATTATTTCATTTTGATGAAAGGCATTAATTTGTGGTTAGAAACCCTAATTGATGATAAAGGATAGATTTAATAGTGCAAATAAGTTAATTTGAGTATTATTAACTTGTTTAATGATAAAGATGAATCCTAACCTATGTTGAAGATGAAATTGCAAGATTTAGGGTTTTAAACCTAATATGATGGTTAATATCCTTAGAAACCCTAAACAGGGGACAAAGGAAAGAAAAGTTCCTTTAATCCAAAATTAGGGTTATATGTTGTTAAAAGGTAACCTTAAATATCTTTCATGAAGAATAGATGATATAATTAGGGTTTGTGAGTAATTTTATAAAGTTAGGGTTTAAAATAGTAAAAATTAAGTGAGACCCTAATTGGAATCAAAACTCGAAAAGGACTAGTAACCCTAGGAAGCAACTACATTTAAAAGAACTTTATGGCATGATCAATGATAGGAAAATTGGATGCATGTTTTCAGGGTCATCTTGAATGCTTGCTTGTTTATTGGATTTCTTGCTTAGTTGGATTATTTCTGCACTCAAGTCAGCCTGACAGGTATGTGTTTACGCTTATGGTTAATCACTTTAGTTTCACAGCGATTCTCGGATGTTTTATCGGTTGCCTGAAAATAACTGCTTGGATGACTTTTATTTCATGCAACTATAGAGTGAGTATGATTATCACAATTATAATATAAGTGTGTATTCTCGCACCTACATGCCACCCTGATGGATGATGCAAAAAGGTCAAGCCTAGGAGGGAAGACCCATGGGCACCATGAGTGGGACCCCAGACACCAAGCTCGGGATTGAGAAGGTGGTCTTTGTTGCATGACTAATGGGCACCATGAGTGGTGACCCCAGGCACCAAGCTCGGGATTGAGAAGGTGGCCTTAATTCAATGGCAGAAGAAAAACCCTAAAGAGGGTATTCCTAGGTTAGGGCAAAAGCGATGGAGAATGTCACATTGAAAGTGTAATTTGGCTTATTAATTAATTTGATTGTGATATTTAGATTGTTAGCCATATTTGTGAAATTTTGGTTGTCCCCACATACCGGCATATTCCAATATGCTGATCGACATTTTGTTTGTCGATGTTTTAGGTACAACCCTGAAAAGAACAAACAGTAAAGTGACACATTGTGAAAATAAGAAATAAAGTGCGAGGAGGATAGATAGAATAGATTCAAGCTGCGGATAGAAGTAGATATCCAAAGTTTTTAAAAGGTATATGCAAAGTTTTATTTTATACCAACTTTCAGTATAGTTTGGTAGAATTTTCTAATTATTACTGATTATTTGTCGAACCTTTGATCATGTTAATTGGTATAATGGCTCTGGCCTCTTGGTCTCCCTTAATTGGGGGTTACTAGGAGGCAGGGTCATTATATTTGGTATCAGAGCATCAGTTCATCATTTAATCTTTAATAATTATTAAATTTTACAAATTTCATAGAATCGAGGGAGTTATTAGAGGAATTTCCGAAAGACAAAGGTGTCTAGAAAAGGATCACATCCCAGGGTTGGCAATATTTTCCTCCGCCCCGCTAGTCGGAATACAAGGACTCCCAGATCAGTGTGACTGCCTATCCAAGGTCTTAGGATCTGACTCGAAATAAGATACCTTTAGGACTCTCTCATCTATTTTCATCCCTTCTCAACCCTAATTCTGTTAAGATTATAAGGTTTAGGGTTTTATCTCTCTTTGTCACCCACTTGAGGTATGGGTAAAGTTGATAAGATTTAAGGAATCCTCCACCAAATTAATGAAAAGCATGTAAAATAAGATGTCATGGACATAAGCTTAATAGTTTAAGCGTAAACTAAATAATAGTTGCATGCTTAGGTCATATGACATATGTTGTCATGCCATCAGGAGAGGCCTGAGGCTAGACCTTCTTGTCAGGAGGATAAGTAGAGAGAGTTAGTCTTGGAGGTAGAGACCTCCATTATAAGTAAAGACCAGGCACATCCTCTGAGGATGATGCTAACCCTAACCCTAAGTGAAAGTTAGAGAGAGAGATGACATGATGAGATAGATGTCATGGTAGACCATGTGTGTGAGTGGACATGCTTTTGGTTTGGATACCCATGACGAGATGAGCCATGTGAGGTTGGATGACCTAGTACCTTTGGCGACCCAACCCTAGGAAGGGTCGTGCATGGTAGAGTGAAGGATAGCTCCTTCATTGATGAGGTTAGTGATGACCATATAGAAACCCTATGGGCTTATATGAGCATGGCATAGTATGCACCCAGAGTACGTCAGTAGTGCTGATAGTAGGCTAAAACCCTGGTCAGGAGAGTATGATGGATAGCTTATGAGATAAACATGCAGAGCTTTAGATAACCTTGATCAAACACAACTTCGGATCATATGTTTCACCCAGGTACGTGTATGCATGTATCCTTAAGAGCTTGATCCACCTTCTTAGGGAGAGAACCCTTAGTAGTAAGGTTGTTTTTAGGGTTAACTCTAGAGAGAGAGTAGGACCCAAGCTAGAAGGTTAGAAGTTTAGACTCCAGGTTAGGAGGAACCATGAGGAGTTGAGGATGATGTGACCTAAGTGGATGGTTGTGGTTGCCTCGTGCATGATCCCTGGAGGCTTTTGGTATCTTGGTTTCCTTTAGAGGAACCAAACCCTAAAAGAAAGATGAGGTTGTTGGTACCTATGTGCAGATGATATAAGTGCTTACCTACTAGGGATAGAAAGAAGAGTTCCTTAGACCCTGAGAAGGTATAGTAATGAGTTGTGAGGCCTTATACCTAGTCAGTTGTCCTTGAGGAGGACTCCACTCTGAGGTGTTATTCAAGTGGAATGATAATAGTAAGTGCATGTCATACCTTGTACATGCTTACAGAGTTGAGCATGTAGTTGGACATTAGAAAGGTGAACCTAGGGTTCCTAGACCTAAGAGGGGAAGTAGTAGTGCTTGGTGTACCTGATGCTCATGACGAGATTTGAGTTTCCATAGATTTGAGCATGGAACTCCTCATGTTTAGAGGAATGGGAAACCCCTTGGATTAAGGTATATATTTGATGAACCCCTCATATGTAGGTTGGTGACCATTGTAGGTATGATATTGGTCCAATGTTGAGGAATGAGAACAAGTAGGACCTACCATGGAGACCTAGCATGGTTTAGTAAGTGGTCTGTTTGCTAGCTATTTGCCTTAGTAGTTTGATAGGGTTAAGCATACTCATCTTGATGTAAACCCTAGGACATTTGTGACCTTTGTTGCTATCAAGAGATAGTTCCCTCCCATCTTGGGAGAGGACCCTTCTGTAGGGTATGAATCGGCTTTTGTTGGGTATGAGGAAACCCTAAGAGGTCTCATAGGATCTTAAGAAGTTAAGTGAAAAGTTCATAGTATGAGAATGAACCTGTAGACCCATAGATAACCATCTATAAGTGCATGTGGATGTGTTACCATGGAGGTAACCGGTATGGGTCCTGACCAAGGTAGGCAGGTCGCCATGACCCCTATGAAAGGATGAAAGTCATTCCGTGAATGCCGAGAGAGATGATTGACTTGGGTAAGGTTCTAAGTTGGACATGTACTATATTAGAATCCTAAGTCTATCCTAGGGTCAGGTAGGGATAAGACCGATGGAAGTAAGAGTTGCCTAATTCCATAGTTGCACATGACCATAGGGTCGGGAGGTAACAGCTATCATTGTCTGAGGGCCATGGGTTAGGAGATTGATCACCTTCATGAACTCATGGGACCCAAAGGGCAGATTAGGAGGGCACTCTCGGATGCATAAGGGAAGAGGGATGACCCCAAAAGTGTCGTCACCCTACAGACCTAGAGGAGATGACCAAGGATTGTGTGTGGACCCAAGTAGGTTCGAGATCATTTTTCCATGGAAGTAACTTTGATATCAAGATGATCATGATGTAGAGACATATGTTGCACATTTCAACTTAGATTTGAAGGTGTACTGGCAATGTGGGATGTACCATCTCTATTCTTGGAACAGGAAGAATTTTGTATTTGGACGGCTGCCAAATGCTTATTTCCTCTTGTTATGGGAGTGAGAGATAGGACAATATGCATACCATACACCAGGGATAAAGATAATGTGAGTGGAAACATTGCTATGATGCATGAGGACAGAGATAATAACATACCCTTGAGGAGTGTATGATAAGTGAATGTTGTACAAACACTAAGAGGACTAAGGTAGTCATCTTATGAGGATGTTTTTATCATGAGCTATGTGTAATTTGCAAGCTATACAAGGTTGAGTTCGAACTAAGAGGATGAGCTCAGAGTTTTCTTGATGAAGATAGACTTAGAGTTTGAGATGAGATAATAATTGGAGTACATGGAGGTGTATGTCTTCAACATTACCTTACACATAAGGATGTGAGGTGGTAATGGATGCTTTGGTTGAGATGCACCTGTCTAGTTTAGCTAGAGGCTAGAAAAGGTTGTTAGGTTAGCCCTAAGTTTGAAAAACGAGATATGTTTGGCTAACATTAAGATGTAACTAGATCTGTTGATCGAGTTGGTGGTTGCTCGATTAGCCAACCGAGGGCTTGTTGCGATAAAAGGATGGTTGTAGAACCTCAGATGCACTTATCTGGAAAAGAAGGTGATGAAACCTCGACTAGAGTGATTTAGGGTTTTTGAGGAATCATGACATATAGGAGATCATGATTTTAAGCCACCATACACAATGGTACTACTAAGATGGTAAGTTTTAGTAGTACTTTGGATACCTAAGATGAAGTTGCATGTGGCTTGTCTCCATGCATGTTAGGAGGTGAAGGACGAACACCAGTAACCCAGTAAGTTGATAAAAAGGATAAAAAGTCCCTGAGAAGGAATAGGAGTTCATCACTATGGATGTCGTGGTAAGTCTCCCTGGACCAAGGAAGGTCAAGATGAAATATGTGTTATGGTAGATTGCCTTACCTAGATGACATAATCTAAGGGAAAGAGAGAATATTGTTGGGAGACAGATCTGGCTGAACTACAAGTAAGAGAGATGGTTCAACTGCACTAGGATGTAAGTCCAAAAGTTCTTGAATATGACCTAAAGATTCACTTTCATAAGGTGGAAGTAGATACATGAAGAACTCGATGTGTGTACAACTTATCACCCCTAACTAATGGTTAGTATGATCTAGACAAGAAGGTCTAGTGAGAGCATGTGTGCTCATTCAGGGTGATATATGGGGGGCAGTTCTTGCCCTATCAGAGATGTGATGATAACCACCATAGCCAGTATCGAGATGTAAAGAAGATCTATAAGGGAGGTTGTGTCGGTCACCACTTCATTAAGATAATATGGGTGAAGGGACCTCGCAAAGGTCAGAAAAGGACTACAGTGTGTGCAGATGAAGTCACTTTGATCATGCGATGGCTGAGGAAGCCCAGGGGTGACATGAGTCGTGAGCTGATGCAAAGCAGACTGACATGCAGTTCACTGTGGGAGAATATGCAATGTGAAAATCCGACCCCTCTAAGCTACAACTGAGAAAGTTGAGTCCCCAATATATGGGTCCATTTGAGATGGATTGGTGGAGAATGTTATGTTCAGTCTTACCCCTTAGGATAACATGATTTGTTTCATGAGTCCAATCTAGAGCACTATGTGAGGTACCCAAGCCATGTGTTGAACCATGAACCCAGTTAGCTTTGTGAGAAGCTGAAATGTCCTGAGTCACCTATGAGGGTACAAGGTACCAAGGTGAGAAAGAACTCAGATGCAAGAGTATGACATGATGAAGGTTTTTGGGAGGCACCATGGAGAGGGTAAAACCACATGGGAGCCATGATGGACATGAGGAAGACTTATCATGTTTGTTTGAATATTTTTGAGGGAATTTTGAGGGAAAAATTCCTATAAGAGGGGAAGGATGTTACAACCTCAATTTTGTATATGTTTTCATAATTGAACTGTAAAGATGTTGTGAATATGGACTTAATTGAAAAGGTTGTATGATTTGCTCCAAAAGATGGATTTCTTTGCAAATATCCCTTTGGATAGGAATTTCATGATTCTTATTATTAGATTAACCCATTAATGGATATAAAAGAGAAGAAAAGAAGAAAAGTCCAAATAAAAGGAAAATATACAAGATAATGGATATTAAGAAAAGTAATTCAGAGAAATAAATAGAAAAATCTAGAAAGTGGAGTTAATGGCCACAATTAAATAAATTTCGTTTCTATATGATTTCTAATAAAAGAAATATGAAAAGTGGAAATAGGAAATGAAAGATAAAGAGAAATCCTTGAAAAGAAATCTTTTAATAAAGAAATAAGTAAGAAAGGGATAAAGGATAAGAGAAAAGGCAAAGGAATATTTCCCAAGGTGGGATATCATCCCTTTAGGGTTCCTTGGCGTCTAAGGAATCCAAAAAATAATAATTTAATGGCAAGGAAAAAGAAAATATGTGAAAAATATATATAATTAAGAGATGACTTGCAACTAAAGAAAAGGACACGATTTATTTAGATAATAATCCCAAATTTGGAATGATGAAAGATTAAGGCTTTAATGAGATTCCCTTAAAAATTTGGGATAAAAAGGAGCTACGGATTAGGAATTATGAATTTCTCAAATTATCCTAAAACATATGGAATTATCTTGAATAAAGGAATTGATTTCCTTTTGGTTGAGCACAAGGAATGAGGACCGTTGGATTTCCAATCCAACGACTGGGGTTAAATCCCAGTGGCATGAGGAGTCTACACAGAACAGGCTTGCAAAGATCCAAGATCGATCAATGCATGAAAAGGGAAGCACCTCAGCTTGCGAGGAGACCACCTTTGGGTTCGCGAGAGAAATCTGGTGAGAACCAACCCTACTTGTTAGGGGTTTGGCCGCCGATTAGGAGAGTCCCCAATCCAACAGGGATCTACCTCTGACCCTATATATAGGGGAGGGCTTGTGAGGGTGCCAGCATGCAAACTCATCAACCCACAACCTTCAGAGAGCGACAAGGAGTGTTTCTGTGCAACCAATTCAAAGATCAACCCTGACCTTCCCCCTCATCCACCCAGTTTGCTTCATCAGAGTCTGGTGAGTTGGAGGTAGTTCTAGCATGGAAAGGACAAGAATATAAAGGCTCGGTCATGTTCAGTGGAGGGAGACAGATCCTTGACCTTTCGACACGCTCGTAGGTGGTCAGAATTGCAAGGTCAACTGAGGCGTTGACTGCGAGGAGAAGGCAGGCTCGTCACAAGGAAGACGAAGACCAATTGGTCTTTTACCACTTTCCCACTCACGCCCAGTACAAAGGTAAAGCCCCTTTTCATCTTTTTAGGCCCGGCCCACTGGCTTGACTCATGCGAGTCGCCAGTACGCGTGGCATGGCCTGATTGGCCAAGAGTTTATTTAATCTTCAAAAAATCATAATAATTGCTAGGAATCTCGGATTAATAAACTTAATACGTGAAAGTTGATCACAAAAATGCGAGGAATAAGATAAAAATTGTTTGAAAGCCTAAATATGTCTCTTTTAGCAAAAGTATATAATTTTGATGAAAACGATATTAACTTGTGGTTAGAAACCCTAATTGATGATAAAGGATAGATATAATTGTGCAAATAAGTTAATTCGAGTATTGTTAACTTGTTTAATGATAAAGATGAATTTTAACCTATTTTGAAGATGAAATTGCAAGATTTAGGGTTTTAAACCTAATATGATGGTTAATATCTTTAGAAACCCTAAATAGGGGAAAAAGGAAAGAAAAGTGCTTTTAATCCAAAATTAGGGTTATAAGTTGTTAAAAGGTAACCTTAAATATCTTTCATGAAGAATAGATGATATAATTAGGGTGTGCGAGTAATTTTATAAAGTTAACGTTTAAAATAGTAAAAATGAAGTGAAACCCTAATTGGAATCGAAACTCTAAAAAGGGCTAGTAACCCTAGGAAGCAACTAGTCTTAATAGACCTTGATGGCATGATCAATGATAGGAAAATTGGATGCATGTTTTCAGGGTCATCTTGTGTGCTTGCTTGTTTACTGGATTTCTTGCTTAGTTGGATTATTTCTGCACTCAAGTCAGCCTGACAAGTATGTGGTTACTCTTATGATTAATCACTTTAATTTCACAGTGATTCCCGGATGTTTTATCGGTTGCCTAAAAATAACTGCTTGGATGACTTTTATTTCATGAAACTATAGAGTGACTATGATTATCACAATTATAATATAAGTGTGTATTCTCACACATACATGCCACCCTGATGGATGATGCAAAAAGGTCAAGCCCAGGAGGGAAGACCCATGGGTACCATGAGTGGTGACCCCAGACACCAAGATCGAGATTGAGAAGGTGGTCTTTGTTGCATGACTAATGGGCACCATGAGTGGTGACCCCAGGCACCAAGCTCGGGATTAAGAAGGTGGCCTTATGTCAATGGCAGAAGAGAAACCCTAAAGAGGGTATTCCAGGGTTAGGGCAAAAGCGGTGGAGAATGTCACATTGAAAGCGTAATTTGGCTTGTTAATTAATTTGCTTGTGATATTTAGATTGTTAGCCATATTTGTTAAATTTTTGTTGTCCCCACATACCGACATATTCCTATATGCTGACCGACATTTTGTTTGTCGGCATTTTAGGTACAACCCTGAAAAGAACAAACAGTAAAGTGACAAATAGTGAAAATAAGAAATAAAGTGCGAGGAGAATTAGATAGAATAGATTCAAGCTGTGGATAGAAGTAGATATCCAAAGTTTTTAAAAGGTATGCAAAGATTTATTTTATACCAAATTTCAGTAGAGTTTGGTAGAATTTTATAAATATTACTGATTATTTGTCAAACCTTTGATCATGTTAATTGAGATAACAACTCTGACCTCTTGGTCTCCCTTAATTGGGGGTTACTGGGAGGCGGGGTCGTTAAAATAATATTCTTCAAACTATTCATTACTCTACTTCTTGGATTCATCTAAGAATGGTGGATCAAGGTCACTCATTGGAAATGAGAAGTTGGCTAGGACAAATTGTGCATCCATTTCTTAAGGCGTTCCTCCATGTAGTCATTCATGACTCTATGATTTTCATCCTCAAAAGGATCTCCATAGCCTACCTCCATTTTACCTCCATATAATTGTGTTGAGCCTAGTCAGTCACCCATAGGTCATAAAAGGTTTTTTCGTTCCTAGGAGGGATCATCATGTCTTCAGACGCTTGGTTATTCTATGTAGTCTAGACACCTTGGTTATCTTCATCGATGAGTTCTATTTCCCTGGTAATGGTCATAATATTAAGTTAGTCATCGTACTTGTTTTCATAAACCT
The DNA here is from genome assembly GCA_963693085.1 of Alisma plantago-aquatica. Lineage (NCBI taxonomy): Eukaryota > Viridiplantae > Streptophyta > Magnoliopsida > Alismatales > Alismataceae > Alisma > Alisma plantago-aquatica. The sequence continues at coordinate 850,988,190 of OY856414.1, forward strand.
CTTTTACATGGTATCATATCATCACAAGGTTAATGGTTGGATGTGTTAGAGCCATATGAAGTTTTAGTAATAGTATAGGAGAAGTAGAGGTGGAGACCCTTGCGCTTGGGCCCTATGTCCAATCAATACAACACTCTGATTGGATGTTATTCATCAAGGAAGATTTGTCAAGCTTCCTCACTCATGTTGTGGGATGGTGGTAAGTAATTGAGGTAAGCTTTCTAGGTTAAGTCGCTTGCAATGGGGAACAACAAGGTTGGCCTCTACTATGGAGTCCACTTGTGATTAGGGGGACAAGCATAAATCAATCTATAGAATATTAGGCCCAATCATTTTTTTCCTTAGAAGAATCTGAATGATTTCCATATGTCCTTGTTGTCTAGCCCCAAACCTTTGACCTTGAAAAATATGCATCTATCGTACACCAATAAAATTGCATATGGTCATATTGGAGATGGCATAGTCATCGTATTTGTGGTGGCACATAGTTTATGGTTATGACATGCAGCCTCCCAAACTTGATATGAAGGTCTCTTCAATGCAACCAATTGTGGCAGTTAGGTTATAAGTGTTGACTGTGACACTAGCATGCCCCATTTAGTACTTGAGTTTTGATGCAATGATGAAGGGGCCACCTGATATAGTGAATCTATGGCTTTCCTAAGAGGATGTTTAAAGAAGTATTCATCACCATTACCATGAATAACATTGACAAAATGTGTTATCCAACCAACAGATCGAAAGCAATCTCCCTTAGTGCATCTTTCAACACTTTGTTGAAGGACATTGCTTTTTCGATTGTCCGTTGTAGGTTTTAGGGATCCCTCCCCAAACAGATAACAATCTTGATGGGACATGCATTAAGGCATGCCCCTTTCCAGTAATGTAGGAAAGAATCTGGAGAGATATATACAATTGATTAATAGGGGTATATTATGGTTCATTCTCATGAATAACTCCTCATTGAAGAAAGAGATCATATGCAGAGTTGTGATTAACCCAATCATAGCTATGAACACTTCTAGTCTCATATCTTAGGAGATGTAGTCTCCTTCAAAACTCTTCATTATGACCTCCCTATGTGTTGTGGAACTCTACACCACCTCAGCTAGTGATACCTCTCCTTCAATCTCATCAAATAACTAAATTATCTCTGAACCTTCTGGATTGGTTCCTTCACTGAGTTCAAGGGTAGGAGGTACTTGCTTAGTATTTATTATAGGAACAAGAACTTTGCATATCTTATTTTTAGGGGTGTTGGTATGGACTCTTTCATAGATATATTCTTTTTCTATCCACCTATTCACGGGTGAAGGAACCGCTATTGAGGTACCCTAAGACACTACACACATTTTTTATTGTCATAGGTGCTTATTGTTCATTGTCTTGTTAACTCATCATGGTAAGTGGGGCTATAGTGATAGGGCAGGATGAGGCACAATAATTGGCTATACATTTATATGGATAGAGATTTTGGAATCCAAAAAAGATGGACTTTCTATCTTAAATATTCCCTACTATGATAACTTGTTTTTAGTTCTTATGGGGATCATTGGTTTATTATTGTGGATGGTAGTGATCCCATGAAAACTTTGGCACTAAATATTGAAAAATTGCTTCATGGGGACAATTGAACCACGAAGTGGATTTTCAAATGACAGTGTGGAGGCCATAGCATTGGAGGATGATGGTCTCTCTTCATTAGTAAATGTACTGACCTCTTCTGACTCAGTTAGGTCTTTCAAATCATGCATGGGTGTGGGTCATATGTTTGTCTTGTGCCCTTTGTGTGGTGATGTCATAGTAAGAAATAACATTACAATCCCTAGGTAGCATATTTTGTCATTCCCTTATGACAAGAAATATTAATAGATGTTGTAAGGTGGGGAGCATAGATCTAAGAAAAGATCCTAAAGGTGTGAACTTTCTTTTGTATTAGTAAGGTATTAGAACCATAGGGGTTGTTGGTGGAGGTTCTTCTTATAGTGGTGGGTTGCTTGTAGTAGGTTCATCTACGGGTGGCTAAAATGGAAATGGTGTATACCCATAGAACTATTTTGATTAGAATTAATATTGAGGTGATACATATTGAAAGTGTTGGGTGTTGGTTTGCGCCATTTGAACTTGGTGTTGTTGTGGTGCCATAGTGGCATTGGTAGCTTGAGGTGGTTGTGCATGAGTTGGAGTTGTTTGTATGGTTGGTTGTTGTCACTTGTTGTTTCCAATTGGAATTAACATGGCTCTTAGCATTGAATCAACTGCCTTTAGTCTTCTCTACATTGACTTTTGGTTGGGTGTTCTAGATGTGTATTGAGTCTATGTTTGAAAGACCCCTCTCTTGAGGAGTCATCAATCCAGATCCCTTCTTGAATAAGTTCTTAGAATGTCATGTACCTTTGTAAAGATAGAAACTTTGTGAGCATGAGTGAATCTACCTACCCTACTCACCTTATCTCGGGATTCATTGTCTACGGGTTTGAACACTAGTAGATGGACAACTCTCACATTCGACCAAAGAACTCATATGATATATACTCCACCTTCTATTGCAATGCTTTGAGTTCATCTTTGTTTGGGACCTAATATAGACTCTAGGAATATTGATCAATAAACTTTTTAGTTAATCGGGACAAGTTGTTATAGTTGAGGCTTTTAGGGTCCATGCAAAGTAGTGAATCAAGGCCTTATTATCATCATCTCGTATGTCCACCGTGTCCAAATAGTATGACTTGACCTGTGCTTTTGGATATCCCTTCTCAAAGAATTTTTAGAACTTCAGCATGCTAAAGTTATCAGGTAATGTTGCATAAAAGAAGTAACACAAATTTCTAAATCTCTTTCCACCCTCCTTTTCCCTTCCAATTGTTTGATATTACATAGAATCTTGAGCATGTGGGGGTCTATAGGGCGGGATCTAGGATGTTGCTTCCATAGGTATTACTAGTGGTTTGATTGTTATTGGTAGCACCATATATATCAGTGGTAGAAGACCATATGATCATTCTATATATAGATTGTACCAAGAGGCCAGTGGTGGATACAACAATTACTTCCTTTGGAATGATCCCCTAATGTTCATATGATGTGCATGAATATTTGTGGAAGTGTTGCCCTTCTCTATAGTTTTATGATTTTCTCCTGTGAGCATGACCTATACTTCCTTCTTCTCGTTCTTGGATTCACCATCTATGGTTGGAATGGATACTCTTGTCTTAGGGGCCATTAGTATTACCCCTACATTTATGTGTAATGGATGCTAGTATGGTCCCTGTTGGAAAGGCCCAAGTTAGTGTAGATATGGATTCCATATTCTATATGAGAATGTGTCCATCTCTGAACTGACATAATGAGTTTAATGTCTGATGTGCACAAATCTTATCATCTTTTGGACCATGTTTGGTTGCATATCCATGTTGTTTTTTACTCAATTATCACTCTCATTCATGCTAGATTCTATATTTTTAGCTATTCTTAATTGTCTCATGGTTTGGATTGTAGGTACTATATTTTGCAATGAAATGATGAGGAATATATCATATTATCACTTATTGGTTCACTCCTCAAGTATCTACATGTTTTGGGGTTTGAAACTATACAAATATCACTTCTTACATCATGTAAAACTGAACTACATGTCGTAAGTTATGAGCAGAATGCACAACGACCCAGAACAGCCATTGACACACCGTGTCACTTATAGACATGCCGTGTCAACATGGGATGCATTGTGTTTTTATTTGACACGCTGTGTCAATGTACATCAGAATACCAATCAAGTTACAGGAACTTTGGGTTACACCGTGTGGCCAATTTACACGCCATAAGACCTAAAAATCTGGTTTTCTGCTATGTTGTAACTGCCCACACGCCATGTGAACTTACCCACACACCGTGTAGAGTATATTTTCGACCCAAACTCAAAGAACAACTGCTTGACTCTCATATATAAAAATGGGAATGACTTAGGATGACTTAGGATGGACCTTTTGGAGGGCAACTCGACTAGAGGGAGTCCAGGAGAAGTTGGAGGAGACCAAGGGAGATAGGAGGTGGTTACTCGAGAGAGAACCCACTTCTACTTCCTTCTTCTTCACTATTTGTAGCAAGGATCTTCTTCTTCCTCTTATATCTACTTGGGAGTGAAGAAATCTGGAGAAAGTGTAGCAAGCAAGGATAGATCTTGACTTCTAGCCGGAGTTCTTCTTTGTTCTACTACTTCTCATGGACATACTAGTTCTTTCTACTCTTTACTATGTCCTTTGATATTTTCTACTGCTTGTACCTTCTTTCTCTAGCCATGGATGAGTAGAGTCTGAATCTTGTACATGGGAGAGTAACTCCCATGTCACATCTTGTATGAACATATGAATTTCATACTAAATATTAGTTGCTTGCATGTTCCAAGAGTTGTTTCAGATCTGAAATGCTTGTTTGTGTGATTGGCCATCATACTTGCATGTTTTATACTTTCTTTCATAATCTGAGAAGACGTGTTTGAGAGTATGGAGTTACTCTTTAGGAAACTTGTCCTTGACCGCGAGAGTGGTTGGGATTAAGTTGAGGAGCAAGGTTTGTGATTCGAAATGAAATACATACACGAGAGTGATGTATGGAGTTATAATCGTTATCACTTCACCAAGAGGTGAGTGATGACTACAAACCTACTTTGCAAGTTAATAAACATGTTTAAATTCATATTTTAATATACGCTATGATGTGATAGTGAAATCCCAAGTCTAGGATCCTCCTAAATCTAAATCTTAACCTTTCTTAAGTGATAATTTACTATTTTGTTTTAAATCTATAATTTAGTTGTTCTAATCTAATCATCTTGTGTATAACGTTCTAGATTATTGAAAATCATAACTCTTGCATCTAGCTAACCAACACGCCTTGTGTTCGACCTCGACTACAACTACTCTCGTATACTTGTGGGAAATAGCTACTTGAGTAAATGATCATTATATCATTGAAACTCGTTAGTGTAATAACCAAACAAGGTTTTGGTGCTGTTGTCGGGGAGCATCGGTATTCCTATTAAAGTAAGAGTTGTTGATAAGTAAATGAGACTAGATCACAACCTTCATATACACCATCATATACATAAATCATAATTCATCATTATCATCAAAATTTGTTGTATCTTCCGTGTTTGTTTTTGTATCTCACTCACCTTGTTTATCTGCAGGAGCATATGGGGTGTTCATAAAAAGATCCTTGAACCGTGCATATCTCTACAATCAGAAAATGAACACATCATTGGCATCCCTCATGGAGCAAGAAGGAGTAAAGCCCAAACATGTATGGAGGAATCACAACCCACACAACCATCATCCATGTCTCCATCATCCAAACGACATTCACCCATGCCACCTTCATCCATGTCACCTTCATATGCACCACCCTCATCCACGCATCATTCATCCACACCACCATAATTCACACCTAATTCACCACCATCATATACACCACCAACACCCATACCACATTCTTCCACACCCTCATATCCACCACCTTCATCCATACCACATACACCACCACCATCTACACCACATCCATCTAATCCTCTGGATCCACATGAAGAACTAGTCAAGGAGAATGACCTTCCTCTTAAGGACTACTTTGGTACAGATGCAATGCACATGAGTGGTTCTATTAATATTTCAGAATTTGAGGTAGAGGAGTTTCCTATCAGCCCAACCATTATACAATTGCTACAGCTGAATGCATTTGGAGGGACACTAATGGAGGATCCAAACCTCCACATTGCTGAATTTCTACAGTTGCTAAACACCATAAAGATATATGGCGTTCCTACTGATGGGATACGCCTAATCCTTCTTTCATTCTCTCTTAGAGATAGAGCCAAGTCATGGCTCTATACTTTGCAGAAGAAGTCAATCGGCACTTAGGAGGAGCTTCTAAAGGTCTTTTTGGGAAGATATTTTCCACCTAGGAAAACTTTACAGCTGAGGAGTCAACTCATCAATTATTCTCAAGGGGATGGAGAGACCTTGTATGATACATGGGAGAGATTCAAAGATCTTCACCATATTTGTCCACATCACGGTATAAGAAATTGTCTTCTATTGCAATCTTTCTATAATGGTTTATGCTACAATACAAGGATGTCTATTGATGCAGCTACAAACAGATCTCTAATGAACAAATCTTATAGAGAAGCTTATGCTATTATTGAAGATATGGCAGCAAACCATTGGCAATGGAGCTCGGATACAAGCTATCGGCCATCTTATTCAGCTACTACATCCAAGATACAAGTGGGGAGTCACACGGTTGATGCTATAGACGTAATTGCAGCAAAGCTAGACACTTTATCACAAAGGTTTGAGAATATAAGCACACAACCATTTCAAGAAGCCAATATTACTTGTTATGCATGTGGGTTTCTTAGACACTCATCTTCTACATGTTCTGCTTCTTCTATTTATTCTCCAATGGGCTACACTCCACCAGGCATCTACAACAATGTGAACCCAAATTTCATTCGGCCACAACAACCATAAGTAACTTCTAGATTAGATTCCATGCTTGCAACATTTATTTCAACTCAAATACAGCAAAATAAGGAGTTACATCAACAAAGACAATCAATGAAGGGTGCCATTTTCCAACTCTCTTCTAAGGTGGACGATATAGCCACTCATGCACACATATTGGACAAACAAATTGCCCAACAAGATATTTTTAGCAAAGAAGCATTTCCACCTTTCTTGCCTAGTCCACCAGAGATGAATCCTACATATTTTAGGTCGGTGACATTGAAGAATGGAGTTGTTATAGAGGTATATCCATCAAAGTATGATGATTTTGATATCCATGACGATTATGAAGTCGCAACTAAAGGAGAGAAAGCTACAACACATGCTCTACATGTTGATTCTTCAAGCAAGACACATGTTCTTCTTCAGCATACTTTTGATGACACTTTGCTTGCTCATAGGTATCTTCCCTGGCCCCAAATCAAGGATATATTTGCAAGGAAGTGTCAACCTTTGGCACAACAATTTCCAATAGCAAATCAGAGCATCGGTCTGCCATGGACTTTGATGTTTCCGCCATGATGAGGTGCCCAGTTGCAACCTTTTTAGTTTGATTTCTACAGTGAGGACACTACATATTTCAAGATTAGGGGGGAGCAACCATATGGTAACTTAGTTTTTTTAGTTTTTCCCTTTCATGTTATTTGCATCTTGTCATTTGCTTTTATTGTATGTTCACATTTCAGTCTTTTGTTTTCAATAAATTGCATGAAATTGAGTTGATCGTTTTGTCATGATCAATACCCTCCTTATGCTTGAACCATCTCTTTATACGCAAAGATAATGGCTTATTGGCAAAAGTTGGGCAAATATCACATCTCTTGATTTTTTATTGATTATCATGGCTATTCATCTTGCATTTAAATATGTGATTAGACATGAATTGCAATTCTTTATCTCTTGTCCTAACACATGTAAAAATTCGAAAATTTTGAGTTTATGAACTATAGAGCTATGATTAACATCTTGATGATATTGCCCACATTATAATGAATATTCTACTGCTCTTCTTGAGAAAATTCTTATAAATGATTGAATTTCCAACTATCTATCCTAAATCTACTTGGCAATATCCGAAAAAGGGAAGGGTAGAAAGAGGATAGTGAGGTATCCAATGAGGTACCCAAATCACATGAAAGGGGGGACGTTTTTGAAAATCTAGTGAAACCCAAAAAGATGGCTAAGTCGCACATTATCCTACTCAAAATGTTAGAAATGTGTTTGAAAGAGGGGCACTAATCCCCAATCGGTATTCCATGAGTGTGTAAGCCTATACTTAGTAGTTGAGTACTGTGCACGTGAATCCTAATAGAGTTTTTGATTTGAATGATAAATCCAATGCAGATGGATGGAGACGTTAAGGGATTTTCATTTCATTTAATCTTTATTATCAGTTGGGTTGTGTGGCATATCATTTCTTTATTGGCTTTATCATCTTTTTGCTAATGATTGATCTATAGTTGATTCACTCAAGATTATCTGAATATCGATTTGAAACTAAATTTCATCTTAAGAGTTAGAATTGAATTCAAAATCAGTTACATATTTGAACGATAAAAATGCCTTTTTCTATATCCATAAATTCATTTTTTATGTGGATATGATATTGTTCCCACTTATTACTGTACACCCATGTATCTATTTCTTTTTGCTTTAGGACAAGAAATGGTTCACAAATAGGGGAATTTGATGTGCACAAATCATATAATCTTTTGGACCATGTTTGGTTGCATATTCATGTTGTTTTTGATTCAATTATCACTCTCATTGATGCTAGATTCTATATTTTTACCTATTCTTACTTGTCTCATGGTTTGGATTGTAGGTACTACATTTTGCAATGAAATGATAAGGAATATATCATATTATTACTTATTGGACACTCCTCAAGTATCTACATGTTTTCGGGTTCGAAACTGCACAAATACCACTTTTTACGATGTGTAAAACTGACCTACATGCCGTAAGTTATGTGCAGAATACACAACAGTCCAGAACAACCCAGAATTGCCATTGGCACACCGTGTCAACATGGGAAACGCCGTGTTTTTATTTGACATGCCATGTCAATGTACAGCAGAATTCCAATCAAGTTACAGGCAATTTGGGTTACGCCATGTGGCCAATTTACACACCGTAAGACCTAAAAATTGGGTTTTCTGCTAAGTTGTAACTACCCACACGCCGTGTGAACTTACCCACATGATGTGTAAAGTATATTTTCAACCCAAACTCAAAGAAAAACCGCTCCACTCTCATATATATGAATGGGAATGACTTAGGACGACTTAGGATGACTTAGGACGAACCTTTTGCAGGGCAATTCGACTGGAGCGAGTCTAGGAGAAGTTAGAGGAGACCAAGGGAGATAGGAGGTGGTTACTTAATTGAGAGAGAACCGTATTCTTCTTCCTTCTTCTTCACTATTTGCAGCAAGGATCTTCTTCTTCCTCTTCTATCTGCTTGGGAGTGAAGAAATCTGGAGAAAGTGCAGCAAGCAAGGACGTATTTTGACTTCTAGCCGGAGTTATTCTTCATTCTATTACTTCTCATGAACATACTAGTTCTTTCTACTCTTTTACTATGTCCTTTGATGTTTTCTACTGCTTGTACCTTCTTTCTCTAGCCATGGATGAGTAGAATCTGAATCTTGGATATGGGAAAGTAATCACATGTCATAGCTTGTATGAACAAATGAATTTCATACTAAATGTTAGTTGCTTGCATGTTCCAAGAGTTGTTTTAGATCTGAAATGCTTGTTTGTGTTATCGGCCATCATACTTGCATGTTTTATGCTTTCTTTCATAATATGAGAAGATGTGTTTGAGAGTATGGAGTTACTCTTTTGGGAACTTGTCCTTGACCATGAGAGTGGTTGGGATTAAGTTGGAGAGCAAGGTTTGTGATTCAAAATGAAATACATACACGAGAGTGATATATGGATTTAGAATCGTCATCACTTCACCGGGAGGTGAGTGATGACTACAAACCTCCTTTGCAAGTTAATTAACATGTTTAAATTCGTATTTTAATATGAGCTATGATGTGATAGTAAAATCCCAAGTCTAGGATCCTCCTAAATCTTAACCTTTCCTAAGTGATAATTTATTGTTTTGTTTTAAATCTGTAATTTAGTTGTTATAATCCAATCATCTTGTGTACAACGATCTAGATTATTGAAAATCATAACTCTTGCGCCTAGATAACCATTGCTCCTTGTATTTGACCTTGACTACAACTGCTCTCGTATTTGTGTGGGAATTAGCTAGTTGAGTAAAAGATCATTATATGATTGAAACTCATTATTTTAATAACCGAACAAGTTTTTGGCGTCATTGCCAGGGAGCAACAATATTCATGTTAGAGTGAGAGTTGTTGATAAGTAAATGGGACTAGATCACAACCTTCATATCCACCATCATATGCATAAATCATAAATCATCATGATCATCATTATTTGTTGTATCTTCCATGTGTGTTTTTTTTATCTCACTCACCTTTTTTATTTGCAAGAGCATATGGGGTGTTTATAAAATGATCCTTGAACCATGCATATCTCTACATTCAAGAAAAGAACACATCATTTGCAGCCCTCATGGAGCAAGGAGTGAAGCCCAAACATGTATGGAGGAATCACAACCCACACAACCATCATCCATGTCACCATCATCCAAACGACATTCACCCATGCCACCTTCATCCACATCACCTTCATATGAACCACACTCATCCATGCATCCTTCATCCACACAACCATCATTCACACCTAATTCACCACCATCTATACACCACCAACACCCATACCACATTCTTCCACGCGCTCATATCCACCACCTTCATCCATACCTCATGCACCACCACCATCTATGCCACATCCACCTAATCCTCCAGATCTGCATGAAGAACCAGTCAAGGAGGATGACCTTCCTCTTAAGGACTACTTTGGTAAAGCTGCAATGCACATGAGTGGGCCTTTTAATATTTTAGAATTTGAGGCAGAGGAGTTTTCTATCAGCCCAGCCATAATACAATTGTTGTAGCTGAATGCATTTGGAGGGGCACCAATGGAGGATCTAGACCTCCACATTGCTGAATTTCTACAGTTGTTAAGCACCATAAAGATATATGGTGTTCCTACTGATGGGATACACCTAATCCTTTTTCCATTCTCTCTTAGAGATAGAGCCAAGGCATGTCTCTATACTTTGCCAAAGTAGTCATTCAGCACTTAGGAGGAGCTTCTAAAGGTCTTTTTGGCAAGATATTTTCCACCTAGCAAAACTTTACAACTGAGGAGTCAACTCATCAATTATTCTCAAGGGGATGGAGAGACCTTGTATGATACATGGGAGAGGTTCAAAGATCATCTTCAACATATTTCTCCACATCACGGTCTAAGCAATTGGCTTCTATTGCAATCTTTCTATAATGGTTTGTGCTACAATACAAGGATGTCTATTGATGTAGCTGCTAACTGAGCTCTAATGAAACAATCGTATGGAGAATCTTATGCTATTATTGAAGATATTGTCACGAACCATTACCAATGGAGCTGGGATACAAGCTACCAGCCTTCTTATTTTTCTACTACATACGAGATACAAGTGGGGAGTCACATGGTTGATGCTATACACATAATTGCAGCAAAGCAAGACACTTTATCACAAAGGTTTGAGAAGATAAGCACACAACCATTTCAAGTAGCCAATATTATTTGTGATGCATGTGGGTTGCTTAGAAACTCATCTTCTACATGTTATGCTTCTTCTATTTATTCTCCAATGGACTACACTCCACCGGGCTTCTACAACACTGCAAACATGAATTTCATTTAGTCACGACAACCATAAGTAACTTCTATATTAGAGTCCATGCTTGCAACATTTATTTCAACTCAAATGCAGCAAAATGAGGAGTTCCATCAGCAAAGACAATCAATGAAGGGTGCCATTTTCCAACTCTCTTCTAAGGTGGACGATGTAGACATGCACACATATTGGAGAAACAAATTGCCCAGCAAGCTATTTTTAGCAAAGAATCATTTCCACCTTTCTTCCCTAGTCCACCGGAGATGAATCTTACATATTTTAGGCCGGTGACATTGAAGAATGAAGTTGTTATTGAGGTATATCCTTCAAAGTATGATGATGTTGATATCCATGACGATTATGAAGTTTCAACTAAAGGGGAGAAAGCTACAACACATGCTCTACATGTAGATTCTTCAGACAAGACACATGTCCTTCTTCCGCATAATCTTGATGACACTTTTCCTCATAGGTGTCTTCCCTTTCCCCAAATCAAGGATATATTTGCAAGGAAGTGTCAACCTTTGGCATAACAATTTCTGGAAGAAAATCAGAGCACCAGTCCTCCATGGACTTTGATGTTTCCACCATGATGAGGTACCCGGTTGCAACCTTTTTAATTTGATTTCTACAGTGAGGACACTAAAGATTTCAAGCTTAGGGGGGGAAACCAGATGGTAACTTAGTTGTTTTAGTTTTTCCCTTACATGTTATTTTCATCTTGTCATTTGCTTTTGTTGTGTGTTCACATTTCAGTCTTTTGTTTTCAATAAATTTCATGAAATTGAGTTGATAGTTTTTTCATGATCACTACCCTCCTTATGCTTGAACCATTTCTTTATATGCAAAGATAATGGCTTATTGGCAATAGTTGGACATATATCACATCTCTTGAATTTTTTTATAATCATGGCTATTCATCTTGCATCTAAATATGTGATTGAACATGAATTGCAATTCTTTCTCTCTTGTCCTAACACATGTAAAAATTCAAAAATTTTGAGTTCATGAACTATAGAGCTTTGATTAACATCTTGATGATATTGCCAACATTATAATGAATATTTCACTTCTCTTCATGAGAAAATTCTTATAAATGATTGAATTTCCAACTTATCTATCCTAAATCTACTTGGCAATATCCAAAAAAGGGAAGGGTAGTGTTACAACCCTGAGTTTTGGGTTCATATGGTGAGAAATACGTTTTCTCATAATAAAGATAAATGAACAAATAATGATGTCTCTTGATTGAATGCATGAATTTCGTTTACAATAGCCTTGATGATTGTGTTGTGGGCTTTATTGGCTATTGGGCCCAATAACAAGGAATTTCAATTAGTAAATGAATAATGGAGTTCTTGAGAAAAGAAAGGTGTGGAAACCTCTAGAAGGTAAAAGAACTTAATCGAAATGTGGATTTCGTGCCACAGGGGTTCCTTGGGTTCCAAGGAGTCCAAAGTTTCAAAAAGAAAGCAATAAGAAAAGAAAAGATCAATGAAGTATTTCTTTATTAAGAAAGAAATTGAAAACAATGGTAAAATGTAGAAAACAAGTGAAAAGAGTTATAATTGAGTAATCCTTAGTGGAATTTCATATCCCAGGATTCCTAATGATAAAAGGAATACCAATGAGGAAAATAAAAGAGAAATAAAGAGAAATTCTCAAAAAGAGATATTTTAATAAGAAATAAACATGATAATGAGAAATAATGCATTTAGATGCATCTAGAAGGATAATGAGTATCCAATAAAAAATATTTTGAAATAATAGAGTTTCTTGGGATCCAAGGAGTCCCAATAAAGAGGAAAGAAAGAGAAAATACCAAAATTGCAAAATAAAGGGATAATGGGAATACATAATTAATGAATTATGTTGTTTTGTTAAGAAGAAAGTATTTTCCACTTAAGGAAATATATTTTCGTGGCTAATATATTAAAAGGCATGAATAAAGAGAATAAGATAGAGAATTTTCATATTTCTAATTATCCATTTAATAAATAATATTAAGAAGGTAAATAGGAGAGATAAGAATTTCTTCTCCATAAATGAATTTGATTCCTATTGGAAAAAGAACTAGTTAACCCATAGATGGTCATCTTAGGGCGTGGATCCTCACCCTATATAAAGGGGTAAAGCCCTAGTTCAAGCCCAAGAGAGAGAGAGAGAAAGATCCCACGTTCTCCTCCTTTTTCGTTACGTGAAAACCCTAGTCAAGGGTGTAGTTCTATCCCAGGAGCAACATGGGTGTGCTTTGTGGTTTTGCTCGAGGCGGGAAACCTCCACGACCTCCCAGGACCGATCGGCTACCACTCCAGCGACCTCTACTTCGTACAGCTGCAGGTACATGGCTGCAACGGTGGCCACGCTTGGCAGGTCGAGTGCCCATGCACTAGCCAGCTAAACCATGACCTGGGCGGTGCCCTAGGTGTGACTCATGGCAGAGGAGCTTGGGCGGCCAACGACGGCGGTCCATGAGCTCTGGAGAGGAAGGGGACATCCACGTGGGTTGTAGATCGGCGCCTAGGGCGGAAGCCCTCGATCTGCCCAAGGTTGAAGAAAGGAGAAGCATGTTGGACAATTATGCCCTCTGCGGGCTAAAGAAGCATCCACTTAACCTAGGGGCATTTCAGACTTTTCAAAATGTTTCCAAAGCAACAAGGCAATGTTGCATGAAGCAGGCTACGTGGCACCTCCTCATTGGCCCACAGTAAGTTATTTTTGTTAAATTTGTATCTCAATAATCGTAGCTCGGATAGACATGCATTATACATGAATTTTTCTCATAAAAATGAGTGGCATCCACTAAAAATATAGTTGGATCTTGATTCTACTTGCAATTCGAAAAGTAATGGAAGTTGTTAACTTTAGTGTAATAGTGATAAAGAAACCCTATTTGGATATGATTAATGTGATTAGTAGGGTTTAATTGATGGTTAAAGTTGATATTAACCTGTTAATGCTAAAAAGGGACATTAGGAACAAAAAGGATGAACTTTTCATGTAATTCGTTTAATTTAGAGTTTAGATGCATAAATAGGCTTTAATGGGCCTTGAAACCCTAATGTTGGTAATTAGGACTACTTATGGCTTTAGTTATTCGATTTCATGTATAGAACTGAGTTTTCATGGTTATAAGCTATTTCGAGCATTAAAGTTCCTAATTTGTGGATAAATAACCTTAATATAGATATTAGGGTTTTTGAATGAATCAAGGTCGAATTAATAATAAATAACATATGAGTATTAGAGCATAATGAACTACAAATTGATGATAAATGAACATAATGACTTTTTCATGGGTTAAAGAGGATAAAAATGGTAGCTTTAATCAAAAGAGGCTTAATGGACTTATTTAATGGTTAATTATGCCTTAAATCTGAAACTGAGGTTTAGATGTTGAGATAATTAAGGTTTGTGATCGATTGCGTTAAATTTGGGTATAAAATAGTAAAAGATGAAGGGAAACCCTAATTGCAATAGAAACCCTAAAAGTGGACTAGAAACCCTAGGAAGCGAGCTAGATTTAATAGATCTTAATGACATGAGTAGTAAAAAGAAATTGTATAATTGTTTCAGGATCTTATTGAATGCTTGCTTGCCAATTGATTGATTGGACTATTTCTGTCTCACATCCACTTGACAGGTATGTGGTTAATTATGGTTAATCGCATTAGTTTCCCGAGGGTTTTCCATATGTTTCCTCGTATTGAATGCAATCTAAACAGTTGGATGTTCATACTTGCAAAATTATAAAGTCACTATGGTTATCACAATTATAAAGAAATGTGTATTCTCGCACCTACATGCCACCCTGATGGAAGATGCCATAAAGGTCAGGCCAAAGAGGGTAGACCCATGGGCACCATGAGAGGTGACCCCAGACACCAAGCTCAGAATGAGAAGGTGGTCTATGATGCATGACTATGGAGCACCACGAGAGGTAACTCCCTGGAACCAAGCTCGGGATTGAGAAGGTGGCCTTAAGTCAATGGCAAAAGAGAAACCCTAGAGGGGTATGCCAGGGTTAGGGCAAAAGCGGTGGAGAATGACACATTAAAAATGTAAATTGTCTTGTTAGATAATTTGATTGTGATTATTAAGTTGTTAGCCATATCTGTGAAATTTTGGATGTCCCCACATATCAGCATATTCCGATATGCTGACCGACGTTTTGTTTGTCGGCATTTTAGGTACAAGCTTGAAAGGCATAAACAGTAAAGTGACATATCGTGAAAATAAGAAGTAAAGTACAAGGAGGGTTAGATAGAATAATTCAAGTTGTGGATAGATAGTTTTATAAAGTTTTCAAAAGGTATGCAAAGTTTTATTTCAATATCATATTTCAGTTTAGTTGGTAAAGTTTATTAATTGTTATTGATTATTTGTCAAACCTTTGATTCGGGTTATTGGTTAACGACTCTGATCTTTCGATCTCCCTTAATTAGGGGTTACCGGGAGGCGAGGTCGTTACATGTAGAAACAGGACATCGAGGTATCCAATTAGGTACCTGAATCACAATAAAGGGGGGACGTTTTTGAAAATCTAGTGAAACCCAAAAATATGGCTAAGTCGTCCACACATTATCCAACTCAAAAAGTTAGAAATGTTTGAAAGAGGGACTCTAATCCCCAACCGGTATTCCACGTGCGTGTAAGCCTATACTTAGCAGCTGAGTACCATGCATGTGAATCCTAATAGAGTTTTTGATTCTAATGATAAAGCCAATGCAAATGGATGGAGACGTTAAGGGATTTTCATTCCATTTCATCTTTATTATCAGTTGGGTTTGTGGCATATCATTTCTTTATCGACTTTATCATCTTTTTGCTAATGATTGATCAATAGTTGATTCACTCAAGATTATTTGAATATCTATTTGAAACAAAATTTCATCTTGAGAATTAGAATTGAATTCATAATTAGTTACATATTTGAATGATAAAAATGCCTTTTTCTAGATCCATAAATTCATTTTTCATGTGTATATGATATTGTGCCCACCTATTACTCTACAGCCATGTATCTATTTCTTTTTTCTTGAGGACAAGCAATGGTTCAAGATTAGGGGAATTTGATGTGCACAAATCATATCATCTTTTGTACCATGTTTGATTGCACATCCATGTTGTTTTTGACTCAATTATCACTCTAATTCATGCTAGATTCTATATTTTTAGCTATTCTTACTTGTCTCATGGTTTGGATTTTAAGTACTACATTTTGCAATGAAATGATGAGGAATATACCATATTATCACTTATTGGATCACTCCTCAAGTATATACATGTTTTGGGGTTTGAAACTGCACAAATACCACTTTTTATGGCGTGTAAAACTGACCTACATGTTGTAAGTTATGAGCAGAATACACAGCAACCCAGAACAACCCAGAATAGCCATTGACACGTGGTGTCACTTATAGACATGCTGTGTCAACATGGGATGCATCGTGTCTTTATTTGAAACGTCGTGTCAATGTACAGCAGAATTCCAATCAAGTTACAAGCACTTTGGGTTACGTCGTGTGGCCAATTTACATGCCATAAGACCTAAAAATCGGGTTTTCTACTAAGTTGTAGCTGCCTACACGCCATGTGAACTTACCCACACACCGTGTAAAGTATATTTTCAACCCAAACTCAAAGAACAACAACTCCACTCTCATATATATGAATAGGAATGACTTAGGATGGCTTAGGATGGACCTTTTGGTGGGCAACTCGACTGGAGGGAGTCCAAGAGAAGATGGAGGAGACCAAGGGAGATAGGAGGTGGTCACTCGAGAGAGAACCCTCTTCTTCTTCCTTCTTCTTCACTCTTTGCATCAAGTATCTTCTTCTTCCTCTTCTATCCACTTGGGAGTGAAGAAATCTGGAGAAAGTACAGTAAGCAAGGACAGAGCTTGACTTCTAGACGGAGTTCTTCTTTGTTCTACTACTTATCACAAACATACTAGTTCTTTGTACTCTTTTACTATGTCCTTTGATGTTTATTACTACTTGTACCTTCTTTTTCTAGCAATGGATGAGTGGAATCCAAATCTTGGATATGGGAGAGTAAGTCCCATGTCATAGCTTGTATGAACATATAAATTTCTTACTAAATGTTAGTTGCTTGCATCTTCCAAGAGTTGTTTCAGATCGAAAATGCTTATTTGTGTGATTGGCCATCATACTTGCATGTTTTATGCTTTCTTTCATAATCTGAGAAGATGTGTTTGAGAGTATGGGGTTACTCTTTTAGCAACTTGTCCTTAACCACGAGAGTGGCTTGGATTAAGTTGAGGAGCAAGGTTTGTGATTCGAAATGAAATACATATACAAGAGTGGTGTATGGAGTTAGAATCATCATCACTTCACCGGGAGGAGAGTGATGACTACAAACCTCCTTTGCAAGTAAATTAACATGTTTAAATTCATATTTTAATATAAGCTATGATGTGATAGTGAAATCCCAAGTCTAGGATCCTCCTAAATCTAAATCTTTTTTTTGGTCGGCAAAAAACTCTTGTTAATATAATGAGATACCAAAACTTTAAGTACAACCAAACACACCCCCTAATCCTACAAAGGATTACCAAAACACCAAAAGGATTACAGAACAGTCTTACAAAGTAGACCCAACAAAGACTGACAAGGACTCTGACCTAGATCTACACACCAAAAGCAAACATACAAGCCACCGTAGAAAGACTTGTCCCCTACTCTGATGAAGAGCTACTCATACAATAATGCACACCCACAAAGAGAGCAGATACATCAGCATAGGGAGTAGAAAAACTACCCTGGCCAGAACACCTGCTTGTTGAAGTGGTACCAAGAGAGAACTGTCTATCTTCATCCGCATACACAACATAAAGCTGGAAATAGCATCCTGTACTCCTGTCAGGTGAACAAAAACATTAGAAGCGCTATATCAACTGCTTCGATCACCAAGTTGCAACCATCCTGAAACATCCTTCACACAACAATATCTGCACCCACAAAAATAGTGGAAAGAATGAAACAAGAAGTAGCTCCCAGCCTTCGGACAGTAGACACAGACCTCAACATCACCTGCATCTCAGACTGGAAACAAGAGAAGGAATGATATGGCATCAGCCTTTCTTCCTCTTCTTAGGGATTTTTTTCCCCTACTAGGCCTGTAATTACTGAACTCCAGTGATTCAGCCTCCCAAGGATCTAGCTCCAAATCCGAATTTGAATCCATTTTGGATACATCCTCATCAAACAGCTGCTCCTTCTCCAATGGAAAATCCACAGAAAATCCACTGCTGTTCCAAACTCTATTAATCTTCCATGAGGACGAGCTCGACTCCCCTCTACTCCTCTTACTCATTTCTAGTTCCCAATCAAGATTAAGACTCCCGACGTTGACCACGAGGGAAGTCCCAATCATCTAAGGCTCTGGGAAAGGAGAAGGGGATGGAGGTTTTTGCTTAACAGCTTGAGAGATGACGACAACTCTAACCTGTTGAGATAAAACATCAAGCAGGTCTTCATTCGCTGCCTCTGAACAGGCATTGCCCATTTTTTGAACAATAGCTACTGGACCATCCTTGGAAGCTTCCTTGGAACTCACCTTGGTATTACGTCGAACACCTGAGGTATTCCCCAACCAAATCTGCAAGTCCTTCTCCGGCGGGGGTTTGCGCGCCCTCGAAGGACAGGAAGAGGCAGTATGCCCGAATCTCTTGCAACTGGGGCAGGTCGCTGTTTTAGAAGCCACCTCGATCTTCAAAGATTTGGTCTTCGAGTCCACTTCAACCACATTCTCATTTGGGAACTTTTCCTCACAGCTCATCTGAATACACACCAGGGCAGCGTCGAGGCAACCAGCTGCAACTGAACGATCATCCAAATCTACTGGTCAGCCAATTGTGCTTGCTACGCTGGCTATGTGTCTGCGCATCCAAGGAATTCTGGGGTTTTCAATCCTAAACCACACCAGGACTTGTGAGAAAGAGAGAGGTTGGAGTAGATCACCTGGCTTCCATGCATGGGCCACAATCAAGGACCCATCCATGAACCATGGTGCTTCATTGAGCACCCTGTCTCTTTTGTTGTTGGATGGCATCCGGACGATGTAGCCTTCCCTTTCCTCAGACACGATCTCAATGGAACCGCTTGGTCTCCATAGCTGACGAATCCATCCCGTGAGCTGTCCGCCATATGGCTTCCTTCCAACAAAATGGATCGAGACATACTCGCTCCAGTCGTGGTTCAAGCAGTCCTAGCTCGAAATGGAGGCGCATCGACGACCATCTTTGACAATGGGCTCGCTAAACTTCATCAGGCCGCCGTTGATCTCACCTCGCCCCTGCCTGCTGGACGCCAACCAGTCAGCGACTCTTGAGGAAGACGGCAACGCATCGGATCCACTAGACGGGGGTTTTGAGGGGATGGCGGCAGGCTCGTTAGGTGTTGCCTCCTTCGGCATAACCTCAGCGGACGGTGTGCCTGCCTCTCCATTTTCCCCCGATTGGCAGGATGGAGGAGTCTGGGACTCGACGGCGCACCCTCTTCTCCCTCGGCCGCTCGACGATCGCCCTCACCCTCGCCCTCTTTCTCTCTATCCGCGACCCATTCTCCTCATTACTTTTCCACCTAAATCTAAATCTTAACCTTTCTTAAGTGATAATTTACTATTTTATTTTAAATTTGTAATTTAATTATTCTAATCCAATCATCGTGTGTACAATGATCTAGATTATTGAAAATCATAACTCTTGCGCCTAGCTAACCAACACTCCTTGTGTTCAACCTCGACTACAACTACTCTTGTATACTTGTAGGAAATAGCTAGTTGAGTAAAAGATCATTGTATGATTGAAACTCATTGGTGTAATAACAAAACAATGTCCTAAAAATCGGGGATTGTTCATCCCTTCTATATAATCGATTCCATATGGGTGAATAGAAGGGATGTACACAACTATTCTGGTATGCTTTGTGGCTAGATTTCTTGAGCGGTGGAAGCTCTGGGCCCCTTTGTGGCCTCTTCAAAATTCTCTCCTTTAACAGTTTTGTCATGCTTATTGTTGTTTACATCTCCTTTGGCACCCCATTTAGTCTGTCGGTCCGCTCTACTTGTCCCTTCCATCTTGATTGATCATTTGTAGGACCGAGTGAAGTGCAAACTCTTTTTGGCTCCTGTGATGCCCTAAAATTCAGGTTAAGGAGAATCAAAAGAAGGGTTTACTATGAAACATGAAAATATTTTGTGCCTTAGGATACATCCCTTTGCACAAATTATTTCATGTGAAATTAAATTACTTGCACCTCATTATGCAGAATAAAAAAGGCATGGTGTTTTTGCAATTCTTTCCATGGATACCAGTAAGGGAGCTTTGCAATTCGATTAATATATTTGTATCTACCCCTATCTTGGGAGAGATAGATGGGTTTGAAAATTCCAATAAGAAATGTACCTACCAATACCATGATGAGGTGGATCAATAGGGTTTGATGAAAAATGGAAGTATAGGATAACAAATTACATTACATGGATAATGGGATATGATGTTACTCATGGGAGATTTTTTGAGAAAAATGCTCACAAGAAAAAGGAGCATCCATGACCTAGTCAGAGCCAGAGTATGTGGCTACACACTATGACATATACCATCTTTAGTGTCAGTTATAATAGCCCTATAATGTTAGTTTTGTACCCACGCCTATGTGGGCCACACTACAACTAAGGCTCTTATGTGTGGGTTATGGTGGAAAGGAAAAATCAACGACATAGGGCCAAAATCAATTTATATCAAAATCAAAACTAATGGATCAGAGGGATACTAGCATCGTGGTATCACTTTGTGTCATTAGTTCCTAGAAAGGAACTTACACCCTTTGTTGTCGGTTACCTAATAAAAATTGACTCAATGTGTACTCTTCCCTACTAAAAACTTCAAGGCAATGTCATTGGTTTCTTTAGAAAAATGACTCTATAGACCAGTCGTGTCATCCATTTTGAGTAAAAAGCGACGCTATAGGAAAATTGGTAGCACAACCGTGTTGGGAAGCATGGTTGTTTTAGAATGTTTGTGTCATCATTTTATCACAAAACCAACGCCAAACATATACATTGTTTTTTTGTAACAACCAACGCCACATGTATGTTTTATAGCAGGTATGCAGACCTACTGTGTGACTGTTCAGTACTATGAATAACTTGTAGTTCATTAGAACTGCATGTTCAATCCAGTGTTCAGCTTAATGACAGGCTAACACACCTAAAACAATTGTAATAGAAAATACATACACGTAATTCATCTACCCACATACATTTCCATTCTTCAGTTCCATTCTCTTCAATATTTAATTCCATTCTCATGCGCATACATAATTTAAAAAACATACATACAATTTCATTCTCCAACTCCATTATATTGACTTTTACAAATTAAGTTCTCATTGTATTCATTTATCCTCACATTCATTCACAGGCATGCATATATACACACATCATTCACATATGCACCAACAATTCACTTGCATCAAGTTTAAAGTTGCAAAAAGTCATAACCACATCATTTATATAAAAATAATGACATCAAGGTTTAGAGTACTCATATTTTGTCACAATCAAATTCAAAGTTGACTTCCTTCATGAAATGGTGTTCCCATTCTTCTCATATCTCAACTATCTCTTCTTTCATATAGGGATCTATTGTGTCAAACATCTGCAAAGAAAATGACATAATTCAAGAATTTGATTTGATTTTTTCATATTATCAAATGAGACTATTTACTTATGATGATCAAGACTATATATTACCTTTTGTATTCAATGGATGTCTAGTACTTCCTGAATGGCAATTAGGTCCATATATCTCATCATGTACTATCCTCATGCCCAATTATTATTTGTATAAGGCCCAAGAAATAAAAGCAAACATAGTTGGCATATATTGCATTGGATTCAGAAATATAACTCAACATTCTTCCAACATAATAATTTATTTTCTTATCTACCTTTTCTCACACCTCTTTAAATTCTTTTATAGTCTTGTAAGTTAAGGAACATATTCAATTGAATTAGTAAATAGTCATGTAATTCATGATGCAAACATTAATATATGTTGACTGATATAAAAATTCACTCATGTAAATGTTGTATTTTTTTGCATGTCCCAAATTATCTTCTTTGTCACCTGAATGATTTAGATAATACGAAATTAGTGTCTCATGGACAATTACCAACAACATTTAATGATTATTACTGAGAAAAAAAGGTAAAAAAAGAAAACTCAAAATCCACAATGAAATGTAATTCATGTCACCATATCCAAAGTTCCATCACAATTGTATTAAATCAATGATAAGAAAACAACTCCACAATATCTGGCAAGAATACATTAGTATCATGAACTTGACCTACAGTTTCCTCCTTAATATGGACCATCGTAGTCGACCCTTCTTATAAGTCCTTTAGCCATAGTGCCAACACCCTGCACTTTGCACCTAGCAAGTCAAATAGGTCATTTCCAATCCAAGCAAGTAATTGAATATCTAGAGGAGGAAGTGGAGGATGAATTCTAGGGAGTTAGGTCTTTTGATATATATATATATATATATATATATATATATATATATATATATATATATATATATATATATACTCTCATATCAATTGTCGATTATATACACAAATAGAAAAAAATTACAAATAGAAATGCAATGAAAATTTAGCATACACCAGTATAGATAACTCCCACTTTGGGCCACGCAACCACACCGCCTTCTGCATCACCTATCCTCTCATGCTCAGGGAGGCCATGTGGAAGTGGTGTTGTTTTCCTAGCATCATAGACAAGTCTGACGGACACACGAATCACATCGGCGGGCATTAGAACACGATGAATCATGTCACCTGGAAGGGGGGTAAGCGTCACCTAATTTAATGACATAGTTTTCAAGTAAAAGATGACATGGACTCAAACCCTACAATATATACCAAAAGACAAACATATTAGAAATTCACCTGAATGTCTATTATATCACAAAAAGACTTACACCAGGGATGTCAGCTAGTAGGTCCATGGGATTACTCCCAAAAATCTCTATCGGAGGGGGTCCACCCTGTATTAAGCGTGGGGAGGCACAAGTACTGTCTGAGGAGGCTGATATTGAGAAGCCTGATACTGTCTCATTGCATCCTCTATTCCCTTTACAATCATGTCATGAACCTTCTCTTATTACTTGACTCTTTTATTTATAGATTTGAACTTCTCTGATGATCCAAAAAAGGATCTTATACTGACATCAGCCCTAGAATCCCTAACATGTCTAAGATGCCCTACCCAGAGAAACCGTCAATTCACCCATTTGTCCCTCATAGATGAACTTGCCTTCCTTTCTTTGCTCGTAAATCTCCCTATAATAATCAATTAATAGAAATTGATTAGTAAAACATTGCAATCAAGGTCAAAAATGAACAAGCACTCTGAGAGTTAAATTTTACCATTTTTGCAGCCACCTATACAGTTGTGAGGTTGGCTATTTCTCCATATCTATTTATCTAGACACCTATCCACTCCCCATGTCAATGTAAAGGTGTAGGAGTAGTAGAAGACTCAATAGACCTAGCATTAGCCTGCTCAAAAGAAGATGATTTCATTCTCTTTTGGCAACACATTTTGTATCCACTTGTACCTAAGTTGTGGTCATGCACATTCTTTGCACACATTTCTTTTTTAGCATTGCGTAAATCTTGGTTAATCTAAACCATATCTTAATTACATAATAGATGAATTCATAAGAACATATTTTAAATGAGGAGTTTTGATACCTTAAACTCAACTATTTGTCCTGAAGCAATAAACTCTTCTCACACCTTTTGGTCAAGATATGCCCATTGCTCAGTGGTAGACTTATTCTTCTTGTTTCTCATTATGTAGTATGTTTTAAGTTTTTCCTATAATTCCTTAATAGCTTCCCATAGTAGTGCATCACCAATTTAAGATGTAGATTTTCATCAAGGTCAAAGATGTTTTGTAATATTTCATATACTTAATGGAATATTTTTAAAAATATAATTTTGAATATCTTTCAAAATCAGAATATCTTTCAAAATTAGAATATCTCACATATAAGTTCTTTGTATCCAGTCTTTTATGGAAGAATCAAATTTATGCAAAGATTTTTTTGTTATATCCACTTTTCTATGAGTAATAACCCCTAGATATTGCTAAAAGTATTGTGACTCTTTCTAATAGGATTTCTTAAATCATCAAAGTCAATAACCAACTTCGGTCCTTTACCCCTTTGTGCTGCTAACTTGTTCATCAAGGTGATACCTCTTCTACGTGCATGATCATATTGTTCCTCTACAAAGCTAGAAAGATCCTCATGGTACACATGCTCAGGGTGCACATCCTCAGGATTCTCATCCTAAATTGTCAAGAAACACATATAAGTGATAGAGAATGTAAGATGCACATCTCTATAATATATGTGATGAAGAATGTAAAATGCACATCTATGTAATAAAACAATAGATAGTGAATCCGCCCGCCGCAGGAGGAAGAAGAGAGAGCTTGTCCGCCGCTACAGTCATGGGGGCGTACACTTATGTGTCTGAGATATGGAGGAAGAAGCAGTCGGATGTGATGCGGTTCGTTCAGAGGGTCCGTTGCTGGGAATATCGCCAGCTTCCGTCCATCGTCTGCGTCACTCGTCCCACCCGCCCCAAAAAGGCTAGGAGGCTCGGGTACAAGGCCAAGCAGGGTTATGTTGTCTACAGGGTCCGTGTGAGGCGTGGTGGGAGGAAGAGGCCTGTGCCAAAGGGTATTGTCTATGGCAATCCCAAGCACCAGGGTATCACTCAGCTCAAGTTCCAGAGGAACAAGAGGTCTGTTGCTGAGGAGAGAGTCGGACGCAAGCTAGGAGGACTTCGTGTTCTCAACTCATACTGGATCAACGAGGACTCCACCTATAAGTACTACGAGGTCATCCTTGTTGACGTTGCTCACAACGCCATCCGCAATGACCCAAGGATCAACTGGATCGCCAAGCCTGTGCACAAGCACCCTGAGCTCAGGGGTCTCACCTCTGCTGGGAAGAAGTTCCGAGGACTACGTGGCAAGGGTCACCTTAACCACAAGGCAAGGCCATCCAGGAGGGCCACATGGAAGAGGAACCAGACACTGTCCCTCCGCAGATACCGTTGAGCTAATATTAGTTGTGTTTGGTTATGCATCCTACTTTTTGGAGCATGGATTTTGTTTGTCTCTGGGGTCTGCCTTTAAACTGTGTTACTACATGGTCTCAATTTTTGTTTTGGAGTTGCAACTTTAGCTCTTTTGAAGGATATATTATTTAGTGAACCTTATGGAGTTGTTGGCTATGTTCTTATTAGTTTAAAAAAATGTAATAAAACAATACAATTTACACTATCATGATGCTCATCCTTATGGTGCACACATCATGGTGCTCATCCTAATGGTCAGACACCATCCAAAAAATGTCACACTAAAACTAGTCAAAAGAATGAAAAATATATGATACAGAATGTAATATGTACATTGAGAATATGAAACATATATAACTGTAAAAATAATATAAAATGCACGTCTAGCATTTAAAAAACAAAATGTATGCCTCTAATATTGGTTGCATTTTTTATCAATTAATATTCCTTCTCTGTGATCTCCATGTGTATATAAGTCAGTGTTAGCTTCATCATCTGGTGTTGGAAAGCCAACTAAGGATCGACTAGAGTTATCATGCTCTTCATAGTATTCTTCATCATCTATAGGATCTACAATGAATTACCTTCTCTCATTAAGAATCATAGACCATTTTTGTTTGTAAGATCATTGATGCAGAATACTTGCTTCACATGTGATGTAATTATGAATGGTTCACCCTTCTATCCAGCCTTTTCAAAATTCACTGATGTGAAATTGAATTCATCAACTACACCTCCTTTAGTGTAATCAACCTAAGTACACATAAATATGGGTACTCTGAAATCTGTATAGTCAAACTCCCATATGTCTTCAATGATATTGTAATAAGAAATTTTAGTATCACGAGGACTCTTGTCTTTTGCACTAGAAAAATATAATGAAGATGCTTTAAGAGTGACCCCACTATTTTGAAGGACACTCTTATCATCTTTACATTTTGTGTATTATGAAATTTCATTTATGTCAAACCCTTCGTAAGGCTTAACACTTATTTTTGTTTAAAGGTGAGACATTTGAAATTTCAGCAACATTATTTGGTATTTGAGATAATTGATAGAAGACTTTATCTCGAAGCACCTAATAAATGTCCTATTATGCTCTCTAGCAAGCCATATTGAACTGGATTGAGGATTTTTTTTATAATATCGGTATGTTTGGTGATATAAACACCCACTTCGTCTATGTTGTTTAAAACATACAAGTGAGCTTGTCCCCACATCTCACAACTAATTATTTTTGCTCGTGCTCCTAAAGTCCATTTTCCAGAACAAGGATCAGTATTGTTTTCATTGAAAGGAGCTTCATTACAACTCAGAAAGTCATTACAAAAGTCCATAGCCTCCCTTTTGACATAAACCTCAATAATACTCCCTTTAGTTCAATAATGGTTTCAAAATTCACATTTAAAAACATTCATTTACCATACAAAAGGATACTTTCAATGCAAGAAAATCGGACCCAAAACTCTCACTTCCCTAATGAAATGGACAACAAAATGTACAACGATATCAAAAAATGATCTAGGCCCCTTGGGTGGGCTGTTTGGGGCAAAAAAATGTTACTTTGATACCATGTTGGGGGAAATGATATGTAGATTTGTAATTTCGTTTGCTAATGATTATTTTCTATTTATATCTCACTCATCATGAATTTCTTGTTGGTTTTTTCTTGAAATCACCTAAGAATTTAGGGAAATTTCTTGTATGTATGAATTTTAGGATTTACCCCTAGGTCTAATTCATGGATCCCTAGATAGATACCCATCCTCCTACATGCTAATCAATTCCCCCAACCCTATTTGAGAGATGTAAGTAGCTAGTTTAGATGAATTTAGTGTGCTTAGCATGGATCTTTTTCAAGGCTAGAATGTGGGTGATGTGAGGCCTAAAATCTCACTTCCATTCCCATTACTACCCTCAGCCCCTAATCACCCTAAGATGATCTAACCTAGAAACCTAGGCTTATTTAGACTCTAATTGAATTACACCTAAACCCTGACCCAATTGAGCCTCATAAGGATAGTAGGAGGTGTTAGGTTCTAGTTTCCCTACAAACAACCTAGCTTATCCATGGCGAGTTAGTAGTCTAGGACAATTCGTTAGACTCTATCTTGTTGTTTGGGTTGGTAATCTAAATGAAATCATAATGTTCACATGTCACCCCTCAACCAAATTGATAAGTGCATCCCCCCCAAATAGTCCACATTTTCCTTTATTTCTTTAAAACCCTAATTTCCTTATTTCTTAGGTAGTGTTATCTTAGTTAGTTCTTTACTTGCTTAGCTAGATTTTTTCCTTGTTCTTGCTTTGTTCTTGATAATTTAGGTCTTTAATTGCTCTTTTGCCCTTTTTCTAGCTTAGTGTAGTTTAGACCTTTTTCTGCTTGCCTTAGGGAAGATGTCTCTTTTCTTATCTTTCATGATTGCCTTGTCTTTTCTTGCTCATTAGAGTTAAATGATTGGGGTTAACTTAGGTTTTGATCTTATTTTCTTTCCTTTAATTGATTTCTTGTACAACCCTTAGTGTAATCAACAAACAACCTTTAAACTCGTCATCCCTAGACTCCGCAATAGGAACCTAGTCTAAAAACTAACCTAGCTCTAGTACCCCCTTTTCTCCTTGTATATGGACCCTATACTTTCCTCCCTCCTATACTGTGACAGGCCCCTGTGCGCTGGCTGATGTAGTGTTTTAGTAGAAGTAGGTGTGTAGGTTTAGGTCCCTTATAAATTTTGAAAGTTATTCCACGGTGTTTCCTGATCTCGTTGGGTACATCTAGTCAAACCCCAACGGATTAGTGTGTGCACCTCTGGTAGGATGCACCAATAACATACTATGGCATTTCCATCTCATACAAAAGATCGTACAACAAGGAGATGTGATTACTTGCAAAGTACTGACTTGAAACAAACGTTGCTAACCCAGTACATAAGAACTTATAAAGTTAAATCATGATGGACATGTTAAGATCACATGGAATGAGATTCGTGGGTGATTGACTCTAAGTGCAAGTGAGAGTCTGTTGGTATGTATTCTAAGAGAGTCAATCATATGATGATTGTAATGGGGCATGAGATACCAGATTTGATCATGATAAAAGTAATTCCATATGTTATGTTTGTCTCAATTATGAGATGATGACACAGACATAGTAGATGTCTAAATAATGATGTTACTTGATGACAGGTGTCTTTAGGTTCAGGTCTTGAACAATGAGATCATATGAATGATAAGATTATATAACTTCTTATTATGTCCCTAATCAGATATTGCTATGGAAGCAAAATAGACAACATTAATACATAAGACTAGAGTGTGTGCCGGTTGATGATAGAATCTCATCAGTCATGATATGTGATATCAAACCAAGCACACAGGTACTTGTTAGAGAAAAGTTCACCTGATAGACCCACCTTGAGAGTGATACATGGAAACCATGTGATGGTAGTCTAAATCATCTCTCATAGTAATAGTGGTGACCGTGGTTCTTAGACCTAAAGTCACTACACTCATCACATATCATTCAATGTATTTTGACACCATCCAATGTAACCTTGAATAAGGGTTTCCTTAAAAGTGATGCTTGGATACATTTTGGAACATGGGTATTAACTATGTGTGATGTAGATGGGATTTTTCCTTCCCATTAGAGAAGATATCATGTCCACTTCATAAGAGAGACTAAGAAATGCATGGCCATGCTCATGTTAGTTAATATGTGATATTGAGATCACATGTATCTCTATTGTCTGCTCTTATTCAAGAAACGTGGATTGAGTATTAAGAGGATGATGATTCCCTGCCTTGAATTCATTCCAAATATCATAGACAAAGAAACTATATGATTATAGTAACACTTATCATTGATTGTAGGTTGAAGTTGTTATCCAACTTTCCAATTACTTTGTTAGCAATGAAGTGTTTCTAGATACCATTCATTGCTTATGATGTCATAAATTAGTTATGGACATTCACCTCCAACATAACTTGGGATCTATAGGGTCACACACATAGGATGTACCTGGAAAAGGAGTTTACTCATTAATATAGTTTAACTTACTTACTAAAGCGTTAGGTATTGAATTTAAATAACAATGGATGAAAATTGACTGATAGGATTGTGAAACAACTACTTCAAGTGTTAAATTGATCAATTCAAGTGTGAGGTCAATTTAAGCTACCTTGGCTGAACATTTCCTCAACTAGGACATGAATCAACTTGTTTAGTTAGTGAACTGATTGTTTCAAAGTCTAAAATGACCGGTTCAATCTATGAATCACCCAGTTCAATGATCAATACGATTGGATCAAAGATTGATGTTGATGTTGTTGTGTGCATTAATCAAATATTGAAATCCAATGTAACTCAAAAAAGGAAAGCAAGCGAACCGACAGGTTGAAGTGTTGAACATATTAGTTTAATTGTGAACTAACCATTTCATGGTTTGTAGCTTCTTGAAAATTCATGAGAATCCATCTCTTTGACTCCTAGTTGATTTAGAAACTGTAAACTTGGCACTCCTATAAATATAGGATAGTAGAGGATTCAAACACAACATTAAGCTCTAACAATTGTTGTTCTCTCATAGTTGTAGTAACTAGAGAGACCGAGCAACTCTTACTTGTAAAAGGTAGAGACAGCAAGGGAGAAACAATAATAGAGAGTGAATCCATCATGTTGACATTTGACGGGACAACTCCTTTCCGTTGGGTCTAGTAGCACAATGTGGAGTTCCTGGTGGTCTGCATGGACTATGTAGAGGTGTGGAGCCCCTTGCTACCCTCTAGAAGGACATCGTCAACTACCATCCATAGTACTACACTAGGAGGCCACCACTGAAAATTGTCTGAGTGGTTCTTGAGAAAGAAAAACGCACGCTATTGTAAGGATAAGTGACTGGACTTTCTCTAGGACAAGGTATATGCCTTGCAACCTTCCTCTCTATCATCTTTGTCACCATATTTCCCTACAAGATTTGGGTTAGACGTTGAATAGTTCCTCTTATCTTTGTGTCTACCACATTCTACCAATAGTTCTCTGATGCATTTGTGGAGATATGTCATGATTGTTGAAGGAAACCTTCTTGAGCTTAAAATGATCTAAGATGTTGATGCAAAGTGGGTCACTGTTACATGAGATTTCCCTTGTTCATTCATCTTTGTTGAGGTAAGGGGTTATCTTGATTTGAATCATGATAGACATTTTCCCCATTATTTTGTTTAAAATATTTTGAATTCTTCTATTGATATTAATGTGATCATGTTAGTCGATAAGAAGTTATTTTTAAATTGATTATGGATTCAATTTTCAATTTGAAATGTCATGCTTTTTGGCTTCTTATGTTTCTATTTACCATGGCGATGTGAACATCTGGACATTGAAGGGTCAACATTCATGTTTTCTTGACTAAACTTATTTGATGAGTTGGTGGTAACCCATGTTAGTTAAGAGGCCTATCATGAGATGTGAGGGTGGTCGTTCAATCATTGTATCTTATTAGATTGAAAATAAAAGCTACCCTACTCACACTACTTTCCACCTTTTAGTATTGGAGTTCAAGGTGATTTGAGACCCCAAGCATGTTTAAGCTTGTCTAAAGTCTTATATTAATATATTGGTTCTTCACTTGGAATTATCATAGCCATATGTACCACTACTGGAAGACTCATTTAGGATGGATTTGATGCTCCACTGGGTCTTGATTTCATACTTGTAAGACTCAAGGTATGCCATGTAGTGAGCATTCACACGACAATTCCCAACCTAGTTGGGTTAAGGTCCAGGTGTCATAGACACCCCTATGGGCTCTATTCTCGACACTTCTTGGTGCATGTAGTATGTCACAAGCATGTATCCACATTGGTGGGTCTCCTTTGACTTCATTATTCATATTATCAGTTATTTTGCATTTAAATCCATGACCATTGATGCTTCGAACATTAGGATGGGAGTTTTTTATTCCTAAAGAGCATCTTATGATCCACTGGTCTAGGCTATCATGCTTAATAAACAATTCACCACAATCATGTGTCCAAGTTTAGGAGCCCATTGGGCTTCACATTTAGAATATATTCAGTTAATCCTTTGTCATTGTGGACATTGATCCTCAAGCCTTAGGATGGAAACTTGAATTGCAGTTTAGTGGGAGTTACCAAGAGAAAGTTCCCCTTTTGTGGTACCCAGGCTAGATCATCATTGAATATGGTGAGACGTGAATAATACCTTAAGGGAATTAAATGTTCTGATCATCTAGTCTAGATGTCTTTGTCGTACTCTATGAGTAGAGTTGTTGTCATGTTTAAAGATCAAAGTTCATGAACAGAATAGACCTAAATTTGTATCGGATGTCCTAACTTGAGGGGTCTTTTCCAACGTGCCTCTAGGGAGAGAACATTTATTGATTTGAGTTGTAATGTTTTCTTGTAATTGTATCTTTCACTGAGTTAATTGATTGAATGATTTTAATGGGTGCTATTAGGTTTGTGAACCATTGGGGACTCGAGATAATGGTTGTGCTCCTTTCATCCTGGCCCTATGGCTCTACTTTAACCCTTCAGATTCAAGGTGAATGGGGGGCACATCCATGAACTTAATTAGATTAACTAATTTTTTTATTAATCTTGACGGTTCTTTTCATTTTGACTTCGAGTGTTTCATTTTTGATTTATAAATTTTTTTCATTTGTATTTTGAGTTTTTTTTTCATTTTTTCATTTTTTTTCATTTTGATGTTTTTCAAAGATAAAGTAGTTAGATAGATCCTACAAGATCCCCGAAAGAATTGGGGCTCATGAAATCTATGTGTCTTGATGCTCTTTTGTAGGGCTCTAGCTTGAGTGGATGCTCAATCCACTTTGCACAACATGGGCTAGTGTTTTCTTATTTTCCTATGGCTCTAGAAGGGATTCAATTAATTCTGTGGATGCATCTGGATCTTCAATGATAGGCTATGGAGTGACTACACTTGTTCGGTAGTCCACATGGGCCAAACTTGTGTTGATTATTTAACATAATGAATCTTAGATGTAATCTCCATGTAAACCTTTTTCCCAAGTTTCCCTATCATTTCTATCATTTATGTCATTTATGTTTAATTAGTGGAATTTATAGTGGTTTAGTGAACATTTATTCACTAATTGTACCAATATGAGGGTTTATGCACAAATACCTCAGTGAAAGCTTAATTACCATAATTAAGTGCTATAAACCTTAATCTAACTTTTTGATGTGATTTGAAAACATAAAATAAGGCTAAGTTTCAAATTTGGTTTGATTTGGATGTTGTTTGTGCAAGTTATGTAATTTTAGGTACATTCTGGACTTTTATGCAATTTAACCAATTGGGAGGTTTTCTTTGCAAATTATCAACTAAATTTTAATCCTTAGATATTCCCTTACCATTAATGAGATTTTAAACCATTGGAGAACCTAGTTTCACCTTGGTTTGATGGTATTTCTTTCCCCTTTTGATGGGTGCTTTCCCAACCACCCAGGTGCTGGTGTTGAGCAAGGAGAAGGACAAGTTTGAAGAAATTCATCTCAAGAGTAGATCTCAATCTATCTGAAAGGATATCTAGGTTGCTATAGCTGGATCCTTTTCTCTTATCTTTTTCTTTTGGGAACAATCATGTAATGAATAATGAAAGCCATGTAATAGGCTTAGTACTTTTATTTCCGCTGCTATTGACATTTTGTAATGTATATGGTGCATGCTTATTTACTTGGAATATTATACATGCATCCCTCAGTATCTTTTATCTTTCTAAAAAGATGGATGTTTTGTACTTTCTTTAAATTTTAGTAAGGAGGTGATCTCGCCTCTTTACAACATGGTATCAGAGCGTTTAGGCAACTATTAGGACATGAAGTTGAAGCAAAGGTGTCTAGAATGGATCAGGGTTTCAGGGGCTGGCAATATTTTCCTCCGCACCACTAGCTTGGTTTACGAGGACTCCCGTGCCCATATGATATCGGCCTGGCCTGAGCTGATACGAATTTCCCAAAATAGTATGCTTTTAGGCAATAGCATTCTAGATATTCTTTTCTCGTCTATGCTTCTATTGTTTTTCATCTATGATTCAAATACTCCTGGGAACTTAATATGTTAACCCTACCTTTCAGTATAGGTGACTTGTTCGACAGCAGGAACAAGGGAAAGGAGTCAAACCCTAATGACTCCAATATGGGAAACACTCTTGTGACTCCTATCGGCCATAGTATGGTCAATCCTGCTACTTCGGACACCCCCTCCTTCACACCAGAGCAAGAGTTGGCAATGTTGCGCCAGGTGCTCTCCACCATGATGGGGCAGCTCCACACAGTGGCTGCCAATGCCAAAAAGCCGAGGGAGTTCACCCTCACTGACTTCATAAAGATGCAGCCACCCTACTTCAAGGGTGAAAGTGAACACAACATGGTGGAAAAAGTTGATGACTGGGTGTTGGCTTTGGATCGGACCTTTGAGGGTATGGTGTGCCCTCCTCACCAGAAAGTTCGGTTCGCAACATATGTGCTAGATGGACCGGCGCGTGTCTGGGGGAATGGTGTCGCCCGCACTCGAGACACCACTACCATGGAGTGGTACCAGTTCCTGAAGCTCTTCAGGGATAAGTACATCTATCCTGCCTTCCTGAGGAAGAAGGAAGCCGAGTTCTACAGCCTCAGGCAGGGAAGCATGAGTGTGGCCGACTACATTCAACGGTTCCTACTTCTGGAATGCTATGCCACTAACCTTGGAACTGAAAGAAGGGCAACATTGTTCTTGAAGGGCATGAAATACCAAGTGGGCCGAAGTCTTATTCCACAACTTCCACTCACCTTCCAATAGATGGTGGATAAGGCCCTGGCCATCGAGTCCTACCCAGGATTCCAATCCTATGGACACAATAATGGCTATAGAAATAACAAGAGGAAGAACCCTACCCAGAATGAGAATCATAGACGTGATCGGTGCAACAGGTGCTCTCGCCACCATCCTCCAGGGAGATGTCCTGTCAATAATGCACCTACTCATAGAGACAACCGGCCTCCTCTGACCTGCCATGAGTGTGGCCAAGTTGGGGATATCCGACCACTCTGCCCACATTTCCAGCAAGGATAGAATAATGCCCAACAGCCACAACAGCCAAGGCAGAATCTGCCTCTATGGAATAATAACAACAACAACCAGAACCCAAGGCAACCGCTAGTGGAGAGGAGAAATGGGAGAGTGTTTGCTCTCAATGTTGAGGAAGCAGGCAAAGATAATGAAGTTATTGAAGGTACCTTGCATCTTAATATGCATCTTATAAAGGCACTGTTTGATTCTGGCTCATCCAATACCTTCATATCATGTCAGCTTGCTTCCATGTTAGAAATAGAATATGAGTATATGGATCATATATTAGATGTAAAAACCCCTAGTGGTAAGATCTGCTCTTCGTATCTCCAAACTCCGACCATGGACCTCTGTATATCTGGTATAATGTTTCCCTCAGATTTCATCTTACTCGACATGACCGCCTTTGATGTCATCCTGGGAATGGATTGGTTGAAGAGATACAAAGTTGTTTTGTTTTGTGAAGAATCAAAGGTTAGTTTATCACATCCTGTTGAGGGAAGATTGTGTGTCAAGGGTAGAAAGTGAGAAGATCGAAATTGTTTTATCTCTGCTATCAAAGCTGAAAAGCTAGTCTTGCAAGGGTGTAGAGCTTTCTTAGCCTCTATAATCCTTGAGACTACACTTCCTTCTCTCGACCACATAGATGTGGTGAAGGACTTCCTGGACGTCTTTCCCGAGGAGTTACCTGGTTTGCCACCAACTTGGGAGGTGGAGTTCTCCATCGATCTTGTACCTAGAACTTCACCAATATCGAAGTCGCCTTACCGCTTGGCCCCTACCGAGCTTGCCGAACTAAAGAAGCAGCTAGAAGATCTTCTCAACATGGGCTTCATCCACCCGAGTGTTTCACCCTGGGGAGCCCCTATCCTGTTCGTGAAGAAGACGGATGGTTCGATGCAGATGTGTATGGACTACC
Source organism: Alisma plantago-aquatica (assembly GCA_963693085.1). Taxonomy (NCBI): domain Eukaryota; kingdom Viridiplantae; phylum Streptophyta; class Magnoliopsida; order Alismatales; family Alismataceae; genus Alisma; species Alisma plantago-aquatica. The sequence goes on from OY856414.1 coordinate 851,023,772, forward strand.
GCATGCTTAACCAAGTGACGGTGAAGAACTGTTATCCTTTGCCTCGCATCGATGACTTGTTCGACCAGCTAAAGTCATACATTGTGTTCTTCAAGATGGATCTGCGAAGTGGCTACTACCAGATGCGCGTAAAGGACCATGATGTACCGAAGACGGTGTTCAGAAATCGCTATGGGCATTATGAATTCATGGTCATACCTTTCGACTTGACAAATGCCCCTGCTGTCTTCATGGACTTGATGAACCGAGTGTTCCGCCCATACCTTGACAAGTTTGTGGTGGTGTTTATTGATGACGTTTTGGTTTATTCTAAGACATTAGAACAACATCGCGAGCATCTGCGGATTGTACTCAACACACTATGAGAAAATCAACTCTCTGCAAAATTCTCAAAGTGTGAGTTCTGGATAAAGGAAGTGATGTTTCTGGGTCATGTGATTTCTACCAGACATATAGCTATTGATCCTGTAAAGGTAGAAGTTGTGACCAAGTGGAAAGCTCCAAAGAATCCCTCAGAGATCCGTAGTTTCCTTGGCTTAGCAGGTTACTATCGAAGGTTTATCAAGAACTTCTCTGAGTTGGCCTTGCCTTTAACCAAGCTGACGCGAAAGGAGGTCAAGTTCTCTTGGACACCAGAATGTGAGAACAGTTTTCAGATCTGAAGAAGAGTCTGACTTCTGCTCCCGTGCTTGTTTTTCCTGTTGAGGGCACACCCTATGTCATCTACACCGATGCATCCATACAAGGATTAGGGTGTGTTTTGATGCAAGACGGAAAGGTGATCGCCTATGCTTCTCGAATGTTGAAACCTAATGAAGCTAATTGGCCTACACATGATTTGGAGCTTGCTAACATAGTTCATGATTTGAGGATCTGGCGACACTATCTCTATGGTGAAAAGTTTGAAGTCTTTTATGATCACAAGAGTCTGAGATATCTGTTGACTCATAATGATATGAACTTGTGACAACGTAGGTGGATGGAATATCTTAAAGATTATGACTTCACCATTACCTATCATCCTGGTAAAGCGAATGTCGTAGATGATGCTTTAAGTCACAAGAAGGATGTTGTTTGTGCTGCTTTGAGATGTTCAGTATAGGAAAACCTTGAACATGTGGCTAGTTGGATACATCAGCCTGTTGAATCAGTAGGTGAAGACAAGTTGTGTGTTCATATGGCCATCTTGACTGTTACACCAACCTGGATCTTGGAAGTAGTAGTTGCACATTTGGAGAGTTCTGAGCTTGAGGAGATGAAAGCTTTAATTGAGAAACCGCAATCTGACTTCTCTGTCGGAGTGGATGGTGTTGTCCGCTTCAAACAAAGGTTGTGTATTCCTAATGTTAGTGATCCGAGACAGAAGATTCTAAGTGAAGCTCATGGGTCCAAGTACACTATTCATCCTGGGACAAAAAAGATGTATAAGGACTTACAACAAAGATTCTGGTGGAAGAACATGAAGAATGATATAGCTCTATTCGTCGTGAAGTGCTTGACATGTCAGCAAGTCAAGATCAAACATCAATGACCTAAGTGTGTGAACCTTCTTTTTGGTTTCTGCATTGGTATCTTCTTTTTGACAATGGTGGGAGCAATAGTTGCTTCTAAAAATGTCTCTCATTTCATCATGTTTGGGAAATCAAGTGTTGTGATCTTATGGTGGTGACCTAAGAAGGTGTTAATTTCTTTTATCTTCACCTTTAAATATCCCAATTTCTACATGATTTATGTGATACTACAATCAATACTATGCCTGACCCTTGAGCTAACTGCAGTTGTCAATGCTATGACTAAGTCTGAATGAGGAGAGTACTCATAAGATCCTAGAACTAGAGGATAGTTCCAAAGTGGAGGTTGGGAGAAAAATGTGGGATTGACTCCATAAGATCTCTTATTTTATGTCATAATTGTAGTATTTAGACATTTTGTAGCTTTTAGCCTTTGACCTTGATAAACAATGACTTCTGATTGTTCACTAGATTCTTCTATCTGGTCATCCACTTGACTATTCCATGGAGTATTTACATATGTTATAGATATCTCGTGTTGTATATGCTCAAATGTAACATTCTTGCATTATACCCTAGGAGGGAGTCGTACAAGATGGTGAAGTTGTTCACCTTGTAGTTGTATGGTGTTGATAGTTGTGTGTGACTTGTAAAGGGAAACACATGTGTCTGTGCCTTTGGATGACCATTTCTAGCTTTGATTTTCTACTTGTCACTGAACTCATTTTATTTTGTGACCTTTGGTTCAACAGCCCATTGTTACAATTATATGGATCATGCGTCGACCTAAGTCCTCATTTCATCAAGAAATTCTTTAAGAAATGTCTTCATCACCCCATTAATGTTGGATTATTTATTATTTCTTGCCATCTCAGGAAGCTCTTTCCAAATATATCAGTAAGTTTTTTGTTGCCTAATACTTTTTTGATGTCCTCCTGTATGGTTAGATTTTTCCCCTCAAGGGAGATTTCATGAGAGAAAAGATCACAAGGAAAAAGTGGCATCAAGGGAGATTTCATTAGAGAAACACTCAATATAGGTTTTTGATGTCCTCCTTTCTGCTTCCAAATTCCTCTCTCCTAAGGAGATATTTTATGGGAGAAACACTCACAAGGAAAAGTGGTATCAAGGGACACGTTGACTCTTTAAGGGGTTAGAGATTGTGGCTACATATGGTTGTGTGAGATTCTTCTCTCCACATGGGAGATTTTATGAGAGAAATACAAGGAAAAGGGATATCCTGGGACAAGGTGACCCTCTCAGTGGCCAGAGACTATTGCTCGATATGGGGGCCGGTGTGAGATTCCTATCTCCTCAAGGGAGATCTTATGAGAGAAATACTCATAGATAAAAGGATATACAGGGACAACGTGACCCTTTTAGGTACAAAGATTGTGGTTGGATAGAGGTGTTTGATACCCTCTCTCCTCATGGGGATATTTGATGAGAGAAATACTGACAAGGAAAAGGGGTATCCATGAATAAGGTGACCCTCTTGGGGAGAAAGATTGTGTCTAGATATGGGTGTGTGAAATTCCTCTATTCTTGGTGAAAATTATATTAGAGAAATACTTACAAAGTAAAGGGGTATCTAGGGATAAGGTGACCCTCTCGGGGCCAGAGGTTTTGGTTGAATACATCTGTGTGTGAATATCTCTCTGAGGAGAATTATGAGAGATATACTCATAAGTTACATCGGATATCTTGGGAAAAGGTGGCCCAATTAGTTCCAAAGACGGTGGCTGGACATGGGTGTTTGATATTCCTCTCATGGGAGATCTTATGATAGAAATACTCACAAAGAAAAGTGTTGTGTTGGTCTAGTTTTCTCTAATGGTCCAACACTGTATGAAAATGGGTATATGTGGAGTGATGATCTTATTTTAGGTCTTGGACCATTGGTCCAGAACCACACAGATATGAGCATGAAAGCAGAGTAATGGCCTTGTTTTCGATCATAGTCGGGGACCAAAAAGATATGAGAGTAGGGTTATGTCCATCTTTTAGGCCATAGTTTGGAACCATATAGATATGAATGTGAAATCAGGGTGATAGTCTATTTTTAGGTCATGGTCTCCGAACATGGTGTAGGGTAGGAAAAGATGAGTGAACCACATGCTTTTGGGTGACATCTCCATTAAGGTTGAAAATCCTTTGGATCAAATGTAGTTGGCATGCTCGGGGCATGTGTCGATACATAAGTACATGTTTGGTAGTTATGTCCAAGATTGATGATTGAGTAACCTTACTATGTAATGATGAATCTTTGCCTTGAAGGATCAAGATGAGTAGTGGCCCTATAAGGAAATTTGTTGTTGAGTAAACTTGAACATGTGTAGTTCAAGGATGGAGTGAATGATTCAAAGATAGATATTGTTTGATTGTGAGAGAACATAGCTTATAGGTAAAATTGAGCAACTTTTGATGCAAGGCTGAAGGTTGTGAAATTTAATACTCATATGGTCATTGTAATATCCCCAAATTTGGTAAAAGTGAATTATATAAGGATTGATAAGTAATTTCCCCAATGGTATTATTCATGGAATAATAATGTCCTTGTGACACAAGTTAAAGAAATAAAAGGAATTCCTTTGCAATAATATATTAATAACATTGGCTAAAAGAAAGAATGGAAAATTCAACAATAAAGGGATTTCTAAAGTAATGGACAATTGACATTGTTAAATATAGAATTGTAGGTAATATCTAGAAAAGAGGATTTTCGTACATAAATAAAGAATGGTGACTTTGTTAATTACTGGGCTCAAATATAATATAATGTGCAAGTGCCCAAAAGAAAATAAGATATGTGGTATTTTAAATATTTGAAAGGATAATTATCTAGCCATTATTGGCAAGACAATGTTTGAGGCAACAATTAGTATTATCTTGTTTTAATCTTTGGTATATTTGAAAATAGTGAGGAAAGAAAGTGAATTCTATATTTTGGGAGAAAAAGGATATAACATGAGCTAATGGTATTTGATTTAATAAAATGTTGAAAGAGCAAGTTTTTTACCCCGACTACTAAACATAAATTGCAAAAGAAATTTGTGTGTTTACCATGAAAGAAGAATAATTGAATGTAAGGAATACATCTGTTACGACCCCATCTGAGCTTAATTGGTAAACTAGGGTTTACCTAGACAATTGCAAAGATTAATTGGAATAATCATTCTTGAAATCTAATTAATGACGATAACACAATTAGGATGTTTTAATTATGATAAGAAGTCTAAATGTTCTTTTGTCTTGAGAATTAGGGTTTGAGAAACATAAACCCTAATCGGCCCAAAAATAGGGTTTTGATAATGCTTGAATACAGAATTTGATAAGTAGAATGTCTCACTAAATGATTTTTAGTATTTTATGTATAACTCTGATTTACTTCAAATTTGTATATGATTTATATATATAAAATGTGAACAACATTGGAAAATATCAGAATTTTTGAAAAATGCCCTGACCTGTTTGTCGGCCGAGTTTCAAACTCGACCGATCACAATTTCAGAATTTTACAGCAGTGTGGTAATTGAATTTTATCTTTTTATTGGTATATCCAATTGATCTAAAATTTTAACAGTATTTGATAAATACAATTTTAGACACTCTGTTAAATTTTCATAATTTTTGGATGACTTTTGAATCCCTACAGTAAGGGTGTCGGTCGAGTTTGTGCAGGACAAACTCGGCCGAATATATTCTGCAGACTGCAATATAGCAGTGCACTGTTCGATTTTTAATTAATTATTGGTAACTCCAAATGATCTCAAATTTTAACTGAAGCTTTATAGATCAATTAATAACAACGTGATAAATTCTCATAATTGTTCGAGAAGGTTTGATCTCTGAAATAAACGAATTACAGTAACTTTTGTATAACTGAATATTCAGCCAAGATAATTAAAGTTAAGTGTTGGGTCAATATGCAATTGACCCAAGCAGCTCAATTGACTTATATGAACGACCACACACACAAGCATCTCTCATTCTTTGTCATTCATTCCAGAGAAACGAGCTCCTAGAGAGAGAGGGAGAATTAGGGCTTGAGTGGAGAAAGTGGGGGAATTGCTGAATTAGGGTTTTGTGATTCCAGGAAGGGTGAAATCAAGTAAGTTCGGATTCCTTGCATAGACTTTTATAGTGAATCTTCCCTCTCATGTCAAGATTCTGTCCTTGCTCTGATTTGATCCAAGATGATGTCGAAATCCCCTCTTTTCTCACCCTTTCTTCATAATCCCTCTTTTTCAAGGTTCCCGAGTTGAATGGAAGAAGAATTGGGAGATTTGCTAGGGATTTGATAGGAATTCGAGATTCCCTGAGTTGAGCTGCAGTTGTGAGGTGTTTTCACACCTTAGGGTGAGTGGGTTCTTCCTTCAAACATTCTAATGCACGAATTTGATTATAACATCCAAATCCCTAAATGCTTAGCATGTGAATTCTAAATCCTGAAATGTCCATTTGATTTAAGTTATTGTAAATTGATATGATATGGATTCCTTCTCTGTTTGAATGACTCCTAAATGGTAGATTCATATCAGATACGTATGCAACACTTCCTATTGAGGATGCTTTTAGATGTATATCAATTGATGTAATTAGGGTTTGACCTAATTGGGATATCGCTAGAGTTTCAACCTGTTTGAAAAGGACTAGTAATCCTATAAGTGGTTAGGATGTACCTCGTGGGTTATCTTAATTGAATCTTATTCTGGATACATGATATCGCAGTGATGATATGGAAAATCTAAATTTAGTTAAATTTCCATGGTTTCATGTCTAATTTGATTGCATACGATTTGTTGAATACAATCTTTATTTAGTGAATGCTTATATCTTATGAAATCATTATGAGAGCCATGTGACAAGTGAATGAGGTAAATGAAAAGGTGAATGAGGCAAATGCAGCCCTAAGAGTAGGGTGTTGGCATGTGATGAATGAATATGGTAAATGAAACCCTAAGGATAGGGTGTTCAATGAATCATGCTATGGTAATATGAAAGGTCTCGATATGAGATGTGGTGATGCTTAACTGTTGAATTGTATGTTTCTAGTGCATTTAACTTTATATGCTTGTTCTCTCTGAAATGATATCTACATACTGCAGGACTTCTTATATTTCAATATATATCTCGTAAATTGCAGGTGATGAGATATGACATGCCCTAGAAAGGGATGTTACTGAGATATGATATATGTTGAATACATGAGTTTTGATGTTGCTATGTGATATTTCTGTTAAATTGTTTATTGTTAATCAAGTATAGACCTAAGTTCCCTAACACCGTAGAACCCCTAAGTGGTATCTGCAGCTTTGGGGTGAAACTCATGTTGCAACATCATCTGTGCGTGTGTCGCGGACAAACGAGGAAAGAGAAAAAGGGCAGTGTCTAACAACAATTGTGCTTGTGTCACAATGGCACTGCGGTTTCACCAGAAAACACGGTTATCTAACACCATTCGTGCGGAGTCGCGAAGGTAACCCTGTGACCCTCCGCCTGTGTGCTCAGGTTAGTAGGAGGAGTCGAGAGAGCACTCGGAGTAGTGCATTGAGGCCGGAGAGCCTGTAGGCCGGAGAGCCTGTGGTCCTGGGGCAGAACAGGGCTGGCGTCAGACTTAGCATTCCCGGGTGTGTCGCTAAGTCTTGTACGGTGGGGCCGTAGCATGGACTTGTTGCGGACCTTTATATGCAGAGTACACTGCATATATTTAGGGCATAACCTAAAATATGATCATATAGGTTCACAGAGTTACTTATAAATGAAAGAGTTAAGAATGACTAGAGCATAGTTTTCTAGTAGTTATTCTTTGGATGCAATATTTATATTCTTTGCTATTTCAATTATATTGCTTTAGAACTGCTCAGTGTAGTAATTATTGTTGTTAAATTTCATATCGTTTAATCAAATTATATCTTTGATCACATTAGTGCATTAGTCTGTTTCCATGAAGTATTCATTCACTGAGCGAGTAGGCTCACCCCTCTACTCAAACATTTTAGGGTTAATCGCGTGGACTTGAAGATGATCAGAGCGTCAGAGTAGATCTGCCACATGAGTCAAGTATGAGATTAGTTGAGTCAGTCGGTCCTTGTCACTCTAGATCCTCAGTAAGAGATAAGAGAGAGAGTTGTAAATACGATGTGTAATATTGTTCCTCTTTGATATGTATGCTAGTTAGCTAGTTTCATATGCATAATGTGTGAAAGACATCGTGAATGCTTATACATGTATCTTTACTATTAAAGTCTGATTAGTAGAAGAAGTGTTCAGATTCCTTGCTAAGATGTTATGTGGTTCAATGCGATGAAACAAGAGTATTTAAGGAAAGTAAAAAGTTGAGGGTGTTCTTTGTGTTAAATATAAATCCTATCTTACGCCCTAATCTCATGATTTGAGGAGATTGTGAGATCGGGGTGTAACAACTTGGTATCAGAGCATAGGGTGAGTTGTCAAGGACCATTAAGTTAGTAAGTTAGAGTTCTATGTGTGGCAGATAGGAGGTGTTTGATGTTAGCTTTGGGGATTTGAGTATTTGGATATCCTGGCCCGATATCTGAGTACTTGGATCAACCAGTATAAGCTACTCTGTCTATTCTCTCACGTATACCCTGGCCAGGTATACAGTGGAAGAATGGGCTAGAGAGAAACCCTAGAAATGTTAGGGTTAGAAAATGAGAAAAGAAACAAGAATTAAGAGCATAAATGTAAAAGGAGATAGAACTTACATTTCATAATGTTGTTTTTGTTGGAAATGTATAGAAATGCTCTTATATGTTTGAATTGAAATATTCAATACTTTGAAATATGGGTCTTTAATATCTGTTGTACACTATGCAATTGTAGCATTTATTGATTTTATTCTTTGTAACAAGTAGACTAGAATTGACCTTTGAATGGGCTTTTGTTTCTATGGTTTTGCCCGCTGATTCGAGTGAAATTGACATCAGCAGGTCTGTTTAGGTTTTCAGTCTGTGCGCGGTTTGGCCGAGTTCGTGTTTTGGTCGGCCGAGTTCCTTGTCTAGGATTTCAAACAGCGTTTTGGTCGGCCGAGTTTGGCCTTGAATCGGCTGAGTTTCTTTGTAGGTAAACAAGTAGTGTTTCGATCGGCCGAGTTCCCCAGAGGATCGGCCGAGTTTCCTGCTGATCGGCCGAAGTTGGTCGGCCGAGTTTCAGAATCTGGAAGGCGATCGGCCGAGTTCCAGAGTGATCGGCCGAGTTTCTGAGCTGTGAGTGGCAGTTCAGGAAGAATGTAATCCTTTGTAGTTCCTGGCTTCAGGACTTCAGGTTTGGCCTGGTCCGGTTGGCAGGATGCGTTATTAGGATCTAATGAATCCTATCAATAGCATAATAAGAATAGAATTTGAATGATTAGACCCACATCAGAGTAAGAATGTACATACAGTAAGATGTTGAAACAGATGGGCGAGATCAGAACAACTAAGAATTAGTCGAAACTGATATCTGAGGTTAAACTTTGGGGTCTCAAATGTGAAACCCTTAATTGGGAATAATAGAACATGATAAGAAGTTCATAATCAGTTTATTGACTAATATTACATGAACTATACATATGAAATATAGAAAAGATATGTGAAATGTATGTATGGTTCAAGATAGCAAGAATGAATCATAGAATAGAGTATAATGCTTTTATGAACTCTAAAGCAAAGGCTAAGTAGAGAAAAGGGTTGAGCTTTCAATAGGTCCATCAAAGTAAAAAGGATCGTATGAACATGTAATTCATACGACTAGAACAACAAACTAGTTTCTAAGCAAAGAACATAGGTGTAGTTTAATGAATGAATAAGTTATACCAAGGTGGACTGTATTCAGGAGAGAGAAACTTGATTGAAAGAGAAATTATGTTTGACCCATGCATGATCCACTTGATGTAAAAATGAAGAATATGTAATGTATTCAACATGAGTAAAAACTAATAGAAGGACTATTAATTTAAAATGTTAACTTTGCAATAGTATAAAGATAAAGGAGGAAATATGTGCAACATGGTATACATGACCATACATATGAATAAGCAACATGGTCATAAGAGAAAAATTTAGAATTAAAGATGACGGGTTAAAGAGTAGTATATGGTAAGAGGACTATGAAACGTAATATAGGGTTTGAAATATGATGGAGAAGTTATAAAATAAAGAGGTTGTGAGATTCAAGCAAGTGCTAATTAATCAAATATCTCTGTTGATAACTAAGTAAATCTACATATGAGAATGTATTAAGGGAATGTTTGAATACAAGTATTCCAAGTCTTAAAATCATCTTCTCTTTCATATATTCCTTAATAAGAGCAAGGTGGGAATGAAATGATAAGAGAAAATGAATCATATATGAGGCATAACTACCTTGGTGGGGTCATCTAGTGAATGTAATAGTAACATTCAATATGATGAAGTGCGATAAGAAATAAAATTCTTGTGTGATAGCAAGGATGATGAATAATATATTCCTATCTTAAATCCTTCAATGTTAATGATGTTTATTGTATATAATCATATGAAAAGGATAGGTAGCAAAAAGTAAAGAAGTAATGAATGAGCAGAGAGATAGGGGAAAACACTAGCTTTGTGTAATATGTAAATTTGTTTTTACATGTATGATTTGTTGAAGGCATATTAAGATATGAAGGCTGGTTCTATATATGATTTCATTGTATTTGTGCAAGCTATATGTTAAATTAAAGGAGTATGATAGTTGTAGTAATTCATACCTGATATGCATCTTATCATTGTATATTTGTAATATGGTGATACGGTTTGGATGATGTTAGAATACATGGAGAGATACCCTGAACAAGGTAGTCATACATAATCACTCATATTAATAGAAAGGGATGATAATTAGATTGTTTGAACAAGTAACCCTAATGAGGTGTAGCTTGTTATACCTAGCTCTAATATAACTGAGTGATGGTAATTGAGTATGATTAATGCTTGAATGACTGATACAATTGTGGATTACCTTATTACTGTCGATTGAAACCCTAAAAATGATATAATGCGATGGTTACACTTTGAATTTTGTGTGGGCCCATAACCCACAGGTCCCAGGATCGAAACAGGATAGTATGGAATGAGGTGGTAATGCTTCACCTCATGCATCCATGACCCAATGGGGATGCCAAGAGTAATATTGTGCAATTGATTGTTGAATCTAGCCTTTTAATTCAAGACTGTTTTGCTATCTGAGCAACATGTTAGTAAAGTTTAAAACAGCATGGTGAACTTGCTTTTGTCACTTAAAGATGATACAGAACAATAGAACTCTCTGAACAACGTAAGTTGAGATAGTTGTATCAGAGTATCAGAGTTGCGCAGTGAAAGCGTGGTGGTTTATCTTTGCATTCTATGTTTGACTGTGGCATAAAAAAAAAATTTGCTTGATATCATTGAGAACTATTTGAAATATGTTGTGATTTAGTAAAGAATTAAAGATCTAATGTTGAAAACTACATTCAGGTATGAAATACAAGAATATAATGGCATGGAAGGATTTAGAAGTTTAGAATAACCTTGAATGTATCTTTCTTGTAGGTTCATGTTTCGAGGACGAAAAATTCTAAGGGGGGGAGAGTTGTTACGACCCCATCTGAGCTTAATTGGTAAACTAGGGTTTACCTAGACAATTGCAAAGCTTAAAACCCTGGAACTTGTGATAAGATATTGGTATCTTGTAATAGTATGATGATAAGTGTGGTACATTAATTTGCAATGAATGATAGTATGTGGTAATGTGATTAAGATTTATATCTCAAATGTTTTATATCTTTTGAAGTTGTTATACATTTACTTTTGTTAGAAAAGAATTAGGGTTTGAATGTCCACTTGTATGATAAAGCCTTAATGCATTCAATTGGTAGTAATTAATCAAGTGTAACCTTAATCATGTAGAGACCTGTGTTAGCCATCTTTAGTGTCACAACTTACTGGATGGTGAAACGAGTATTCCCAAGGGAAACTTGAAGTGCATACTGTTGAGTATGTGGGAGTGGTAAGTTGAGGATATGTCCTTGTCATCTAAAATTGCAGGTTATGGAGGATGGCTATGGTCATGCCTCTGACATTTGATGTGATTGAGGATAACTGCGGTTTTACCTTGGATTAGAGGGTTTTGTATACCTTGTTTTCTAGTGTCATAACTTGTACCAAGTACGGACTAGTTGTTATTAGTTGACTATATGTCATTTTTGGCAGTTTGACTAGTATGTCACTGTAGTTTACTCGTACTGACTAAGGGGAAGAGATCTTAGGATACCGGCACTCCTAGATCTTATATGGAACTGAATAGCACTTCGCAGGTGTCAGTTGGACTTTGAGTGGTATGACTCACACTTGTCACAATACTGTACACATGCGTCACAAGACTGTACACATGTGTCACAAGACTGTACACATGGTCCTACAAGACTATACACATGTGTCACAAGACTGTACACATGGTCCTACAAGACTGTACACATGGTCACAAGGTTGTACACATGGTCACAAGATTGTACACAATAGTACACACTACAATGTACATGTGTACACGACAATACACATTGCAACACACATGTGTACAAGAGCATCTCCTCCTCACATCCTAACACTCCTCGTCATTGTCCTGGTAGTCGTCGTACTCTATCCTCCTCACCCTCTTCAAGCTAGAAAACCCAACATCGACGATAAGATGTGCCTGTGGAAGGTTAGGACCAAGTCCAAGGAGTACAACTGACGATGGCTCATCCTGGCTATGGGGGAGAATGGTGGTGCCTAAGATCAAAGGCATGGACGGGTCTAAGAAGTCATGGCGTGTCATGATCATAGATGCTACGGCGGCATCACGGGCCTCGAAATAGCAAAAGACTGAAGGATATCAATCGGGGTAACAAGGTCCTTGTACGGATACTACGATCCTCAGCTTCTACCCCCAATGCCACGCTACCATACAACCTCACTGAACAGAGACATAGTGGTGACTGCAATCGTCAGGATCGATCCGATAGTTGGAAGGAGACGACATTTCTGGCATCGGACTAATGCTCAAATAAGGTGGGAGCCCTGGAGATTGCAAAATGCAGACGATATGACCGTTGGTTCCAGAGTGGTTGCCACTGAAACAAGGACATTTCTAAGTTCCTGGTCCTAATTTAAAGAGCGTTAACACATTTGCTATTAGAATTCGACTGTTGCGGATTTTGTTTTGGGGTGTAGGTTCAGTTACGGGTATCATTGGCCCATGTGATAATACTTATCTAAATTGTGGTTCAACTAGAGTTTATTTGTCATGAATATGTATTTAAGTTGTGCAAGAAGATTCTATATAATTTAGATCGAGATCTTTATGTTATATATTGCAACATCTAGATAACAATTATCATTTCATTTTTATTTTGAATGTTGTAGAAAATTATACATTAACTATATACAAAGTATCACATTTTCAACAAAATTATTGTTTGACATTTGTGCCTAACCCAAATTGTAATCCTGCCTCCGCCACTGGCCACATACTAATATTGTTCATGCATGACAGCTGCTATACATTTGCTAATAGCACAAGCAATCCAGTAGCATAAGCATCCCTGACATCATGAATATGTCTAGTAACATAACATGGCTATCAATATTGGCATCTCAAATAAAGGGAACATATCTATATCATAAGTAGAACTAATATCATAACATAATGAACTACATGGTCATGATTAGCAATTTAAGCATTTCTAATTACATAGGCATGGATAGCAATATTAAACATAGATAGAAGCAACATCTTAACCATTAGTGTCAGTATATTTGACAACATAAGCATATTTGCAACATGAGCATAACTACAACATAAGCATATCTATTATCTCTTACTGTACTGTACGTGATCTCAGTGAAAATAAAGCAAACAAGGTTTATCATCCAATATGAAGCATTGTGTATAACCCTAAACATATATGCTACACGGATATCTTACATCTTTTATTATGTTGTGGGGAATTTGAATCGTACCATCCAAAGTCCAACCGACCCCTGCAAAGAGCTATTCAGTTCTGTACAAGATCTAGGAGTGCCAGTATCCTAAGATCTCTTCCCCTCAATCATTACAAGTAAAAAGGCAGTGACATATCAGTCAAAGCTTCCACCACAGTGACATATAGTCAAGCTGCTAACCGCTAATCCACCCTTAGTACAGGTCACAACACTAGAAACCAGGGTATACAAAACCCTCTAATCTGAGGTACAACCGTAGTTGTCCTCAATCACATCAGATGTATGAGGCATGACCATAGCCATCTTCCACAACCTGCATTGTGGATGACAAGGATATATCCTCAACATGCCACCCCCACATACTCAACAGTATGCCATCTGAGTTTCCCTTATGAATACGCATTTCACCATCCAGCAAATTCTGACATTGAAGATGGCTCTACGGCACAAAGCACTACATGATTAGAGTTGCATTTGATTAGCTATGCCAATTGGGTGAATTAAGACTGCATCAAACAAGTGGACATACAAACCCTAATTCACTTCTAGCAAGCATATAAATATCACAACTTTTAAAATTTATAAAATGTGTGGAACATAATTTCTCATGTCATCATCACATGATACTATTCACTTGCCATTCATGAGAGCACACTAGTCATCATACTATCACAAGATATACATCCTTTTCACAATATCACAGGGTATCAACCTTTATCAACACAAGAGGATTACACCTCATTCAGGGCTCAACCATGTCCAAAGGTCATTAATACCATCATACTATCACATGATATAAATGATTTTCACAATATCATAGGGTATCAACCATTATCAATACAAGAGGATTACACCTCATTTAGGGCTCAACCATGCCCAAAGGTCATTAATAACGTCATGTTATACCCTGCAAGATCATAATTATCTTTTCATGCCTTATAACAAGGCTCAACAACATCACTTACATATGATACACCAGATCAACACAATATTGCATTAATGAGTTGGGAGATATTCATAAACAATCTTAGCATGGTTATATTAACATTAAGAACATTCCTTTATTACATCAACGTGCAAGGAATCTAGATATGATTAACCCTCACCATATTCATAATGCACATGTTTAGCATAATAAAGTATCAACCATGTGGCTATGATGACCACCAATTAACATATTAAGGTTACGATCATATTAAGGAGGTTATTCCACCATCATTCCATCATATAAGAATGTTAAACATGAATACTCATGTTTATCTATTTGCATTAGAGTTAGGTTCAACAAGATAAATTATATTAATGCTACTAATCAACACTTATACCCAAACCCTAACTCACGACATCCCCATTGGATCATGGATGCATACGGTGAAGCATCACCATCATATTCCATATTATTCCCAAGTATGAACCCACACATAAATCAAAGTACAACCATCGGGTTATAGCATACTAGGGTTTCAAAAAAAGTAATAGAGTACTCCATGATTGTATTATCATTCAAGGACTATTCATACCCAATTGCCATCATTGGGTTATATTAAAACTAGGTATAACAAGATATACCTCATTAGGGTTACCCATTGATTCATTATGGTGATTATAAATCATAATCATACGAGGGAAAGGGTAAGAATACAAGTTTAGGGCATTGAACCATCAAATTCTCATCACTTGAATCATAACATTACACTACACACTTCACCCAAAATAATGGGAATATTGGGGCATCAACTTCTAACCATGAAATGTTGAAAAGGTAAAGCCATTGGTAATTTACATAAGAAAATACCTTGAATGAATCATATATAATTTTATTGAGTTGTGATCTATAAAAGTCACCATTTAACCCTAGACATCCTTTGATTAACAACAATAAGGGTTCTGTTGAGAGTAGGGTAAAACCCACAATTGACTGTTCATTTAAAACAGGCCATCCATTGTCAACAAGTAAGCTCCTTAAGTTGATCATATAGCGGAAACCATCTAAATCACATTATAAGGACCAACATATTAGATTAGCAATCATTCCACTTTGTTGGAGGAATAAACATTATACTTTGACCATTGGGTCAAGTTCATATGTTAAAATCATCAATTACAGTATAGGTGCAACCATTGCATCAAGTGACCCAAGAAACCATTTGTCTAAGGCTTAATTGATGCTACAACTATATGATTAACTCACCATAGGTTTGGAGACCTGATCCAAAATCATTAGTGACCAGTAAGTCACATTAGGTGGTTAGATCAGCACTATATTCATTAATCAACATCAAATATTAAGCTAATGTCATCATTGATTGATAACATCAGTAGGGTACTTAATGGTTGATCATTAAACTTCTAATTGATCCAAAACATGACCTAAGGAGGTGACCATAGGTTGTCACCATCATATAACATCTTTGATCCCGACCATTAGTTGTCATGAAGACAACACCACATGGTTGTTGCAATGGTACCATCATCGGGTCATGGGTTTATAGAAGAAATCAGCTTAAAACCCTAAATTGACCATTGGTTAATAGGTGCATAGCACCACAGGTTGACAAACCAACCTAATCCAAGTCATATTATACCTTAGAAATAACGTACACATGATCACAGGTTCATATATAACAGAAATCAGAATAGGGAATATTATAAAATTTGAAATCCAAGTCAAGCATAGCTTTTTAGTGCATGGATCATCATTTAAAAGCAAGAACATGAGCTAGCAAGCTTAAGGTAAGCAATAAACGTGGAGAAAGTTATAAAACTTGCCTCTAATTAGAAGATAAACTCCAAAATAGAAGAAAACATGAGTAGATAGGCAAGGAAATATAAGCATAAGTTGTGAACTCGTCCATTTAGCACGTTGTGAACTCGTCCATTTAGCACCTTTCTTCATCAAATGAGCAAAACCTAAGCATAAGGAGTAAGAAAGGTAGGGTTTTAGAGCTTTAGAGAAATTTATACCATGCAACAGCAAGGTTACAACCTGGATAAGGGTAGGAGGAAGGATAAAAAAGAATTAAATGGAGGAAAGAAGGATATTCTTACTTTTTTAGGTCAAGATCACTAGAAGGAAGCTTTTCAAACCCTAAAAGGAAGTCAATTGCAACCCTAGATTCTTTTTCAAAGAAGATCCCCTCTTTCTTATTCCTTGGAAAGGAAATTCACAGTAGCATATAGGGAGAACAAGGTTCATATAAGGAGGGAAGTGGAGGAGAGAAGATGGCTTGTTTGGGTTCTTAGGGATAAGTATATTAAACTTTAAGATAAAGAAAAAGAAAACGTTGAAGTTCTAGTATCTGTCCAAGTATCCATGGCCTTAAATTATTAAGAATATACAAGCACACACACAAGAAGCTCCCCCAACTTCCATATAGACTTTATTGGATTTCCTTTTTCAAATTTCCAAGCCAATCAAATAATTCATTAGTTGATAGCTACTAAAGGTAGCTCATCCATGAAGGGGTAAACCCCTAAATACCCTTGAGGAAAACACCTTCAAACCAAGGTTTAAATAGGAGCCCCATGGCTCAACAAGCTCAATAATGATGAGATAATATCCAAGGAACATAATACAAGTGATAAATTGCAAAGAAAATCTCTCAATTGGGTAAATTACAGAAAATTTCAAAATGTGCATAAAATTGCATAACTCGCTCAAACAGTGTCCAAATCAGACCAAATTTGAAACTTAAGCTTTTCTTATGATTTCAAATCATATCAAAAGGTTATATTAGGGTCATAAGAATTCCATTATGATAATTAATCTTATTCAAGCAAATTTAGGGGCCTTACAACTATAAACCCCTAATAGGGATTTTGCCCCTGAAATCCAAGGTAAACAAAGATGGGTACTTCTTTTGCACCTCATCCTATTAACTTTACATGGTTACTTTCATATCATGGTTATGACACATCATTCATACATATCTCATCTTGGTTTAGCACAAAAACCCCCACCTAAGAAGACATTCTCAATATGGAATGTAGAAACTTATTGTGTCATCTGTACAACTCTAGTAGTAATGTTCAACTTTAAATTCTAGCTATCATCCTAAAATTATATCTATTATATCAACACATTACACAAAAGTCATACTCATTGGTTCTTACCAAACATATAACATTATGTATCTCTTATCATATGTAACTTTACAAGGTTTCATTTGTATGCTCCTTTAATGGTTTTTATAATTAACAACTCAATCAACCAGGTAGGCATCCCCTAATTTTAATGAACTATGAGGAATATGTTTTTTGAGGATTCTCCAATCATCTCAATGGTGGTGTAACCATCTATTTGGTTGAAGAACCATACACTTGTCTTTAACTATTAACAAATATAACTTCCCGGTTGACCTTGTTAGGGGTGGAGCAACAACATTGTCCTAATATTATTAGGATTAACATAACATACTTAACAGAGGTATCATAACCCCAAGAGGATACTCTAGTCAAATCCCAACTCACTCTTGCTAGAATTTTCACACATAAGTGTAATTTCTTCAAAATTCTTAAGGTTTATCAAAGATGTTAACCATGTTAATAACCATCTCTTAAATATGTTGTGACTTCATCATTCAAAGCTTGCTACAACTTGTAAGACATGACCTGAACACTCTGGTTCTCCTATTCATAAATTCTATTGGTACATTGGTTAGTCTAAAGGACATAACCATAAACTCATCACGGTCATGTAACTTATGTCATCCACTCTAACTCTTATGTATTGATATTTGAGCCTAGGTTTATCTTAAAGGAACACTATAACATATGTCTACTGATCAACAAACTATCTATCTTTGATAGTGGTCTTGCCCAGCTATCACTAAACCATACACAACATTATAGAATCACTTTTGTTTTTACTTCCAAGCAACGTTTATAGGGTCATCATCAACTCTCTCTCCCTCTCTTTAAGGGGGGGAATACTTGATATGTTCATTTAGTAATCATCTCCAACCTTCACATACTTCCCATATTGTTGATACATCTTAGATACTAGAATTCATTACCTTGCTATCCACCTCATGTGCTATAAGGAACTCACATCCTTATCTCATCTATGTTTACCAACATAACAAATCTCAAGACATATAGGAGGAGTCTTCCTAATTATTGTAAGGCTCAAAAGAAAACTCATCACAAAATTTATGATCTTGGAATGATAGTCCAACCAAACTTATGCTATAATAAGCTATCCACCCTCATGTTTACAATGAATCCATGCATACCAAGTGGCAATGATCCACTTGAAAGTTGTGCCCTAGAAAGGAAAGACACAAAGGGGAAACACACTTCCCACATCATAGTAGAATTGTTCAAGGGTCACTAGAAAAAAGGTAACAAATTCTATTTTCATAATGTAGGTTACAACTTCTTATGTATCATTTTACCTTTTTCATTTCATGTTCATTGCCATTATCATAGGAATAATCATGATTAGCATATCTCATTACTCCTTCCTTGATGACTATTTATCACACTTGGGTATGTTGTCTTATTTTTTAATGTTTTTCAACCACTTATCAACAAGTAAATCATAATTTACACATTTTCCTCATTCTCATCTCCCTTAATTTCTTTCACATGCCATGTTGATTTTTCATTAAAATTTTCTTACATACATAGCTTGGTCTGAGATTAACTCAGTTTCCACCTTATTCCTTTGTCATTTTTCCCATTCATCTTCTCATTTTGTACTTGTTATAGGAGTTCTCTCCATCTTATGTGGATTTCATACCTTGATTCACTTTATAAGCATAAACTTATCTGTCTTTTACTTTATTATCTTCTTGAATCACATCTTCAAGAACTTCTCTTTTTCTTATTTGTGTTCACATTTAGATTTCATGGTGTTGTATCTTTCTCTTATAGTTACCAAATGTTCACGTTTTGATAGTTAATGATGTAATGCTCATCTTCTCTTGAGGTAATATTGAGTTATCTACACCATGATTTTTTATTCATTACACTCTTTAGATTGTTTCAAAATGACTACTTGATCAGAGCAATAAAAAAGATAACAATATAAGAGTTTTATACTTACCTTTTCTTCAATAATTGAATACCTGGCCAGGGCACCCAAGTATTGAGATTAGGCAGTATGCACCATGTTTTTGTGTCATATTCTTAACTTAGACATCATCCTAGTCTTAAGTCCTAGTGTCCCTATAGATCCAGTGAATCTAAAGCTTTGATACCAACTTGTGAGAACTCGTTACTAAACGAGATTACTCAAAACATAAAACACAATCGATCACTAATTAATCACATACCCAAAAATATGAGTAAATTAAAACCGATTTCAATATCAACACCCGCTCAAAAACATTTGCATAAGAGCCCAACATCTTTCTTATATCCATACTATGCCAAGAACTTGATACAAATTGGTCTATCACCTTATCCACAACATATACACACAAGAGAACAATATTAATATACGTCACAAAAACAGGCATGAACATGCTAAAAAAATTTCTATTCGTTTGAAACACCATATACAAACTTTTCTAGCTCAGACCTTGGAGTAAAGGGATGACTCTGGGACACACTAGACATCTAATCAACTTTCTCAATGATTCATTACTTAGCTCCTCTTTGCTGCCACAGTTTGTTTTTGTCACTTCAGATTACCTAAAAAGATGTGGCGAACCACAAGGGTGAGACCCATGTCCCAGCAAGAGATATAATCTACAACAATGCTTATTGATTACAACATTTTAAATAGTAGATAACTAAGCAGTTGGAGTATTTAATAATCAATTGAACAGATTGAACAGTTCAAGTATGGTAAATAGATTAAGCAATTAATATTAGCAACAAGTATGAACATCAATGCATATATAGATAACAAATAAATCAATTTCTTTGGATAGATATCTACTAAAATATCATCAAATTGCATCTAATAACAATCATTATCATTAATATGACTATCATCATATAACTTGCTAACAACACAAGCAATCTAGTAGTATAACCATCCCTGACATCATGAATATGTCTAGTAACTTAATAGGGCTATCAATATTGGCATCTCAAATAAAAGGAATAGATCTATATCATAAGTAGAACTAACATCATAACACAATGAACTACATAGGAATGATTAGCAGTTTAAGCATTTCTAATTACATAGGCATGGCTAGTAATATTAAACATAGCTAGCAACAACATCTTAACCATAAGTGTTATTATATTTGACAACATAAGCATATTTGCAACATGAGCATAACTACAACATAAGCATATCTATTATCTCTTATTGTACTATGCATGATCTCAGTGAATAGAAAGCAAACAAGGCTTATCATTCAATATGAAGCATTGTGTATAACCCTAAACAAGTATGCTACACGAGTGTCTTACATCTTTTGTTATGCCCTAGGGAATTCGAGTTGTACCATCCAAAGTCCAACTGACCCCTACGAAGGGC
Source organism: Alisma plantago-aquatica (assembly GCA_963693085.1). Lineage (NCBI taxonomy): Eukaryota > Viridiplantae > Streptophyta > Magnoliopsida > Alismatales > Alismataceae > Alisma > Alisma plantago-aquatica. Next base: position 851,044,708 of record OY856414.1, read on the forward strand.
TTTTTGGTTCTGTATAAGATCTAGGAGTGTCGGTATCCTAAGATCTCTTCCCCTCAGTCCGTACAAGTAATAAGGTAGTGCTATATTGGTCAAAGTTTCCACCACAATGACATATAGTCAAGCTACTAACCACTAGTCTGCCCTTGGTACAGGTCACGACACTAGAAACCAAGGTATACAAAACCCTCTAATCCGAGGTACAATCGTAGTTGTCCTCAATCACATCAGATGTATGAGCCATGACCATAGACATCCTCCAAAACCTGCATTGTGGATGATAAGGATATATCCTCAACTTGCCACCCCTACATACTCAATAGTATGCACTCTGAGTTTCCCTTAGGAATACTCGTTTCACCATCCAGCAAATTCTGACACTGAACATGATTCTACGACACATAGCACTACATGATTAGAGTTGCACTTGATTAGTTATGCCAATTGGGTGAATTAAGATTGCATCAAACAAGTGGACATACAAACCCTAATTCACTTCTAGCAAGCATATAAATATCACAAATTTTAAAAGATATAAATGTGTGGAACATAATTTCTCATCGCCTCATCATATGGTACTATTCACTTGCCATTCATGAGACCACACTAGTCATCATACTATCACAATATATAAATCATTTTCACAATATCGCAGGGTATCAACCCTTCTTAACACATGAGGATTACACCTCATGCAGGGTCAACCATGCCCAAAGGTCATTAAGACCATCATACTATCATAGGATATAAAACCTTTTCACAATATCATAGGGTATCAACCCTTATCAAAACAAGAGGATAACACCTCATTCAGGTCTCAACCATGGCCAAATGTCATTAAAACATCACACTATTCCCTACAAGATCGTCATTATCTTTGCATGCCTTATAACAAGGCTCAACAACATCACTTACATATAATACACCAGATGAACACAATATAGCATTAATGTGTTGGGTGATATTCATAAATAATCATAGAAGGGTTATATTAACATTAAGAACACTCCTTTATTACATCAACATGCAATGAATCTAGATATGATTAACCCTCATCATATTCATAATGCACATGTTTAGCATAAGAAAGTATCAACCATGTGGCTATGATAACCACCAATTAACATATTAAGGTTATCATCATATTAAGGAGGTTTTTCCACCATCATTCCATCATATAAGAAAGTTAAACATGAATACTCATCTTTATCTATTTTCATTAGAGTTAGGTTCAATAAGATAAATTATATTAATGTTACTAATCAACACTTATACCCAAACCCTAACTCACGACATCCCCATTGGATCATGAATGCATAAGGTGAAGCATCACCATCATATTCCATACTATTCTCAAGTATGAACCCACACATAAATCAAGGTACAACCATCAGGTTATAGCATACTAAGGTTTCAACAAAAGTAATAGAGTACTCCATGATGGTGTTAGTCATTCAAAGACTATTCATACCCAATTTCCATCATTTGGTTATATTATAACTAGGTATAACAAGCTATACCTCATTTGGGTTACCCATTAATTCATTATGGTGATTATAAATCATGATAATACGAGGGAAAGGGTAAGACTACAAGTTTAAGGCATTGAACCATCAAATTCTCATCATTTGAATCATAACATTACACTACACGCTTCACCCAAAACAATGGGAATATTGAGGCATCAACTTCTAACCATGAAATGTTGAAAAGGTAAAGCCATTGGTTGTTTACATAAGTAAACACTTTGAATGAATCATCTATAATGTGATTGAGTTTTGATCTATCAAAGTCACTATTTAACCCTAGACATCCTTTGATTAACAACAATAAGGGCTCTATTGAGAGTATGGTAAAACCCACAATTGATTGTTCATTTAAAACAAGCCATCCATTGTCAACAAGTAAGCTCCTTAAGTTGATCATATAGCGAAAACCATCTAAATCACATTATTAGGACCAACATATTACATTAGCCATCATTCCAATTTATTGGAGGAATAAACATTAGATCTTGACCATTGGGTCAAGTTCGTATGTTAAAACCATCAATTACAGTATAGGTCCGACCATTGCATCAAGTGACCCAAGAAACCATTGGTCTAAGGATTAATTGATGATAAAACTAATGATTAACTCACCATAGGTTGTGGAGACCTGATCCACCATCATTAGTGACTATTAATTCACTATAGGTTGTTAGATCAGCACTATATTCATTAATCAACATCAAATATTAAGCTAATGTCATCATTGATTGATAACATCAGTAGGGTACTTTACGGTTGATCACTAAATTTCTAATTGATCCAAAACATGACCTAAGGGGGTGACCATAGGTTGTCACCATCATCTGACACCTTTGATCATAACCATTAGTTGCCATGAAGACAACACCATAGGGTTGTTGCAATGGTACCATCATCGGGTCATGGGTTTATAGAAGAAATCAGCTTAAAACCCTAAAATTGACCATTGGTTGATAGGTGTTTAGCACCATAGGTTGTCAAACCAAGCTGATCCAAGTCATATTATACCTTAGGAATAATGTACACATGATCACATGTTCATCTCAAACTGAAATTAGATCATGGAATATTATAAAATTGAAATCCAAGTCAAGCATAGCTTTTTAGTGCATGGATCATCCTTCAATAGCAAGAACATGAGCTAGCAAGCTTAAGGTAAGCAATAAACGTGGAGCAAGTTATAAAACATGCCTCTAATTAGAAGATAAACTCCCAAACAGAAGAAAACATGAGCACATAGGGTAGATAATCTAAGCATAAGTCGTGAACTCATCCATATAGCACCTTTCTTCATCAAATGAGAAAACCCTAAGCATAAGGAGCAAGAAAGGTAGGGTTTTAGAGCTTTAGAGAAATTTCTACCATGGAACAAAAAGGTTCTAACCTGGTGAAGGGTAGGAGGAAGGATAAAAAATAAATAAATGGAGAAAGAAGGGGATTCTTACTCATTTAGGTCAAGATCACTAGAAGGAAGCTTTTTTCAAACCCTAAAAGTAAGTAAATTGCAACCCTAGATTCTTTTTCCAAAAAGATCCCCTCTTTCTTCTTTCTTGGACTGGAAATTTGCAGAAGCACAGAGGGAGAACTAGGTTCATAGTAGGTGGAAAGTGGAGGAGAGAAAATGGCTCTTTTGAGTTCTTAGGGATAAGTATATGAAACTTTAAGATAAAGAAAAAGAAAAGGTTGAAGTTCTAGTATCTTTCCAAGTGTCCATGGCCTTAAATTATTAATAATATACAAGAACACACACAAGCAGCTCCCCCACCATCCATATAGACATGCTTAGCTTTCCTTTGTCGAATTTCCAAGATAATCAAATAATTCATTAGTTGATAGCTACTAAAGGAAGCTCATCCATGAAGGGGTAAACCCTAAAATACCCTTGGGGAAAACACCTTCAAACCAAGGTTTAAATATGAGCCCCATGTCCCAACAAGCTCAACGATGATGAGAGAATATCCAACGAACATAATGCAAGTGATAAATTGCTAAGAAAACCTCTCAATTGGGTAAATTGTAGAAAAGTCTAAAATGTGCATAAAATTGCATAACTTGCTCAAACAAAGTCCAAATTGAACCACATTTGAAATTTAAGCTTGTATTATGATTTCAAAGCATATCAAAAGGTTATATTATATTTATAAGAATTAAATTATGATAATTAAGCTTATTCAACTCATTAAGCAAGTTTAGGGGCCTTACAGTAGTCAAAATAATAAAATAGAAATAAAAAGGATAATAAAAAAAGTTCCAGGTAGTCACTCAGTTGTATTCATAAAAAAAAGGAAAATCAAGGTGGTGATTAGATATGCGAGAAAATACAAAAAGACCTGATTTCACTCTACCCATGGGAAAATAAGAAAGGTATGCGTTAATTCAGAGATTAGGCTCAAGGATCCTGTTACAAGTGGAAAAGGTGTTAGCAGCCCCATATCGTCATATCCTTCTTAGTCATTTCAGATAAAAACATTTTTAATCAGTGTTATTTCTATAGTTAAAAACAAAAAACATGTTAAAAACATTTTTTAGTTGGTGTACCTTTGGGGGTGAATATGACTGTGAATTTCCCATCATAGCCGTAAAGATCCTAACTTTTAGGTGTGTTGTAGTCTGAGTCGCTTCAGACCTCCTACAACTGAGATTCATGATTGGTTGTTAGGATCAATGCATAGGAAGAGAGAGAGGAGAGAGATAGATTTAATAGAGAAAGATTAGATCTTTGAGAAAGAGTGTGAAAATATTAGTAGTTATAAATCAACTAACAACAATGTAGATTATGCTAGAGAAATCAATAATTGTGATCATTGAGAAGCCTACCGATGTTAATAGAGTAGTTGGTGTCAGAGGAAGGATCCACTAATCATGTGTAGAAAATAAAAGAGGTAGATAGTCATTCTCTGGCTTCAAGAGAGACAAAAGGGCCCTAAATATGGAGGGTGTGAGGTTCTATTTATAGGTGGATTTTAGGGTTTGGGTTTCCAAGTAGAAGATTTTAGAAGAGATGGTGGATGATGACGATGCATCGTGAGGCATGCCCACAGATCGAGGCCATTTGCCACATGACATCGACACATTGCTTTGATCCCTCGGGAGGCATGGGCTGGATAAAGCTGATTTTCAAATTTATAGATATTTTAGGAATGTTCCAAAGAAAATTGTAGATAAGTAAGATTTAAAATTGAAGTGAAATAAAATAGTGAAGGAGAAAAAAAAGAGTTAATTCAAGATTATACTTCATTATTATTTAAATATATTAATTTTTACGTGGGTAAAGACAATTAAATTATCAATGGATAAAAAGGAATATTTAAATTGGATAATTCAATGTGACAATTTATGAATAAAGGCTTGTAAAAAGAGTTTGATGACAAAATTGCACTTGATTCTAGATAATATATTTGATTTACATAAAGCCCAAACAGGGTAAAGTATGTGAAAAATGGTGGATTTAATAGGAGGAATAATGTGGAAAAATGAGAAAGGGGGTAAAATGTGGGAAATGTAGAAAATGGTGAAAAAGGGTAAAATGTGGGAAAATGCGGGATAATGTGAAAAAAAGTGAAAAAATTTAAAATATGAAAAAAGGATGAACTCCATTATTATCCGGAGATTTAACATTTAAGAATGAATTTTTTTTGTGTGAGAGAAAATGGGGTGTCAATAGTTTCAAACACTCCCCAATGTATATATTATTTAAGCTTCTGGTGCACAACTACTGATCTTAAATGAAGTTACTTCTCAAGTGGAAAATCAATTGTTAGTTTCATTTCTAGATGCATTTCCATCTTTCTTCGTATTTGTATTAGTTAGTAAATCTTATGACAAGATCATATGAATTAACAATTTTAATTGTAGATAAATGACTTTCATTGAAGCGAGAGAAACCACAGCTCATGGTCCAACAACATTGTTCTTCCCTCCATCTTGGATTTAGAATTTTCTCAAGGATGAGGAAATATCTAAGTTTCGGTGGAGGGTGGGTGGTAAAAATTCTACTTTGTACCCATACATATCTGTCTGTAACTTATGATTTCACATTTCCATTTTGACATTGTATTTAGCTTATATTTTCATTTTTTAGATTAATTAAAGACATTATATAGCCAATTTAAGATTCAAAATTTATCTTTTCATACATTCAAGTTCCATCACTTAACTCCCCTTATGCAAATCAATACCTCAGAATAGGTAATTTTTGAAATAAATCAATGGTTAGAAGTCACACCATGTGGTCTAGGAACTCAAAAATCATGATTCTGTGGAAAATATACCAAGTATTTGAGGAACTAAGAGGGATCAAAAACATCACTCTTATAATTTACTAGTGAAAAAAAAATCATGGAATAATTATTTTCCCCTTATTAGATCACTATTCGAGCATAGTTGGACTAGGAGAACAATCTGGTAAATTGAATTGTAAATCAAGTTGTATGTTGATCTAACCCCTTATCTACATTTCTTCTTCCATGTTTTTCCATTCCATCCATCAAAAAGAAAATATAAATCTATAAAAACTACCAAACTCCTTGTTCGAGGAGGTACACCATTGCCTACTCTAATTGATTCTTCCATACCCCTCTCTAGGTTATAAGTGGCATACCACCATTAAGAAAGGATGCCAATGTGCACAAAAGAATTTCCTCTACAATATTTGCAATTTTCAAAATAAATGTGATCTCAAATTGAATAAAGGAGATATTTTCATCTTCCTTTCACCCCTTTTCTCCATCTTTTATATAGGAACACAATGAGTGTCACATTTTAATATCCTTTTCACGTACCCCAATTTTAAATCATATGCATACTTGTTGTTCAGAGAGATTCTTTGAACTTTCATGAAAACTCTAGATGTGCTTTGCATTCGAGATAGTGTTGAGGACATATTTTTGGGAAGAAAAAATTGAAACAAAGACATGAATATATGTGTTATGTGATCTCAATCAGTTGAGAGTGATGTGAAGGTGAGGAAATCACATGGGTTGAAAGTATTCATCTGATGACTTATTGATATTTTGTGTTACTCAAGGATGGGAAAAGGTTAAGTTCTAGGTTATTTGATGAATGCATATACATCCTAGTTTTTGTTGCATTTTCAATTTAGTTTTGCATTTTCCTGCCTCATTTTACTTAAGAATCAGCTTCCACTAAAGATTTCCTAATTTTACGTTAATTTGTAAGGTTTTGATCCCATAGTTCTCATGGTAAGTTTGTACCTCATTCTATGTCCACCAGTTTAGGAGATATTCATCCTACTAATATACTAGCACACCAAGTGACTTTTAATAAATGGATCAAATCTCCATTGATTCATCCCTTCATAGATTGACATTTTCATTGATTTAAACTTCATTGGTGCATGCCCTTGATCACATGCCTATATAAAATCCCTTAGGGTGGGTGGATGGGTTTGCATCTTATTAGAATCCCACTAGCTTGCTCACTATACCTTTTCATTAGTTGACCATCAAAGGAAACTCCCACAAGATGGTCGATGGAGAAATACATGCGTTTAACTCATGAATCTAAATCCTTTACTATTCCATGGATGGCTGGACCTGCACATATCTATTAATTCCTGGTTTGTACCAACCCTCAGATGAAACATGCATCGATTACCAGCCATGCATGTCCTCCAATGAATGACCTATGATGGAAACCTTGCTCATGTCAATTGATGATTGATGGAACTCCAACATCTAGTGCTCGTCCACTATGGCCAATTCTACCCTCTACCATTGGTCGGTTGGTTGGTTGAGTTCCACCAACCGACACCCATACTTTATCATACACCAACGGTCCCCTACATTTGCAAACCAAAAACCATCATGCATCATAAAAAAATGCTCGACCTCATCTTCTGACAAGAAATCATGGGGTCTCAACTGAGAAAAATTTTGCACTCATCAACCAATGAGCACCCAAGTACTCTGATGAGATTCTAGTGTCACACAACTAATGGAGTTATTGTCCCACAAAACCCATGAGTGCTCTACTTTGACTCACTACTGATCATCCAATGCACCTCTTGCGATGGGAATCCTAGAATTCTTAAGTCTCTTTATATTTCACCATTCACTATCCCTTCACATGCATGGCGGTTGACATATAACTACAAGGTGGCTAGGGAGAGCTCCAAACCCTAGTGCTCTACATAAAAATACATGGCCATGGCCTTGAAGAAAAGGATCGTCTGTGAACACTTCTAGGCTACCAAAATCAGTAATGAGCATCCCTTGCTAGTTTTAGTCGATGATCCTTATTGATGTATGAATGCCTCCATCTCCTTAAAGGTTTTGACATCAAAAAAGGCTTTACCAATGACACCTCATTTTCAACAATGGATGGTCATCACCAACATTCATCCATTGGTCTTTCCCCACAACATCATATTTCCATGTCAATGTCAAGAAGAGGTCTGACTGCTTTAACAATTATTATTATCCTTGATGTCAAAGACATACTTTTGAACACCACGTCTTCGACTTCATTGTCTATTGTGATGATGGATCTCTTCCTTTCTTCTAGTGGTAATCTTGTTATTGTTGTGATGAACGAGTAGTCCTCTTGATAGGGTGTAGGGATTAATCCCACTACCCAGTTTATCTTCTCTTTACTGCATCTACTATTGTATTCACCATTACATAATTAGAATCAATCATTTTATTCTTTTATTCTTGTCTTGTCATCAAGTTTACATGTTTATGAGATCTTGGGTGTAAATAACTTTGAACATGAGATTAGGATGTAAATTAATTCTTGTTAAACCCTTTATGACAACTTTGTATATGTGTTTTTGAGGTGATAGATAAATGATAAGTAACATGAAGGAGAGCTTAGTGTAATGCCTTTCAAGATTCAATCCTAATGCCAAAAGGGGTATTTAATCAACCTCATCATACATATGTTCATGCTTTTTATGATGTAATGAGAGAGAGAGAATGATAGGTAGAAATGGTGAAACCCATCCAACATGGTGTTTCCATAATTTGATGACCGATCTTTAATTCAATCATTTTATTATTTGCATCCTAATAATAATCCACAAACAACCATCGTTTGTGATAAGTGCCTAGTTCGTGCATGGTTATCTTGATCAAATAATTCTTAAATAAGTTGTACTTTGAGTTTAATCCTAATACTATACTATGATGGCATCCAACCGCTTGCTGGTGGTGATTATTGAACACCAATCTAGGTAACAATCTATTGACTTTTCCCTAGGTGAACTTGTCTATACAGTAACAACACATAATGGAGGCAACATGTTGCAGATGGAGAAAGAGGCGTTACAACCTCTGTAGGCACCTTTATGTATGCCTAGTTGTCTTGTGATAGAGTTAGATAATTGTTATTATGGACCTAAGATACATATGAACATAATTTGTTTCTTGTTTGTACAATATTGGGCTCAAATTTCATGTCAATAATGATCGATGTTCTTTTATAAAGATTAGATCTTTTATGGAAATTCCCATCTTATGGTCTTAATTTGTTAGGTATTGAGACAAATGACATAAATACTAAGAATCTCAAACTCTATGACTCAAGCAAAACTTATCTTTATTGGTATTGTTTATACCACTAAATGAGAGTAATAAAAATGGATTTAAAGATTCCTTAGACTTGAATCAAAGAGATATGTCGATCTTGTTTATTAGGCAGGATGACAAAAACATATTCGTGGGATACATTGAAATGGCAAGTAACTTATTAGGACCTACACATATAAATGCATTCAGATATTTTAGCAAAAATTCTAGAGGTGGATATCAATACTTAATCACAGTTACTAATGACCTTAGTACATATGGATATATATATATAATGCTGATGATGATGAAAAAACCAGAATCCATTGAAAAGTTCAAGGAATTCATGAATTGAAGTACACAATGAATTTAGAAAGAGTACTAATGCACTTTGATAAGATCAAGGAGTGTAATCTTAAAAGAAGAGTTTGATTCCCTTATAAGAAAGTGTGGTATCACATCACAATGGACTCCACCTGGAACACCACAACATAATCAAGTATTAAAAAGAAGGAATCACACCCCATTTGACATGATATAGCAATAATGGGTTTTTCCATTCTCTGAATTCCTATTGGGGCATCATTTAAAAAAAATCAGCATTTATAATTAACCACAACCCTTCAAAGAGATTGTGGTATAGTATCACAATGGACTCCTGTTGAAACACCACAACATAATCATGCATTATATAGAAGTAATCACACCCTATTGAACATGTTATCATCAACAGTGAGTTTTTCTAGTCATATGACTTCCTTTAGGTTTACGCTCCAACAAATCATAGAGTTTATACTTAACTACATAACTTCAAGATTGATTAAAAATAAATTATATGAGATATGATTGGGAAACAATCCAATAATTCTTTTACAAAATTTTGTTAATTTGAATCTTAAGGAATGCAAGGGATATTCTTTATATATTCCATATGAAAACAAGTGTTTGTTTCCAAAATTATAGTATTACTCAAAAAATGAATTCGTTTCTAGGGGAACTAGTGGGAGGAAATTTTGAAGTCAAAGAAGTTCAAGATCAACAATAGAACTTTGTACCTAAGGAGGCAGATAAGGACCAAGAAGAATCACAAGCTATCTTGGAATCTCACGTTCCTCCTATAACACAAGAACCCCAAAGGCCTAATACGACATGCCTTAAGCCTAAGTGATTTGGATTTCTCATGAATAAAAAAAGTGATATATTGGTCATAGAAGATGATGACACAATAACCTACAATAAGGCTATTAAAGCACAAGATTATCTAAAATGGCTTAATATTATGAGATTTGAAATGGACTATATGTATACCAACAAGGTATGGACCATGTGGAACCACCTGAAGGGGCAAAACCCATAGGGTGGAAATGTTCTTTGATAAGAAGACCAACATGGATCCTAATATACAAACCTACAAAGGGTAATTTGTTGTGAATGGTTTTAAAAAAGTTCAAGGTGTTGAATATGATGAAAAGTTTTTTTTCCATTTGCCAGGGTGAAATCCACCAAGATCATGCTTTCCATTACATATTGTCATGACTATGAAATTTGCAACTCTGTTCCTAATTGTGAAATTTCTTGAGGATGTATACATTACACAATCCAAAGGTTCTATCTTTCAAAATGAAGACAAAAACGTTTATAAGGTCTAATGCTAAATATATGGATTGAAGCAAGCATCTCGGAGGTATTATATTCATTTTGTTGAGATAGTCAAAGAGTTTGCCTTCATCCAAAATGAAGATGAGTCTTATTTTTGAAAAATGGTTAACAAGATCATAATTATATACCTCATATTTTATGTAGAAGACATACAATCTATGGGCAATAATATCCCTAATGTATAGAAACTAAAACTTGGTTGCAAAATATCCTCTCTATAAAAGACTTATGAGAATTGTCATGTATTCTTGAAATTAGGAATATAAAGAGATAGATATAAAAGGCATCCTGGTCTAAGTCAAAGTACATACATTGGAAAGTGCTAAAAAGGTTTGGCAAATAAGAGTTTAAAAGAGGAAACATACCCATGTCTCATGGAATATGTCTCTCTAGAGATCAATGTCGCAACTCATATCAAGAGAGGACACACATGAGTAAAATTTCATAGTCATATGAAATTGGATCTATCATATATGAAATGTTATGTACACAACCTTTATGTTATGTTAGGATGTGTACATTACATTTCATATATCATAGATCCAATTCCATAGGCATATGGAATTTTACTCATGTGTACTCTTGAGAAGTGATTTCCTTGAGGACATGAACATTAGATCATGTGTATGTTAGGGTATTTATTCTTGTCTATGTCCCCAGTCAATATACTATTGTGGAAATTAGTATGACAATAATTCATTAAGACTAGCTTGTTCAAACACTGATGTGTGCGTCTCATTATTCTTGATATTTGATATTAAGTAAAAGACATAAGTTCTTGTTATGAACAAGTTTACATTACATGCCCGACTTGAGCATGATACATGGAAGTCATAAATGATAGTCAGAATAATATCTCAATGTGAAAATGGTGATTGCGATTGTCAGACCTAAAATCATTACAATTATCACATGTTGTTCTGTGTACTTTAGCAGTACTCAATGTGAAATTAATTAATGGTTTCCATAGAAGTAGTGCTTAGTAAAAATATGACTCTCACGGAATATTTTGAGTGACATAGATAAAATATTTCCCTCCGTTTGGTTTGATACCCTACCCACTTAATAAGTGAGACCAGGAAATGCATGGCTAACATCATGTGAGTCAATATATGATACTAAGCTCACGTGTATCTCAATACTCTGCTCTAGATCAAGAAATATAGATTGAACACCAATAGGATGATGTTCCCAAGACTCAGATTCATTCTATATATTATAGAAAAATGATTAAACAATCATTATAACACTAGTCACAACACTTGGTTGAAGTTGTTGTCCAACTTATGAAATCATAATGTGATTAAATACTAGCTCTCATTGATTGGGAAAATATAATATGGTTACATACACCACTTATAACATAATGGGGAGAATAAAGGGTCACAAACATAGGATTCATAGGGAAGAAGAATATAATCATGATCACAAGTTAAATTGGTTTCTATATAGATTTAAGTAATCAACTACAACTACGTTGTACCATTTGGAAGCCCAGATAATTGGTTATAAAAATCTAGTTGAATGATTATATGTTAGATGGTCAATTCATGTGGTGCTTGCGTTGTATGAAATGAGATTAGCCCAGACAATTGACTGGAAAGTCTATATGATCAACGGATCCACTGGACAAGATCAGCCCATAATATTTCATTTGGGGAAAGCCAGAAGATTTTTTTATTCATCTCATTCTCCTCTTGAAATATAAATCAATTTGTAATTACATTCTCTACAAAATTTGAGTAAGTAAATATGGTAGGACTTCTACAATTACATATATAAGACTCAATGAGGTCTTGGTCCTTAATTAGGATGACTCATGTACTCATAATCCCTGAGTATAGGTTTGAGGTTGTGTTTGGATAAGCTATATGTAACCTTATTTTTATCCCTTCCCACATGACAATGTGATATGTAGGATTCATTATATGTTGTTACTTATCAGTCAAGATAACATACTTAGGAGAACAAGTATGTTGTTTTTTATCACCTGAGCTACCATAACACAGTCTTATTTGACAAAGACATCAATCCACATTTGTTTCAAAGGATATGCCAATGCCATGTGGACACCTATCAGATTGACTTTTTTTAGCATTATTCCCTATGAAATTCTCCTTTGACCTGCAACACATTCTCCTCTAATGTCCTAGGCAAGAAAAGCCATGTTGCATCATGTTTATCCACATCTAAATATGTATTGATTTTCAACTGTGAATTGGATTGCAGATTCCAATAGACCGCGGGAGCATGGTCATCTAGGCTACCATAATGAGACCACATTGTGATATTGTCTCCAATCTCCTTCCTGATATACTAGACTTGATGTGTCAAAATTCTAGGGTTGTTCTAAAAACATGTATATTTCTACTTTTCCAAATGTACCAACTTGCCACTACAAACTGAATGACTTGCTCGACGCTACCTCACATCTGTGTGGTCAATCAATTTTGCATGTCTTTTGCACATTAAAACTTCACTAGTTTTGATATGTGAAAGATGTCCTCTCAAAAATACTTAAAGCATTTTCAATATCTTAGGGCATGAATAAGCATTTCATCTTGTTTCTTACATATTCCACACAGGACATCATCAGTGAGATACCTTGCTTTCCTTTATGTATTGGTGAGGATGGCCCTGTGTCTCGTTGTCCATGGGAAAATACAAATCTTTCTTTCAATTTTAGTTTTCTAAATTAGATCCTATGGTCTAACGATTGATATGTACCTAGGCTTCCTCAGAAATGAGTATGATATTATGATAGTATAATTACCAACCACAAAGTGTCTCCATAGTCTCACATCATCACCGTCGTAGGTATATCCACTTTTAGAATCTCTTCCATAATGTCTAATGGGATCCAATCATCAAGGAACTCAATATCCCAGCATCTTTCTAAGTTGACAAGTTCCCAAATATCATTATATATGGCCTTCTTAGCATGGTCCCTGAGCACATTCTCATCCTTCCTCCAATTGTCATGATAGACTCTAGTTGACTCTCCATTGATGGGATTAGCATAGGAGTTTAGTGAGAACAAAATCTTTTCCTTCTAGTGTATCTTTCCTTGGGGAAGAGACGATAACCTTCTTCAAGTTAATGTAATGGTCATAATGATTCTTGATCCAACTATGCAAAATCGATTTTTTCCATATACTCGCCCAAAGATTTATTATGTAATATGGTGTTATTCCATTCCCACCTAGACCTGATACTCAAACCCCCATCACTTTTTCAAGCTAGTTAGTTTTCCCAAGTGACAAGCAAGAGAGAATGTGCCTCATGATTTCCTTCCTAAATAAATTCTCTGTTAGCTCTATGTATCTGGTCACACAGCTTTAAGGGAAGAATCATAGTCTTCATAATATAGGTTGGAATCATTGTTAAAGTAGTCTTGGCCAAACATACTTGACCATTAATTTACAGACATCTGGATGACTAGGCATTGATATGAATGTCAATGTAGGTATGTATACTAATCTTGGTATGTAGAATCAGAACCCCGAAGTACCTCTCGATATCATCTATGTCTTGGAATCCACTAACTTTGGTTACCTTCCAACAAACAACACAAGGAACACTCTTAGAGAAGTATATTCTTATTTTGGTCATTGAGATGGACCACGCTAATGCATTTTTGAAACTCCTTGAAGAATTTTATAATAATATTCATCAGTTCCACACACACATGTTTAAATAGCAGTAGATCATTGGAAAATCATACACTGACAACCATCATTGCTCAACAGACAACTTAATCAGATTTGAACATTTGGAGTTGATACAGTTTTGTATCATTTGTTTTATCCTTTCCAAACACAACATGAATTGCATAGTGAGAGTGGGTCACCCTAGAGAAGGCCTCATCCAGCTTCGAAGGTCCTGGACATCTTACCATTTTGGACTATAGAGATCTCTCCCATCACCGAGTTCATAATGTATATGTAGATATTGCCATGTATATTTGTGTGATGTAGGGTGTCTACAATGAAACCCCACTCCATTTGGTCATAATATTTTGTAAGATAACCTTTAATAGTCATTGACTTAGCCCCTTGACCCTCTTCATGCTATTAATAATATCTTGCACAAGAGCTATATTATCTATTATTTTCTCATCCTGGGATAAACCTACTTTGTTCTATAGACATCCATCTCAACATAAACTCCATTCTCTCCACGACCATCTTGGAGACGATTTTCATCCAAATACTAGTTAGTGAAATTGGCCTTAACTATTCACATTTCTCCAGGTTGGGGACCTTGGGTATAAGTAGAGATACATAGATCATTAGGGAGGGGAGTTCCCTGTATGGTGTTGTTATAATCTTCACAACAAAAATCAAAGCTCATTGCTCCTAGGACAACTCTTGAAATTGACCCAGAATAGACTTATCATCTATAGTGCAATTCATGGCCTTAGCCTTCAACATTTTCTCAATGTGTGTTGTTATCAAGTTGAACAACTCATCTTCCTTGTTGATACAATTTCCCGTAAAGTCTTTAACAGTAGTAAACATATATCTTGTCTATGATGATTGACAAATGCATCGAAAACACTTGTGTTGTTATCACCCTCAATTAGCCAATTAATATTCCTCTTCTATTTCCAATCACCTAGCTCTTCTTTCAGGATCTATTGCACTTAAAATTGCATGTCAAGGAATAATTAGTATGTTTCCTCATCATAGTGTTCCACTAAGTTAGATTGTAGCTGAGTGATGTTATAGATCAAGCTATCCTTTCATTTCCCTCCTCTTTTTCATATTGTACCTATTTTAGGTAGAGATCTTCATATGTGTTTTTAGGTTTCATCACAACATAGAGGTTGAGTTGATCCAAGTGCCAATGGTTGAAATACAATTAGAATAGGTTGTTTGAGTACTCACACTTTCTAAGATGATGTTGTTATCTATAAAGTTTTTCCTTCCATCTACATGTAACAAGATGTATAATATAATTCACATGAATAATAATACTAACTCAATTTTTTTAGTTTTGATATTTTTCTACTTACTTGAATGTTGACTTGTCTACCATGACCTACATATTTAAGGTTGAGTGATTTTTCCTTACCTTGGTGATAGAGTATCATAAGTGTACTTTTAGAATGCAAATGTTGGTTAATATAATAATATTTACTACCATATGCATTTTGTAATGTGGGGATTTCAACTTCTAATGAAATGAAATAAATTTCCTATGTTGATCTAATCATGTTTATATTAGTTTTCCATATGGTTTTTAGACAAAGTTAGGTTAGAAAATAAAATTTTCCTAATGGTTAGCATTGCTAATATAGAAGGATGATTTTTACAAATGGATTTTTTATTCTTCTAAAATATTAAATAGATGAAGCATTGACTCATCCAAGATAATTGAGAAATTAGCCATTGTCATTGCATAAGTTGTTAGGAATATAACTCGTCCATATGAAATTGATATCCCTCTATATAATGCTTTAGGAGGACGTAGTTAAAAAATGTTGATATCATGTTCCATGTGTTAAAAATATGTATCTATTACAATTAGTTCATTTGAAAATCTTCTCATGGTTTTACGTGTATCTCTTTGAAACAACATTTTTATTATATGTTTCCACTTCTCCTTTGGGGTTTTACTATTTATATTGGAATTATCAATATGTGAAACTAACAATTTTATAATCTCATTGAATGGTCTATGCTTTACGACATTAAATATAACTCTCTTCAAGTTCCTATTTATTTTTCACCTAATTATTTATAGACATAAATTTTGTTGTCACCAAACCCACGTCATCTGAAATAGAGTGATATAGGTATTATTCATATTATATTGTTCTCAAGAAGGAGAATTATTGTATACTTCATGTGGTTTCCAAGGAAATTGTATTCATAAAAATAAATATATTCCTTGAGAAGCAAAAAAAAAATTGAAGGCTCGACCACTACACATTCAATATCTTGGGAGGCAAGGATTTGTTTATCTATATAAAGAGAATAATCTTGCCTTGTGAAAATAAATAAGATGGAACAAACTAGATGCATTCTATTCCTTCCACTACTTGCAATAAAAGATTTTATAATAATCATGTAGTTACCTACTTATTCAAAGATAGTTTCTTCTACCTCCATGGATACATACTTGATGTTTCTTTTAATATCTGCTTCACAGATTTTGTATGGGGCAAACAATTGACTCACATTGTTATCCAGATGGAATTTGGAGGTCATACCATCAATGGGGTGGTTGAATCTAAGAGAGTTGATTGCCAAAAGATCTCATATAAAAGAGATGTGAACTTAAGTCTATGATCTTTCAAGTGCCTCTAGACTAGGTTCTTACTTTTCTAGTTACATGTATTTATTTTTGACATTGACTTATAAGAATACTCCCATAATGATTTATAACTAAGAATACACGCCCCAATTAGTTTCTCTGCTAGTAATTGCATTTGTTAAACACCTTGATTTTATAAAAATCTGATGAGAAAATGTTTCAATCAAGTCATAAAGAATTTTAGAGAACATGTAAAAAAATAACTTACACTTATATGGGTTTTTTAATAAACAAAATTCCCCTTTCTATCCCTACCCACGTAATAAACAAGGTTTTTTTGCAATATTTTCCCATTTCATCTCTTTCCCCATTAATGAGTTACAAAATAATAGCATTTATTTTTTTTTCTTCCCATTCCCCTTCCTCTTTCTCTCACTTTCCCTTTTCCTTTCTTCATCTATATTGGGTTAGGATAAACATGCTTACGATGATAGCACATTCTAAGAGTGTGCTTTGTTGGGATAGACTCAACATGTTTACCATTGTCCTATTAAAGAATATCTTATTCTCCTATATATATGCATATATATATATATGTGTGTGTGTCAAGTGTTGGTTTCTTCCCAGTTAGAAAGTCATGTGGAATTGACCATATAATTTGTTCATTGGGTCACAAATGTCATGATGCATTCTAGACTTTTATCTTAAACACAAGAAATTCATTTTCAACAAAGGAATGGAAAGATACTTGCCTCTACCATATCTACTCATATGACATGGTTCACATGTCAAACAAATAAGGACTTCCATTCGAATTAAATGCATACAAACTTCGTAATCTTAAAAAAATTATGGCATAAGAAAATAAACAATATGCTTCATATATTGTCTCTACACATCACGTTGAGATCTTCATTTATTTGTTGCAATATTTTCTTACAAAATAAGTAGATCCTTGCATATAATATGACATGTTGTTGTGTGATATACTTGGTAGAAAGCTATATGACGTAGTAGAAATTGGAAGAGATGTGGAAATGAATGACAATATTGATTATCATTTCTATGCGAACACGACTAGATATGGTTCCAATTTTATTTTGAAGCAATACTTCATATATATTATACATTATATATGATACAACTATACATATATCTTGTGAAGTCTTTACATTACAAATTACCATTACCATTTCTTCATTTGAAATGTTTTTTAGTCACATGGGAGAGTATATTGTGGTTTTATTTATAAACCACCTTTAGGATGACAACAAATTGGTGGAAAATTCTGTCCCAATGACACTTATATTGGACATGTGTGTGCCATTAACCATAGTGATCTAAGTGAGAAGCAAGGTTGCCTATCCATTACTTAGAAGTAGATTTTCTTATGTGGGGGGGAATCTTTCTACATGAAATATAAAAGGATCAAAGGTGGGTGTGTCAAACCATTAGATTAACTTTTGGATATTACTATAAGACTTTAAATGTTTACTCAATTATATTAGGATTGTATATATTATAGCAAAATGGAATTTCTAGTCTATAATTATATTTTGAACACAATTATTTACATTCATGTGTTCAACTTTTACAATATGCTATTGCATTACTAGCACATATTTTTGTATGCTATTTTCTATATTTCAAATGTGGGGGATGCATAGACCTTGTTAGATCCCATAAGGAATACAAATCTAGACCGTATGATTTTTTTTTCTATCTTTACACCAAATGATGTTGAGAATTCAAACTAATGAAAAGATGCATGTCTTAGACATTTTCATTATCACAAACATTATGATAACTTTATGAATTTATAAATGAAATTCCAAATGTTATTAAATGGTTTCGATGATTACATATTTTATGATTCCTCATCCGATCTATGATGGTTATAGAAATGCGACCTATGAGGAAAATATGTTTTGATCTTCAATCTGTGCCAAACTTGAAGTTTAAAGTGTTAGAAACTATGATGTTTTTCAAACACATAAAAAGTGGATTTCTTACTTTTTATGTTGTTTTGGCACCAGATACACCTAAATTATAAACCATATCAAAAAAAATTAAATAGGTTTCATATGAAGATGTACATTGTAATTTCTAGTGGTAATTATGAAAAACGAACTCCCAATCATAGTAATATATGTTTTGGTCTTGTTGTATATTTATTGTATTATATGTGTGATATTCACTCCTTTAGATGGTTATGGCTCCTATATAAGCACATATGTGCTAAAGATCATTGGACAATGTAAGAGAATATATGTTAGCCCTACAAGATGCTACCATTTCATGAATTGTCTAGAAAAAATGTGAGAGACAATGCTACTAGTCTCATTATCTAATTTTGTATCTAAATCAAATTTGTTAATATCTAGACTGCATCTATGGATTATATATTGTGATATTAGAGTATCTAGAAATGGGCCTAATTTATAACTTTGAAAATTTCATCAAGATAAAAAAAATCGGAGACTTCTCAGACAATTTTCTTCTAAACATGTATTGTGTAAGAAAGACATGTGTAGGCAACATGGTTTCTTACCGTTAGTCAATAGTGAAGGTTAAGATCTAGAGGTCTCATAATGAGGCTAGAACTGGATTTGTCGAGGGCATTTTGTTTCTACCAATAAAAAGATCACAATGATCGTGATCCTAACATTTCACAATTGCAAATCCCATGAGGAATACTAACGAGATACTAAATTGTGCATGTGTCCTAGTAGAGTGCGCACAATCTATGAGTTTACTCCAGACCCTTCGTTGTGCGTTTGTGCTTTGACGATGTCTTAGTAGATGAAGATATTTTCTCTGAATGGGTCAAGGTCATATATTTGGGAGGGTGTAAGTACTGAACAATACCTTACTATTTAAGTATAACTCAAGGATTGGATATTCTCTCTAGCACTCATAAAATAAGATTTTGTGAAGACTGTAATGCGCCCACCTGACAAGAACATTCTTTGAGCATGTATTATGTCTTTGCAGTTTATTAAAATATGAACACGAGAGACTAGTTCAACACGTCGTTCACCAAGACTCTCCAGATTTAGATAGATCACACTAGACAAGATTTGAATTCACCCAAGCTACATATGTAAAATATATAGTTCACTCACCATCTGTTCTACTTAATTTCGTGAGGTTTCCCAATCACATGTGTGAGATTGTCTTTTAAATTTATTAAAATTTAAAGCTTCTCGTATGCTTTTATGTACACCCGTTAACATAATACTTTTTATTTTTTGTATTGTGTTTTATTGGTAAATGTTAGAATTCAGAAGATGTTCATTAATAATATTATCTAAACTCATCGAATGGTGAACACTTTATTGCTTATGACAATTAATCTTTTGAAGTTATAGTTAATGATCCACCAAATTATTAATTGTCGTTAATGTTTTAATCACCACACCCACCTTATCGAGGAAGATGCATTGACCATTAAAAAAATTTGTATTCTCATGAAGGAAAATTATTATGTGCGTTATGTTCATTTACTTCTTATTGTTTGCAAAGCAATAATATTGATAAACATGAAAGTTTTTTCTTAGAAGTCGAGGAATAGTCTTTCAGAATAAAGTTTCCTTATCATATGAAAACAATTAACATGGTTATAAAAAGAGTTATCTTATCCACTAGATTTATCTGCAAGAAGGTGCAGCCTACTCCTAGATTTTCTTTTCTCCCTCAGGGACTTATAAACCTGACTATTCGACCTCAAGACGGCCCACAAGCTATCCACTGCTCCCCACCGCCTCCAACCAGAACAAAAACCCTTCAACATAATCTAAAAATCAAAACTGAATAAAACATCATCCTCCCCATTAATACTATGGAATTATCACCAAGGCCATTTTTCAAGTTCATCCTAACAATAATAACAATCGTTTGGTTTTGGGTCTGGAGAAATGATGATCCTTGGAATAGGGGTAATACTTCCCAGACTTCCTCTCGTAACACTTACTCTTCAAAAAATACCCTATTTCCTTACTCTTCCACACCAATATCAACCTCTGAATGTCAAACAGCCTCACATAGCACTTCACATCTAAATCTTCAACAGGAAATTATGGAGCAAGTGGGCAACGCCTAAAAATGTTTGACCTCTTAGATTCCACTCTTACAAATGGCAATGATGGACCAAGATCATGACTTGTCTCCTCTAACAATATGATGGTTGATTTCAATGCTTCCCTGCCACCGGCCCTAGGTTTGACATCTTCTCAAATCAAACACCTATTCTCTCCACACAACATGTGTATAATCTATCAAATAATGTATAAGCCCCGCCCATAGGTGCTTCTTCCAGTTGTATACCTTCACCAGCCCCAGTTTCTCCTCATACAACTCAGAACCACCTTTTGATCCTCCAAGCCGTATATTAGTGGACTAAGAAAGGAGATCTGATTTCCTTCTGTGTAACGATGGGTATATCTTTCAAGGAAGAGAGAAAAAAGTTGTGATCTTCAAATACGCAACCTCTTACCTCAAATCGTCCTTTGAGGAAGACCATGATGTCACTAAGCATTGTTTTTCCTCTGTTCACTTAAAATATTAATATTTTCTTATATTTGAATCTTGGATATTTGATTTAATCTGTTATTTTGTCCCTTATGGTTCTTCTAAAATCATCGTTATGATTATTTCCACTTGAAACATTCGAGGTCTTATCGCTTGTAATAGGAAAAGAAATCTGGAACACCGTATAAAAAAATAGATTATTGATATATTAATCATACAAGAAACCGAAGGCTATTTATCACAACTGAATCTCCATTTATACGAGGCTTCAAGTGTACACTTGTTTTCAAATATCTCCTAATGGCTTCAGTAGAGGCATCCTTATAGAGCGACACACATACCTTATAATTTACAAAATCATTACAAAGAAAATTTCTTCATCTCAATTTCCATACTAGACAACAATGCAAACCTCCCATGGACCCTCATACAACTCTACAGTGAACCCCTCTTCAAACACACACCTCTTTTTCTAAGAGCTCATAAAAACCCTTAACTATATTCTTCTTAGCCAAGAAACCTACTAGGAATAAATATAAAAAATATTATGATTCAACAAAGGTAATTGGAACACCCCTTTATTTAATAAAACACGTTCAACTCTTAAGACACAAACGATCATCTCCAGATGAAATCCTTATCAATGGTATAAACAACAATAAGACAAGTATCATCAAACATGTAATTACAAACTTTGAATTGTTCCTACACTAAAATCCATCTACACGTGATCCTCTCATATTTCCTTTTCAAAAAGATGGGTTGTATTGCATGGTCCCTATCCCTCTATACCTCATTTACCCTTCCACTCCTAAGGAGATAGAGGAAGCCACCCAATTCATAGATCAAAATAAATCCCATGTCATGGATAGTTTTTTAGTTCCTTCTACACCTCTTGTTGGGACTAAATAAAGCTCTATATAATCATGGGTTTTAATTTTATACAACTCAAGTCAGTCCATGTAGCTTGTTTTAAGATAAAATTCAATGCACCTAGCCCTCATTCCAAATAAAAAACACAAACTCATTACCAATTTAGGACTGGTCATTCTTCTAAACATTAATATAAAATTATTACAAAAGTCCTCAGTATGAGACTTTCTCTAAAACTAAAGAAACACTAAAAACAAAAATGAGGATGTGTTTATTAAGGGTATCTTGTTATCAAAAACGAAATTATCCACTTCCATCGAAAGCATACACAAATTGTAGTGATCCTTCAACTTTATTTTCAAACAACTTTTGATCATATGAAATTTCCTATCCTTTGCGAAATTATTCAAGGGCATGGATTTTAGATACCTCTATTAGTTGATTAAAAGGTTGTGTATAAACAAGTTCATTCTCTAATCTTCTTAAAGGTTTCCCATAAAGATTCTTAAAATTCCAATGGCCTTATCAAGGAGATCCTCTCTCCTGACATTTTTTAGGTTCACATAGTGCATTAGAATAGTCCTCCAATATGAAACATCATTAAACTTATTGACCAACTAAAATTCAAAACACCAACATTGGCCCTGATATACATTTTATGGATGATTAAACCTAGTAATAGCACAACCATTACCTAGTTGGTATTGCAAAGGACAATTACTTATTGGGGGTCTTATATAGAGATAAGGCCCATCATCATTTTTAAGATGCTCCTTGGTGTTCCAATCTGCCATTTTGTTCCTTGCTTGGTTTTGAAACACTACCCTATAGTTCTCCTATAGTCTCATTATAATGCCTACTATCTAGTTAAAATAAAGTGGATGCAAACTATGATCCTCATTGATCATGCCAGCCTTAGATTGTCTATCAGAAGAAACAGCTAACTCCACAAAATTGCATTCTTTTTCCACCTCAAATCTAGGTGGATGGCACATAATTATATCTCTATGTCACATCTAGAACTCATTATGTCACCTATCCCTCCTTTCCACAAGCCCCTATTTTCACTAGCAACTACGACAACAACACATTCTTCCCTTCCACAACCACATCAATGCCAATTTTTATGCAACCCTCTAGTGGTCTAAGCCAACTCTACATTGGTGCTTTTGCACTGGGTAAGGGAGATTCATTTCGAGTTTGGTCAGTTGAACTCTTATTTTATATAATTGACCTGATAGGTCAGATTTAAAGAATTCTTCTAAAATGATAGGTGTTTCTGCAGTCCCAAATGTACCACTAGTCGATTCAAAAGGTCATCACATGTCCACATTTTCCTCGTAGGTTCTAGGTGAGCTAGTTTGCAAGGTTTTCTTATTCTGGAATATATCCACATCAGTATCTGATAGGATTTCTAGCATATACCTCTCACATATTGATAGTCTGTTAAGGAATGTAGGATGGTTTCCTATTGATTGTTGCATCTACTGCACACACCATAAGTCATCATCTTCCATTTCATTCTTAAGAAGTTTGTAGAATAGCATGTGGCTCAACAACCACATGAAGATTTTAGCTTTTGCTACCACTTCAGTTCTCTAGATGATCTTCAAAACTCCATCGCTTTTTATTTGTATCTCTACAGATGGTATACATGGACTAGGGGGAGAACATGCCATTAACAATTTGCTTCCATGTTCTGACATCAGATATGAGCATTCAATGAGTTCAATGATCCTTAGAATTTGTTTAACTGTGTCTGTAAGTAGCCATTCCTTCAAGAAATCATGACCCCAGTTTCCTTCTAGGCTAAGTAGAACTAACCTTTAGATCTTTAATCTAGTCAAGTAGTGTTTTTGTTACACAATATTGTCAGAGTACACCTCCTTGGAAACCAATGATCTTCCCCTACATTGTTACTCCGCCTATTTGTGTCAGATATGAGTTTTGGGATATAAACTCCTTTTCATGTAAAACAACTCTCCCAGTCTAGATAGATTCATGCCAATATGTCTTTATAATCAGTCTATCTCTTCATCATTTCCTGGAACCAAGTGGTGTTCCTTTATCCACTAATGTCCCAAGAATTCTTGAGGATCAGTGTCGGATTTCAATCCCTTATGCATTTCACTCCTAGTCACATGGTTCCCTATTTTTAAAGCTAAGTATTAAAAAAGAATTCCTATATGGGTTCTATCTTATCATGAAAATTCTCCTTTATCTATTGAAAATATGCAAAAAGATTGTTTCTATACATATGACCATGTCAATTATTCATATCAACCATAAACATATTACCTCTTTTTTGGTTCAATCCCTTGATGTTTAGGTATATCTTCTCTTTGAGTTTAAACATTCCCAACCTCCATTCCACATACCTTAAAAAATAAACAAATTATATCCTCAAACACAAAAAATGAATTCAAAAGGATAAAATGTTATTTGATCCCAACCGACACTCTTGACTATATGAGATAAATCCTAGTATGACCTCACATAAATTTGTAGATATCTAGCACTGGGCTTTGAGTACTACATAAAATGCATATGATCTCTTATGTTTCATGAATCTTTCTCCCTTATTATAAAACATGTGATCTGAAAAATTATTCCAAATATTAAAGTATAAGCATGGTGCTTATGGTCAAGTATACTTCTCATTCCTATTTTTCACTCAATATACATGGTAGGTTACCATGCATGTTGTTCTAGGATAATATAGACTCTGCAATGCACACATTCCTAACATGTAACATCTCCAGACAGAATTGTCTATTGTAGAACATAACCTTACCAATATCCCCTTCATACACAACAACTTTAGAAGCACTCAATAGATGAAAACCTCATTAACTTCTCCTTCTACTCACACTTGAACCAAGAGCCTTCTGCCTGAGCCTCTAACATATATGGACAGAGAGAAATAAAGGATTGTTTGATGATGTCTATAACACCTTGTCAAGTCAGGAACTCTATTAAACTGACCTTATATAATGAGTGTCTATAGTTTTATTATTATTTTTAGGCATTAGGATTTTATTAAGTAAATTCACCTCTACTAACCACCAAATTTGCACACCATTTTACATATAGCCACCCTTGTCGATTACAAGAAACATGAGAATGATGAGGATGCCTTCCCCAATCATAGTGCTTCAAAATATCCCTGGCCATCTCCATAATATTGTTGCTTAAGGATACACCTTTTGCACAAGCTTTTTTTTTCTTGTGATAGTGTCTTGTATAAAACCAGATCCCCTTCCTTTAAACAATACTTCACCTTCCTACTTAAATTTATGCTTAAGGGGGTCACTAGACCATACTTACTAACCTAACTATTGGCGATACATATTTTAAGTATATCCCGCCTAGAGACACTTTTTCCTTGTATCTCATATCATGCACATGGGATGTAGCCATCTCTTGCTTCTAATATGATCATTAAAAAACAACATGCTCCTAGATCATATTGCTTCACAAAATAGATGACGAAGAACTATCTTCCTACCCCTTTGTTTTTTACCAACCTTTGTGGCTCCACATACTCAAAAAATAATTCTCTAAGGATGGGAGCTATGTTTTAAATTCACATACCTGACCATTATTTATTTTAGGAAAATGTGGTTTGGCCTATTTTGGAAATGTGACATCATATCATCCTAAACTACTACCATATGGATGGGAAGAAGACTTTCTTATTCCATGTACTAGTTTGTCAATAAGAAAGACAATGATCTAGTGTACTTATAAACCTATATGTCATTTAATGGGGCTCTTATAAATCTCACCCTATTGACTCACCTCATTTTTATATCCACGAATGTTACCTCCTCAAATGGATAGACACCCAATGATATGCATAGAAATCATGCCTCAAAGAAATACTGCCACTCTGATATGACTCAACACTATAGATTGGATTCTTATAGATATGAATATTTGAACCTAGCTAACACATCAAATCATTAATTGTTTTCCTAATTTTTAAGTCAAGATTAGATGCACTGATATCTTATCTCAAAGCCTAAGTCTCCAAAGATTCATAAAACCATTTGTTATATCATGTAACCACATCACTTGAACCTACTAGCCACCACTATAAATCTATATTGATCTCCCTTGGCTTCTCACTTTGAGAGTTTGATCTGAATGTAATCTTGTATATCTCTTTCTAGCTTTGAATTATTTTTATACATGTAAACCACCCTTGAGGAGGATCCACCTTGGTGACTCCACCCTGGCTTCAATAATTTTTTGTATTTCTTCTCTTTGATAGATTTAATATATTACATGACTTCGGGGTCTTCAACAACTTCTGTAGCATCCACACAAGAAACCTAACTTACAATTGGCTCCCCTATATGTGGCACTAAAGCCTAGAGAAACAACAGAGAAGGATGGGAGGAATAAACAGGAGGTGGTGGAGAGAACAAGTATTATTCTACTTCATTTGTTTATTTTATCAAGAATCTTGTCTTGATTTTATCTAACTTCCTAATCATTTATTGTTTATTCTGTCATTTTTATTGCTCATCCAGATGGCTTTTGATATCCAAATCCAAAAGGTGCCAACTTCTACCAAATCTAGTGGGTTTATCTTGTTCTCTTCCCATTCTCCTTCCAATTTACTATCAAAACTTCTACCTATACCTGATGGATTTTTTCTCATTGTTTGTTTTTCTATTCGACAATTTGTCAATATCTTTTGAATCTGATCATACATATCCAAAATTTTGTCTCATGCCCACTAGAAATTGCTTCATAAAACTTTTCTTACAGGACTTTCACCATTGAATCTAGTCATACCTTTTGAGCATATTTCTTACTATTGATGATACCCATTTCCATTTTTTTCTTACACATTGATCATTCATTTACTTCCCTCTATTTCAAAATTAAATAAAATTATTTATAAACCAATAATAACAATTTAACTAGAGGAACCCCAACACACAATACAGTCATCATGAAGAAATTGATGGTGGGTCTGTAGAAAAGTTCTAGATAGGTACCCAATAGATTTTGAAGTAGGTTAATGAATTGGTTCCCATAAAACCCAACTACAAGATAAAATATGTTGGGTATCGGTAGAATCATTACATAGCTAATTGCAAAGAGAAGATAAAGAGAATAGGACAACCTAAAAGGTTTATGTAAAATTTTATGGCTTTTTTTCCTTATATGTATAGAAAACCTTTGGGATAATAAATAAAAAATCTATAACACAATAATATGTTGATGAAAAGTAGAAATTAAGAAATACAAGAGTTAGGATAAAACAAGATGAGGTTTCAAAGATGAACCTTGTTCTATCTACCGCCTCTGCGTTTATTCCTCGGATCCTAGTTATGTTGATGTACTTGCCTTTCCTGTAGTATATTGGAAACTTGATTGTGTGATAGATTTCTGACATATCTGAAAGATTTTAATGATCTTGAAAACACAAAAAAACAATAACCACTTAAGGCAACAAAGTATCCTCAAGACATTATGTTTATCTTGAGCTCCAAATGCAAGAAAGATAGGGAGAGGAGGTTGATACGGTTGTGGTGGTTTCTAGGCTTAAATGTCATGGAACATAAATAGAATACCTTTGTTCTGGGATATTTGGAAAATAAATTCTTAGATAATGTTCAAGTTCACAAAAGCTTGATCTAAAAAAAGGGAAAAATGACAACCACATGTAACCTTGCAACTTGAGCGCTCTAATGGACATTGATGAAAAAACACATGGACCTTCATTTCCATCTAGAGGACCCTACTTAAAAACACTACTAATTGATGAATTTGAAAACTTATACAACCTCTTCTTCATTTCCCCATGAATCATTGGAGGTGAATTCAATTTCACCAGAGACATATCATAATGAAACTCTTCTACACTTTCCTCGCAACAACAACATAATGAAAACATGAATAACTTCAAAACTTCATTATGAAATACTACATGATTGACCTCTCATCTGAAAATATTTAATACACTTGGAAACATTAAAATCAGTGGGCAAACTAGATAGATTTCTACACTCACAAACACAGAATTTATCATTAGTTTGATCCACCACACAGTCCAAAGTTGAGAACATCCCTATTATCATGGAAACAATATACATGAAATGGGGACCTCAACCATTCTGCTTCAACAGATTCTAAACTTCACACCCATAAATTGAAAGAAATATCAATGACCGCTGGTCCAACTAATCCCTTAATGATAAGACAAGATTTCATATCCACCAAACCTCAAAAATATCATGAAAAAAACTCATTATGTGCATAAAAATATGTTTGAGAACATAAGTCATAAATAGAAAAATGAAGAACTTTATTGAGAATTCAAGAAAGATTGATCTGACTTGTGTTATTGCTCTACAATAGGGTATTAAGTCACTAACCAATATAACGGAAACCATACAAAAACATCAAGACAAAGTTTGATGACTTAAAGATAGAAACAAAAACACAAAAAAGCAAAAGATATGAAACAACAATAAGCATCAAACTTACATTCACAATATAAACATCAATAGTGTGATGACCTCAAATAAATAACAAATTATAGATGCATTTGATAAATACTTCACAAGGATCTTCAATCATGGTCATACTTACTCCACTCTATTCAACATACATTCGAAAATACTCAATCCACACAAGATATTTAGGCAACCACTAATCACGGGTTACACCATTTCTTATAGATGATATCAAAAGCGCTATGATAAACTTGGGTGCTGAAAAGTCACCAAGATGTATAGGATTCTATCTTGACTTTTCTCACCACCAATGGAATGACATTGAGAAAAAAAGTTAATGACCTATTCATATATATATATATATATATATATATATATATATATATATATATATATATATATATATATATATATATATATATATATATATATATATATATATATATATATATATACATTCATGATGACATATTACATCAGAGACAAATTCAAAACTAGTCTTGTATTATTCTCATAAAAAATTGGATAAGACCTCATCCTTTATCCACTTAGACACATCACTCTGATTAATGCATCATACCATATTGTTTCCAAAACACTAAGGGCCCAACTCAAAACCACACTTAATAAGATAATAGGTATACAACAACATGCTTTTATTAAAGGTAATAACATACAAGATGCCTACATAATGGCCAGTGAGTCAATTCATACTTGTCATTATAACCATACTCCAATTCTCACACTTAATTCAGATTTTTTTGAATCCTTCGATGACATTAATTGATACTTTTTTCTCTCTTGCCACGAATCCTACTCATTCCCCATAAGATGGAATAATTGGATTTATTCAAGCAACATATCTACATTTGGTTACTTCTATAGCTCCAATAGACTCACAAAATGAGATCCATTTCCCCTATCTTTTCATTCTAGTTCATCCATTCTGACACGATTCTTTCCACTAAGACAAACAAACAATAGAATTGATAAAACACTGAATTGTCATGAATAGATCATACAATATGTTGATGACTCTATCATTTTCCTTACTCTAATCAATAATAATGTCATGAATACAATACATTTGTTGGGTAGGTTCTCCCACCTTTTTGGTTACAAGATAGATTTTCATAAGTCCACCATCATACGAACATACATCCCATAACCCAATTTTAATGGATACATACACTTATTGAAATTCAAAGAAAAACAATATGCTATTAGATACTTGGGTCTACCCCTTTCATCATAGGAACTTCCCACCAACTACTAGTGTGATATACTTCTCCCTAAAACATAGTCTTTCATCATTGAAATCCTAGTACTCAGTCTTGTTGGCTGACTCACACTCATCAATTTGTCCCTCACTCCACTTGCCACATACTAATTGATGAGTGTGAGTCGGCCAACAAGACTGAGTGCTAGGATTTCAATGATGAAAGACTGTGTTTTAGGGAGAAGTATATCACACCACTTGCCACATACTAATTGAGAAACATCCATTTACCCTCTAAGATCTTATCACAAATTGGCTAATACACATGAATTTTCTATGGGGAGATATTAGTAAAAACAAAACTAGTCAACTCAGATACATTGAGTAAATCAAAGTAATTAGGGTATGGAGCATTATTGACATCATATTACATTCTCAATGTATCATGCACAAAATCATCACCTCCTTACGCATAAATAAATAAACCATATGGAGACCACATATACTCAGTAATACTTCAAACACTAGAATCCATGACCTAACATCAATCACTCTAGTGCATCCTCCCTCTAGAGATATCTTAATAAAACTATTCTTAAAATACAAAGTCACATTCTCACACCACCGCACTCCTCAAGATCCATTAAATTATGGACCATTCCATGGATTTAGATAAACATAGTTAATAAAATGAAGCTCAACATGGACATTCCACGAAGGCTTATCAACGTCTCCACTAACAAAGCTACTCTACTCATCTCATCCCAATGCTTAAACCAATGTAAAATACATTTATTCAAGAAGGTTTCCAACATCGAGATCAAGTTTATCACTTCAAATCATTGACAATCCTTCCAAAATTCATACCCTCCTATGGTGTATGGGGGACAACAAAATTCTAAATGGGTAAAATAGAACTAAATCCAAGTTTCTAGGACCCACCATATCTCTCATCTATATATTTTTACAAGAATCAAAGAACCGTATAATATATGTGTTTGAACTTTCAGAACATATATAAACATCATATCCACATCAATGAAACATCAAAGATATTTAATTTGTAACTATACATCATTCAGAAGAATAAAAACAAACCAAACAAAACACTTTCTAAAAATGAAACTTATTTGCTAGCATCATCATCTATCCACAAATACTACAAACAATATATCATGGAAATGGGGTAACAAATATACATCCAACAAGCATATACCTACTTCATACATCTGAGTATTGCCACAAATCATGACCAAATACTTTGGGAGATTGAGTGTCCTCATGATATTCATATCCTCATATGTCTTATAGGGTTCAATAAAATTCTAACCAAAAATTACATAGATAAACTCGAATTCTTGGAACCCACCATATGACTAATGTCTAGATCATCACTAGAATCAACATATTATCTCATATACATGTGTGGATGCACGCAACATATGGAAACATTACTTCTTCACACTAAATGAAACACCAAAGATATTACAGAGACTATACATTGTATCAAAAGAACAAAAACAATTAAAAACACTTTCACTAAAACAAACTTACTTGCTAGCATCATTATTTAAACAAAATAGAAAGAAAGAAACACATGATTATTTGCATAGAAAGCACATTTATTGAAAAAATGCATAATGATATCAATACATCATATTTCTTAACTCTTTCTGTCAATATTTGAAATAGGTAACATATCACTCAGGAGGCCAAAGCCACTCAAGTGATCCAAATAAGAGATGATGACATATGCCACTGAGCATATGCTCTAGAATAGATCGATGAAGAATAAGATGAGGTATCAATCTCCATATCTATCTATTATCTATAGATTATCTAGACTACTAGAAGTTTATTATTAGTTATTTCAAACATAGAGGTTTCTTATGAGGTGACTCCTGCAAAGGCACTCTTTACTTTATGTTTCTCTCTTGTCTTAGAATATCAATCTAATTACGATACCTCTTGTGGCTAAACATAAAGATATATGATTCTATCTCTTCTTTAATTTCCTCTATGGTAGCGTATTTTCTTATTATATGTAAAAGATACTTTTACCAAAAATAAATAGGGAAAGAAACTTTGGGTTCATATAAGTCAGGCCTCAATTCAATCTGACTCTTAAATACCAATATTTTGGGTTGGGTCAGGTGGAAGTATTTATACCAGGTCTGAATAGAGATTTATATGGGTGAGCCTTTATATCCTACAAATGGATATGTATATCTTATAAAAAAATATATAATATATATTGGTTGTTAATCAAAGATCCCATCAACAAAGATTGGGAGACCATGAAAACTAGACAATGACACACAATTTTGTAGGAATACTTCAAAGTTCATAAGACACTAAGATCAACACTATCTTAATGCAAGATCTCTCCAAGTAAAACCAAATGGTTCGCAAGGTTGTTTTAATTGGGGAATCCAAACCTCTTACCCATTTGATGGACCATGAGACCTAAAAAAATGATTACTTGCCACCATTAAACCCAAAAAAATGTAGAAGCTAAAGATGAAGCAACTGTGAACAAATTCTTGTTGTGGTTTGTATTGGGCTACAACAAATGTTGACAAAAAACAAGAAGTGAAAATATGCATTTTAGATACAGCTTTTGTCACATACACATGCAATTCATAAATGACTTCCATTGAACATTTTTAGATATCAGTATATTTAGAAAATCATAAAATGTGTAGGTCATGTCATCTACTTGTCACTTGTGATTTAATGAAAATATTTCTTTATTTTCTTCCAACTAGAATTACATACTCACCATATGATACAAAAAATAATACTACAATAATCTCAGCCAAATACTTTTAACATAAAAAGCTGATTATTTTGCACAATTATAGGACTATTAACCAAGACAATCCACTATCAGTGTTACCTTGAAAAAACAATGTAATTTTCTCAAATTGTTCTCAAATAGGATTTGCTAGATAGAACATAAAGAATAAGAGTTAGAAAACATATATCAAGTTACTCATAAAAAATATCATGAATCAATTCTATCCAATTGATACTTATCAAATATTATTGATTCATATTAACATAAGTAAGGGAAAAGGGTCAAGCTACCTCATAAATATATCCTACCATGTTATTACACCAGATTACTTTGAGGATCTAGGACCACCACCTCTGCAATTGGTCCCATATTTACCGAGTCCTCTGGAACTAGAGATGAAGTCATTGTTGCTACACTTGAAATATACTTCCTTGGAATCAGAATAAAAGCTTCCAGTCATCACCTCAGCTGCATTGAGCATTCAAGAAGAGGAGCAGCTACTCGTGGTTATAAAAAACCACCGCGCAACATTTAGATGGTCAGTTGCACATATAAAGGGGATCTCCCCTAGTTTTTGCCCACACAAGATCATACCATAGGAAGGATCTAAGCCAATTCTGCAACCTCAATAGCAACTCAACCACATCATGACTGAGGTAGTGAAAAAGGAGGTAGTAGAAATTTTATCTACATGTATCATATATGATAACTCTTATTCAACATAGGTTAGTCCAACCCAGGTGGTTCCTAAAAAGGGGGGATAACAATCACAAGTAATTCAAATGATGAATTAATTTTGACTATGTTAGTGATTGGGTGGCATGTCTGTATAGATTATCGACGTTTAAATTCCTCCATTTTGAAGGATCATATCTCGCTTCCTTTTATTGATCAAATTCTTGAGCGGCTCACCGACCGCTCTCATTTTTCTTTCTCGACGGCTATTCCGGGTACAACCAAATTTCTATCAAGCCACAAGATCCAGAGAAGTCAATCTTCACTTGTCCTTATGGCACTTTTTCATATCATCAGATGTTGTTTAGTCTTTGCAACGCATCGACTACCTTCCAGCAATGCATGCTCTCCATCTTCTCTGACATGGTAGAGTGATGTTTGGAAGTGTTCGTGGATGATTTTTCAATTTAGGGGGAATTGTTTGAGGATTGTCTTGCCAATTTTGATAAGGTGTTGCAGAGATTTGAGGACACTCACCTAGTTTTGAATTGAAAAAAAATGTCATATGATGGTTATTGAAAGAATTGTTTTGGGACACAAGGTGTCTAGTAAAGGAATGGAGATTGATCTGGTAAAGATAGAATTCACCTCCAAGTTACCCCCATTGTCATCAGTGAAGGGAGTGAGGAGCATTTTAGGACATGTCAGGTTTTACCGAAGATTTATGAAGGATTTTTTGAAAATCACCAAACCACTCTCTAAATTGTTAGAAAAAGATGTTGATTTTAATTTTGACAAGCAATGTTTAAAGGAATTTGAGGTGTTGAAGGAGAATTTAATCTCCTCACCGGTTGTCCAGGCTCCAGATTGGAACCCACCTTTTGAGATGATGTGTGATGCATCAGATTACAAAGTGGGGGTTGTTCTAGGTCAGCACCGAGATAAGGTCCCCATGGTCATCTATTATGCATATAAAACACTTAATGATTCCTAGTTGAATTACACAACTACGGAAAAAGATCTATTGGCGGTTGTTTTTTCTTTTGAGAAATTCTACCAATATTTGATAGGGGCTAAGGTTATCGTTTGGACAAATCATACAACCA
Source organism: Alisma plantago-aquatica (assembly GCA_963693085.1). Classification (NCBI taxonomy): domain Eukaryota; kingdom Viridiplantae; phylum Streptophyta; class Magnoliopsida; order Alismatales; family Alismataceae; genus Alisma; species Alisma plantago-aquatica. The sequence goes on from OY856414.1 coordinate 851,079,362, forward strand.
TCAATTTTTTGCTGTAGAAAAAGGATTCTAAGCCTAGGTTGATAAGATGGATCTTGCTATTGCAGAAATTTGATATTGAAATCAAAGACAAAGCAGGTACTAAAAATGTGATAGATGATCACCTGTCTAGTCTTGAAAGGGTAGATGAAAAGGACATCAATATACCCATAGTGGAAGAATTTCCTGATGAGTAGCTTTTTGCTATACAAAATAAAGATCCATGGTTTGTAGACATTGTAAACTACTTGGCTTGTGGAGAGTTTTTGGTAGGTTGGGGATATCAGGAGAAGAAGAAATTACTTCCACTCTTTGAGGTATTACATCTGGGATGATCCAATTTTTCTCAAACAATGAGGGATTGTATCTAGAGAAAATGTGTGATGGAGTGGATTTTTAAAATCCATAAATCTCCAATAACATATCAAAATCCATATCTTGAGTTATAATGAGAGTTTCAAATGTTTTAATAAATTGGAGTGTTGTTGAGGTTTATACAATGTTTTGGATCCATAATGAAAAATTTTAATTGAATGGTCTAGTAGATGAGTTTGGTCACCAAATTTGAGTAGAATGTAAGTTAAATTGTGATTGAGCTATGGTCTAAGTTTCATGAAGATTGGAGGATCCTAGGAGAAGCTATTTAGGTTGAAAATTGTGAAACGATGTGCTTTATCGATGGTTGATTGATCAAAGCTTAATATAAACCAGGGTGCATGATGTGTCACGCACAACTTTGATTAGGTAGTGAAAATGGTAGCATCAGTGAGCCAAAGATCGGTTTGGTGTGTGGCATGTGTCTGCCCTTGGATGGGAGTGATCGTACCATAGCAAGATCATCACATCCCTTAAACCGTTCTCAGATCATGGAGAGGGGAAACCAGCACGTACCACACACCCACGATCAGTGATCGTGTGATACAGGGAGCAAGAGACGGAGCAGTTCCTTTCGGTCCATGTAATACGAAACTAGGTGAAACGAGGTGGAGCGCCTGCTCTCCATTATCCCTCCACCGCAAAGTGCAGGAGGCACGATTCACTGACGTGTCGAGGAGGAGAGAACCAATCAACATCACTCACAGAGTATAGGAATGTCGAGGGAGCTTCTGGAGTTAAGGAGACGACCTTAGCCAGATCTGGACAAGGAGCTCTTCTGCCGGATCCAGTTTTATCCCTAGGAGACGAAGCCCAGCAGCACCTTGACGTGGCGGCGCTTGAGGCGCAGCTGCGACAGCAGTGAGGAGAGGCAAGAAAGCTTGAGAAGCCAGAGGCTTGTGCCTCTGAGAGAAGGCTGCGATATGAAGCTAGAATGCGATCTTGGAGGCCGACAACAATGGAAGACAGCAGAAGAGTTGTTGGCGCCATCAGAGGCCGACGAGGAGGAAGGACCTGCTGCTCGGCAGTGATGTTGGTTCTTGGTTGACCTTGCCCAGGCGGCGGCTTCGTCGTGGAAACAGAAAGTCCTGTTGCGGACTCGGCATGAGAGAGAGAGGTGGAGGCGGCGAGATCATGCATACCGTAGAGGAGATCCTAGCTACGGCGATGGCGGCGCTTTCCAGGGGATCCCGATCACGAGTGAGAGTAAAGGAGGCGACCGGAGGTGTGGTGCTTCCCGGTGGTAGTTGGAGCAGATGCACTCGCTGGAGCTCATAGCCGCGACTATGGTTCTGGAGCAGAGGAGGCTGAGGAGCACGGGCTCGTGCAGGTATCGTGCAGCGCTGAGAAGCGTTCTCGCGAGAAAGAAGAAAGGAGATGAGGAGGTTGAACCCCGGTTCAATCACCCAAGACTAACCCAGGACTAGCCGGCCCAAGGCAAGCCAGGAAAAGAATCAGCCGCAACAGGAAAAGAATGCGCCAACCATAGTGGACACGTGGCAGTCCCGTATTGGCCAGAAAAAGGTAAATACCTAGATCTTGCATAAATCGTAGTAAATAGCTCGATGATCTGAAAAATACATATAATATACCAAAATTCTCAGAAAATTACGTAGAACAACCTGGAACTATAATCTCAGGCTTTTGATGCCCAAATCTCAGTGATATCATGAAAGATGTGTAATGCTTGTTTAGTGGATAATAAATAGCAAATGATGACATAAATTTATGTAAAAATGTCAGTAACTCCATAATAATGTTTATAATTCACCTGATGTCAAGGATGATCATATTGATGTACAAAATAATGTAGTTTGCTTAATATGTCTAATTAAGGCTTTTAATCCTAAATACAATGCAATTAATGCATACATGTTCAATAAATGATGGAATTTACAGAACACACTTATATCAGTAGCTGGAAGATAATATATAAATCGGAGATCATTTTTATGCATGAAATCCATATTATATGAAGTCGACCCTTAATACATGGGTTGAAACCCTAATTTAGGTTAATGCATGTAACCTAAGGTTAATAGGTTCACATAATGATGGAAAATACGATTATCAGTTAATGAGTAAATAATCTGGAATATGACATCATTAAGATGATTCTAATACAAGAAATCAAGTAATAATGATGTGCATATCCTAATGAGAGAAGAGAAACCCTAATGAACACGTTTAGGGTTAAGACGAGATATAATATGATGAGAACCTGATGATTGTATGTGATCTTGTCTTAATCAGGTTTAATAAAGTTATAGATGACATGAGGATATGTGGTGATTAGGATGTCTCTTTGGAAGGTACGCTATTACTTTTACTTGGCTTATTATACAATATGCTTGTGTTATATGTGTAGTAGAATACTTGGCATATGGTATTGGATGAAGTGATTATTCTTGTATGATATCTTACCTGATTTTCCATACTTATGGCTATGAACACATGAAATATAAGATATGTGATCCATCATATGATAGCACTAAACTCTTCAGTAGTACAGTGCATTGATAAACATCAAAGCCCTAGGGGTAGATGTGGCATCAAAGCCCTAGGGGCAGATGTACAATTTATATGACAAGGTCTAAAGACATCAAAGCCCTAGGGGCAGATGCACGAAATATATGATGGAAATAAGTTTAAAATATGTGTTCTCTTTTGTTAATGAATATCTTTGTTCAAGTATATGCTTTTGTTATATTCTTATGTTACTGCCAAGTATTAGTTTTATCTTATTGCCAAGATATGATGAGAGGTAAATAAAAGACACGTAGGCGTACTCAGTATAATATTCATGAAATATTGTGCTGACGTGTACCGCATGTAAACTTTTGTATAGGTTATGGTTATGCTCTTGAAGATCCAGGATAGTGAGAGTTGTGTGGCGAGCTGATGTACAGGTGGACCTGTTGTCTTAAGATCCTGTTGTTTAGCTATAGCACATGTATATGTTTAGTAGTTTGCTGTTCAATGTGTAATATCAAATGTTGTAACAATTCATTTTGTAATTATATGTTGGATGGTGAACATGTGTGTATGGTTTTATTATTGTTCATGTGCATGTGCTACTGATTGTTTCCTTCTGACTCCCTTAATTTTCTCTTTCTTACCCTAGTGTGGGATGTTTAAATTGGGATTCTCGCTGAGGTGAGGGTTTCAATTTGGACATCGCACATCAGATTAAGTTTTAGAAAATCCGGGGACATCACAGGTGGTATCAGAGCATGAACAATAGCAAAGCCTAACATTTGCTCATTATGCAACTCAAAACTAAAGAACCTTGAACCTTAATAATCTTTAGGGTTAGATTAGTCATCTTTTAGAGAATATATCTGACCTAGCCTCTAGGTTAGCACCTAGATGTCCGAGAACTAGGTCTAGACTAGTGCTTGTTGAGTAGCAAGTCCTTAGATGTCATTCTTTCCTTGTAGTGCAGCGGTATGGGACATTGCACTATTTGGAAATGATGTGCATCAAGGGAAGAGAAACCCTAGACATATGGCGCTCATTGTCTAGAGTAGCTACACTATTCTACCCCTTGTTCTCACCCTTTTCACTAGTTTTCATGGCACTATACTCTCTATTATGTGTGGGGCACTCGTTTCAAGATTTGGTTTTGGATTCCAACCAGATCGAACCATGATAGTTTCTCTGACGCTTGTTTTATCGGAGAAAACTATATAATATTTTATTATGTATATGTATTATAAAAATGTGCCCCCACACATGTACGAGTAGGAGTGATCATGCAACCTAAGTGAAAGTGAATGACATCAGTCTAGAAGAGAGAGTAGTTCTAGATTAGATGTCTAGAGCCTTGTTAGAATATGATAGATGGAATAGATGATATAAGTTTGATGATATGATGTAAGTCTTGTGTAGATGACATAAGATGGTTATGATGATCTATGTTTGTCTTTGAGGACTTAAGTTCATATTAAGGATGCAAGATGAGTTCTGATGATGTAAGTAACTATGCTTTTATGAGATAAGATAAGCTAAGATGAGATAAGGATGTGAATCAGCAAGAGCCTCAATCTCTTTTATGAAGGAGGACCTCTAGTGTTAGGACCAGTTTTGGGGTTAACTCTAGGGAGAGTGAGACCCACAGGGAGAAGGTCAGAGAACCTAAACTCCAAGATATGAGAATGATAAGATACGTGATATGATATGTCCTAAACTAGACTACTCCTGAGTGATTGAGTTGAGTTGCTTTATGTATGATTCCTATAGTTTTGTTGACCCTTAGATGTCCTTGGGAGAACCAAACCCTAGAGAGAGAGAGGCTCGATATATGTGTGCAAGTGGAAATGAATATGAGTGCCTGCCATCTGGGTGAGGGAGAGAGCCCAAGACCCTGGAGGAGGTAGCTATGTCAGTTTCTGTGAAGCCTCATGCTCGGGTTGGTGGTTTCCCACATAGGAATCTAGTGGTTGCATGTATAAGAGAGTTTTGGGTAAGCATGTTTCATGGGTAGAAGACCTATGAATAGTATGTTGTAGCATGTTTTGGTTTGTGCTTATGTGGCTAGAGCTAATGAAGCTATTAGCTAGTGCCAATGAGGTAATCTGGAAACCCTAGACTAAGAGAGGGAGGATAAAGTTTGTAATTATGAGATACTCATTGAGTTGAGTTAGCTCAGAGAGACTGAGCACGATACTACCCTCGTGGTATGGGTTAGAAGAACCTCAGTTGGACTAGATAAAAGTTTTGATATATGTTTAACGAGCCACTTGCATAAGTTTGTTTAGCACAACCATGATATAATATGTCAGGATGTGATATAATCTCGAGACGTGATATATAGACATGATATGATGGAAACCTAGAGATGGTTTAATTGATATCAATGCATAAATGGTTAACCATATACATGAATAATGATGATAATTTAATAGTGTTGGTTAATCTTGTGATGAATTTATTAATAAATGTTGTAGTTTATTATGAGCAATGAAATAAGATCATATGAATGAAACATATTACATGAGGTGTTAATCTTAGTGCTTAATAAAGATGAAAAATATAGTTTAGCAGCTAGCACAACATAAAAATTATAATACCTTGATATGATCTAGATGGATAACGCGGGTTAATTATAGTTAACTCTCTCCTAAAGACATATGTTAATGATGAACAAGTTCAAACAATTAGCTCAATATAATGTTAACGATGCCTTGATATAATGAGTTAATCTTAGTTAACTCCTTTAGAACATGATAATATGATGTGGGAATCCTAATTCATGGGCAAAAATAAATATGCAATCTTAAGATATGAGATATGTCATGATGTAATTAACCTAAGCTCCTAAACCATGTTATGTGATGAGCGGTCCACCCTGGTATCACCTTATATGTTTGAAAACATCCTAGTAGCTTGGATATAGTTCTGGAGCTTTTGTCTATGTTGTATATAGAATGATGCCTACATAAGGATGAAGGCAAGATAAGGTTTTCCCTGAAAGTATGAGTATTGTTTACTTTCGAGGATGAAAGTTCTTTTAAGATGTATATGATGTGACAAAGTGGGTTTTCAAGATTAATTTCGAGGACGAAATATCTTTTAAGGCGTGTAGGATGTGATGGAGTGGATTTTTAAAATCCATAAATCTCCAATAACATATCAAAATCCATATCTTGAGTTATAATGAGAGTTTCAAATGTTTTAATAAATTGGAGTGTTGTTGAGGTTTATACAATGTTTTGGATCCATAATGAGGAATTTAATTGAATGGTCTAGTAGATGAGTTTGGTCACCAAATTTGAGTAGAATGTAAGTTAAATTGTGATTAAGCTATGGTCTAAGTTTCATGAAGATTGGAGGATCCTAGGAGAAGCTATTTAGGTTGAAAATTGTGAAATGATGTGCTTTATCGATGGTTGATTGATCAAAGCTTAATATAAACCAGGGTGCATGATGTGTCACGCACAACTTTGATTAGGTAGTGCAAATGGTAGCATCAGTGAGCCAAAGATCGGTTTGGTGTGTGGCATGTGTCTGCCCTTGGATGGGAGTGATTGTACCATAGCAAGATCATCACATCCCTTAAACCATTCTCAGATCATGGAGAGGGGAAACCAGCACGTACCACACACCCACGATCAGTGATCGTGTGATACAGGGAGCAAGAGATGGAGCAGTTCCTTTTGGTCCATGTAATACGAAACTAGGTGAAACGAGGTGGAGCGCCTACTCTCCATTATCCCTCCACCGCAAAGTGCAGGAGGCACGATTCATTGACGTGCCGAGGAGGAGAGAACCAATCAACATCACTCACAGAGTATAGCAACGTCGAGGGAGCTTCTGGAGTTAAGGAGATGACCTTAGCCAGATCTGGACAAGGAGCTCTTCTGCCGGATCCAATTTTATCCCTAGGAGACGAAGCCCAGCAGCACCTTGACGTGGCGGCGCTTGAGGCGCAGCTGCGACAGCAGTGAGGAGAGGCAAGCAAGCTTGAGAAGCTAGAGGCTTGTGCCTCTGAGAGAAGGCTGTGATATGAAGCTAGAATGCGATCTTGGAGGCCGACAACAATGGAAGACAGCAGAAGAGTTGTTGGCACCATCAGAGGCCGACGAGGAGGAAGGACATGCTGCTCGGCAGCGATGTCAGTTCTTGGTTGACCTTGCCTAGGCGGCGGCTTCGTCATGGAAACAGAAAGTCCCGTTGCGGACTCGGCATGAGAGAGAGAGGTGGAGGCGGCGAGATCGTGCATACCGCAGAGGAGATCCTAGCTGCGGTGATGGCGGCGCTTTCCAGGGGATCTCGATCACGAGTGAGAGTAAAGGAGGCGAGCGGAGGTGTGGTGCTTCCCGGTGGCGGTTGGAGCAGATGCGCTCGCTGGAGCTCATAGCCACGGCTGTGGTTCTGGAGCAGAGGAGGCTGAGGAGCACGGGCTCCTGCAGGTATCGTGCGGCGCCGAGAGGCGTTCTCGTGAGAAAGAAGAAAGGAGAAGAGGAGGTTGAACCCCAGTTCAATCACCCAAGACTAACCCAGGACCAGCCGGCCCAAGGCAAGCCAGGAAAAGAACCGGCCGCAGCAGGAAAAGAATGCGCCAACCATAGTGGACACGTGGCAGTCCCGTATTGGCCAGAAAAAGGTAAATACCTAGATCTTGCATAAATCGTAGTAAATAGCTCGATGATCTAAAAAATACATATAATATACCAAAATTCTCAGAAAATTACGTAGAACAACTTGGAACTATAATCTCAGGCTTTTGATGCCCAAATCTCAGTGATATCATGAAAGATGTGTAATGCTTGTTTAGTGGATAATAAATAGCAAATGATGACATAAAATTATGTAAAAATGTCAGTAACTCCATAATAATGTTTATAATTCACCTGATGTCAAGGATGATCATGTTGATGTACGAAATCATGTATTTTGCTTAATATGTCTAATTAAGGCTTTTAATCCCAAATACAATGCAATTAATGCATCCATGTTCAATAAATGATGGAATTTACAGAACACACTTATATCAGTAGCTGGAAGATAATATATAAATCAGAGATCAGTTTTATGCATGAAATCCATATTATATGAAGTCAACCCTTAATACATGGGTTGAAACCCTAATTTAGGTTAATGCATGTAACCTAATGTTAATAGGTTCACATAATGATGGAAAATATGATTATCAGTTAATGAGTAAATAATCTGGAATATGACATCATTAAGATGATTCTAATACAAGAAATCAAATAATAATGATGCGCATATCCTAATGAGATAAGAGAAACCCTAATGAACACGTTTAGGGTTAAGACGAGATATAATATGATGAGAACCTGATGATTGTATGTGACCTTGTCTTAATCAGGTTTAATAAAGTTATAGATGACATGAGGATATGTGGTGATTAGGATGTCTATTTGGAAGGTACCCTATTACCTCTTACTTGGCTTATTATACAATATACTTGTGTTATATGTGTAGTAGAATACTTGGCATATGGTATTGGATGAAGTGATTATTCTTGTATGATATCTTGCCTGATTTTCCATACTTATGGCTATGAACACAAGAAATATAAGATATGTGATGCATCATATGATAGCACTAAACTTTGTGGTAGTACAATGCATTGATAAACATCAAAGCCCTAGGGGCATATGTGACATCAAAGCCCTAGGGGCATATGTACAATTTATATGACAAGGCCTAAAGACATCAAAGCCCTAGGGGCAGATGCACGAGATATATGATGGAAATAAGTTTAAAATCTGTGTTCTCTTTTGTTAATGAATATCTTTATCCAACTATATGCTTTTCTTATATTCTTCTGTTACTGCCAAGTATTAGTTTTATCTTATTGCCAAGATATGATGAGAGGTAAATAAAATACACATAGGTGTACTCAGTACAATATTAATGAAATATTGTGCTGAAGTGTACCGCATGTAATCTTTTGTATAGGTTATGGTTATGCTCTTGAAGATCCAGGATAGTGAGAGTTGTGTGGCGAGCTGATGTACAGGTGGACCTATTGTCTTAAGATCCTGTTGTTTAGCTGTAGCACATGTATATGTTTAGTAGTTTGTTGTTCAATGTGTAATATCAAATGTTGTAACAATTCATTTTGTAATTATATGTTGGATGGTGAACATGTGTGTATGGTTTTATTATTGTTCATGTGCATGTGCTACTGATTGTTTCCTTCTGACTCCCTTAATTTTCTCTTTCTTAGCCTAGTGTGGGATGTTTAAATTGGGATTCTCGCTGAGGTGAGGGTTTCAATTTGGACGTCGCACATCAGATTAAGTTTTAGAAAATCTGGGGACGTCACAAAATGTGTGTTGGATTGTGAGTTTTGAGAGCATCTTAGCACATTGTCATTCATTACCTATTCAGGGTCATCATTCTAGTTCTAGGATAGTGGATAAGGTCTTAAAATGTGATTTTTATTGGCTGACACTTTTTAAATATGCATATAACTTTGTTCTTCATTGTGATGTGTGTTAACATGTAGGTATTATTTGAAAAAGATATGAAATGCCTTTAAATGTTTTTCAAGAAGTTGAGGTGTATGATCTTTTGGGCATTGATTTCATGGGCCCATTTGTGTATTCGGACTCTAATTTATATATATTACTTATTGTTGACTAAGTGTCAGGAGCCACTATTTTGATCAGCATAAATACCAGCCATTAGAGATAATCCCAAACTCAAACCCAGATTATGAAATAAAATAATGAATTCTCAACAAAGGCGATTAAACAATATACGAAAAAGATAGATAATTTTTTCCTTTTTCTTTCTTCACAAACTCATAAATCAACATCACATCAAGGACATCACATTCAGATATCACAAATCATATTCAACTCCATTAAATCTAGAATCAAATCTTGTTCTCATATGTGGTTTAGTTTACATCAAATACATGTACATTGATGAACAAACTTAATCTACAACCCATCTCGGGAAAGAGAGAGTACAGGGACATTTTGATCTATTTAGATTATACTATTTATATCTTCTTTGTCATGACCTTTCCGCTGGATAGCATTATACCTAAAAACATTTGAAACAACCTCATGAGACTCATATATAGCCCCAGTAAGTGGATACCTCCCACTCAAGCTAGGTACATGCATCAGCATCAGATTAATCATAATAAACTTAACAAAATCATGCACATATTGAAAAGTCTAACAGATAGTTCTATCATAAGTCATATCTAACTTACAATGGTAATCTAATCCAACAGATAAGGTAATCACTTAAACCAATTATAACTTTGAAATATCTTTTAGAGCAAGTCTATGAACAAATCAACAGATACTTCTTATTTTAGATTAAGAATCCTACTGCATGAGTAATAAGTCAAGTTCTAAGCATTTTGAATCAATACATAACTATAACATTATATTTATGACACTCCACCAGCCGGACCGGGAACACATCCTGCAGTCCTGAAGATGAAGTACACATAATACATATCTACCAAGCAATACTATCAAATAGTAAGAAATCCAACTCATAATCAGAATAGATATGAATCCCATCATTTATAACTTGTCAACATGACATATCATAATATGAAATAGAAAATGTCCATAGCAACATGATTACTTTCCACAACAAGAAGCATGATCAAAAATGACAAATCATCAAGTAGTATTACAAGGAATGTAATCATCATTCAAATCAAATTCTACATGGCTTATCATCTTTTGTTCATTTGCCTTGAAACTACTTGGCTTGTACCTCACCAAGTAGAAGTCGCCACGCCTGACTCTCATGTCAATGACTCGCCGTCACTATCTTAGGGTTTAGCCAGCCACCCTAAGATATCAACAACAGAACATGGCCACCTAGGGTTGCCTAAAGAGGCTCACGTCCTCATCTTGGGTACACGAGATAGGAACCAGCAAAGCAGTATAACACATATCATAGAATTTCACATCTTTTCATTTCACATTTCACATATTTCATTTCATCAGAGTCTATTCCATCTGGACATAGACTTTCACAGTAAGGATTTAGGGCCAGAGCCACTCCAGATGACTCACTCCTAAATCCTGGTGGTCTAACCTTTAAGGTCTCGATCCACACTCTGGAAATCCTTCTCATAATTCATCGATTACTACAAGGAGATCCATTTTGTTTCCCCAGTGTGGTCCTCGGGGGAACTCACAGTGTTCAGGGCACCTAACTAGATGTTCCATCATTTCACTTGTTGTTAGTCTCTTTTACTCATCTTAAAAGAATTTAAAACATCATACATCATATTTGTGTATTCTCACATAACTAGAATAACATGAAACAGATCAAGTTTATCAATAAGGAAAATGATCAAAGCAAGAAGCACAATAATTCTGTAGATTGCAACACATATGATTATTTCTATCTTCTACATCATCTCACAACAATCATCAATAGTGGGTTTTCTTCCCGAGACATAATCTTATTGTCCAACATTTACCCCATCAGGGTTTTATCATCGTCAGTGGGCTTTCAGCCCTAAACATAATCTCATTATGCAACATTTACCCTTATCAGGGTTTCTCAATGTAAGGAGTGCATATTAAATTCAATTTCAACATAAATCTTATCAGTTCATTGTATATCATAGTTCTGAACAAATATTAAAAGAGGCATTAGAACTAGCAACAATAAAAGCATTAGATATCATGTATCATTTCTCATATACTCAGAATAGATTTATCATACAACATATGCATGTTCCATCCAATCTGAATAGATGCCAATAATTTCATGCATATACATGCAAAATAGACTTAGTTCTCTTCTTCTTCCATTTCACATTCTTCGTATGGGTTTACTAATCAACACATGTTGACTATCAATTGAAGTTTGTACTATTAGTCTATTCACATAGTACAATTCACAATTCAAGAACACATTTTTGTAAATCAATTCAAATACTTGTTTTTCATCTTTTAGTTGAATTCAACTACAGTTATGTGCATCTCTTAATCCCCCATTTGAGATTGTCATTCACTAGCATCATCAAACTCATCATTTTAGGGTAAGAGTTACATTCTTAGAATCATCTACTAATTCCTATCTTTTTTCATCATTTTATATTCAGTAGTCTCAACTTCTTTCATTTCATGTTCATTACATTATCTGGACCAATTTTCTTGATTCACTTTACATACAATGTTTCTCTTCTACATAACATTTATCAAAGTACAGTTCTTAGTATATTTCATTTAATTTGGGTTAAGCCACATGTAATTAAAATAAAAGATAAAATACTTCATCATACTATCTTCATTAGTTTCATCTTTATCTTGCAATCACCATTAAGTACATCTTGTTCATATTGTCTCTTATATTCATATAAGTATACCTTGTCATTGACTACTAATGTCATTCCCATAATCAACAATGATCATTCTTTATTATACTAAAACAAATGCATTAGACTTAGATGATATTAGTAAGACTCATCATATTCAATTGAAGTATTAATACCTTCAACTTTAGCATTTGATCACATTTACAACATCATATACAAGTTCTAACTTTATCACTCATTATCGTCTTAATAATAAACTTTTAAGGTTTTCAAGAAGTCATTCCTTAGTTCAACATATCATAATAATCATATCATTCAGTAATCCAATCATGACTCAAGGATTCATTAGGGTTATTCACAAACATGGAAACCCTATTTTCCATTTTCACACGTTTCATTCATCAATCATAAGTATACATTGATTAGTTGACTCATTTCATTCACTTCCTCAAAACAAATCCTAATCAGGATATGTGGTCATTCAATTCCATTAACATTCAACAATATACTTGTATCATACAATCTAGTACAATTCAAATATGATTTTACACATGTCAATTCAATTCCAAGCATACCGGCCATTGGGCTGGTTTTTAGGAAAAATTCACATGAAATAGCATAGTCATCTACCCATAACAAAAACCCATGGATCCTCAATCAATATATCATGAACTAATCAAGTTCCAATCAATGATAAATAATCAAAATCAGTAGAATTAGATCCCCAATATCTTTCCCAAATCAAATCCAATCACATACATGTACAAACAAGGTTTCTGATTGTTTTAGCCGGATAGAATTAGGCTTTCAACATGAATACAAAGCTTAGGAGGGAGAAAAACACTCACCTCAGGTGCCAAGCACTTTAAATTCGTAGGTCAACCTCTGAATTTTTGGAAACCCAATCAAGTTCTCGCAAAAGAATCCAATTCTTTCTCCTCTCAACTCGGAAACCCTAGAAATGAGGATTAGAATAGAAAGAGTGAGAAAAGGGGGAGATTTGATGTGATTTTGAATCAAATCAGGGGAGGGGCGGAATCTTGACATGTTAGAGAAGATTCAACATGAAATTCTATGCAAAGAAGCTAAACATACTTGATTTCATCATATCTTGGATAGAGAAACCCTAGGTCATCATCTCCTCCACTTTCTCTACTCAAAACCCTAGCTCTCCTCTCTCTCTCAAGAATTTCGTTTCTTTGACAAGAAGGACAGTTATGAGAGATCCTTGTGTGTTATTTTAGTGATATAGATGAATTGAGGTGCTTAGAACATTTGCAAACAAGCCCCTCAATGTATTTTTATTTTGCTCAGACCGGCTGGTCGGCTGAGTTATAAACTCGACCGAAACCACATATTTTAGAACTCAAACCTCATCCAAAAATTATGAAACTTTAATCCAATGTCTGAAATTGAGTTTATAAGATAGATTAAAAATTTTAGATCATTTTTATTACCAATAATTAATTAAAAATCAAATTCTATACAGCTATATTGCAATCAGCAGCATGGTCGGTCGAGTTTTTCCTTCATAGAACTCGACCGACACCCTATCTGTAGAGATCAAAAGTCATCCAAAAATTAGGAAAATTTAAAATTGTTTCTATAATTGAGTTTATCAAGTAAAATTAAAATTTTAGATCAATGGGATATACCAATAAAAATATAAAATTCAATTACCACACTGCTATATCAATCTGAAAATATGATCAGTCGAGTTTGAAACTCAACTGATAAACAGGTCATAGCATTCTTCAAAATTTTTGATATTTTTCAATATTGTGAAAATTTTATATATTCAAATTTATTCAAAATTTTATACAAATCAGAGTTACACATAAATTACTAAAAATCATTTAGTGAGACACTATACTTATCAAATTTTGTATTCATATGCCATCAAAACCCTAATTTGGGCCGATTAGGGTTTCCAAACCTTAACCCTAATTATGTGAATCAAAGTATGATTAAACCTTCTCATTATATTTAAAATATCAAAAATTAAGTACAATCACTAATTGAGCGTTCAACAATGATCAACTTAGTTAAGCATACAATCATCCAAGTAAACCCTAATTACATGACTAATTTGAAAAAGGGTCATTACACTATGTGTCTAAGTGGGTGGAAGCAATCCCAACCCACACCAATGATGCTCAAGTTGTATGTGGGTTTGTTAAGGACCAAATTGTCTATAGCTTTGGGGTTACCAGGTAGATCATTAGTGATGGTAGATCCCATTTCACCAATAAGAAATTTGGGGCGCTTTTGAGTGAGTATGGAGTAAAACATAGGGTAGGTACTTGATAACATCAGTTTTTGTGACGTTTTTGCCCTTTATTTTGTTATCAAAACTGCCCTTTTTCTGCTATTTTCCTCTATTTTATTAGCATTTTCGCAATAATTGGTCAAGCAATGCTCTTACTCCGATTTTCCTATCGTTTATAGAATTTTCCTCGCTTTTGTGCAATAAGGTCGATTCCGGCCCATGAATAAGTCCAGACCCGTCTCGGCCTCCCTGACGCCCGATACAGCCTCTGCCCGACACGGGCTGGGTGACACAAAGATGCTTGACGAGGAGATGCCGCGCGACAGGAACGTGTCGGCCGACACACCTTCTACCCGACAGGGAGCCAAAGCCGCCTCGACGACCCAGCTCGTCGGGCGACACAGCCACCCACCGGCAGGCGTGTCGCACGCCACGTGACCAATAGCCAGCACCTTGCGCCGAGAAATGCTTGTATCGGTCGTCCATCTCCATCGACCGACGTACAAGGGAGCTACGTGGTGCTTCGAGCACCATGTCTTCCCACCAACCAGCTGACTATAAATAGCAGCTACAGGGAGCCGAAAAGACGGCTCGCATGGCTCGCACAGCTCGCACAGTTCGCAAAGGTCAGAACAGTTCACATTCGGACAACTGACAGTTAGATAGTTGGGAGCTTGAGCGAGGAAACTCCGAGAGCACCCGTATCGTGCCCCAGTGTTCGTCTCGGGCGATACTAGGTGAGCTTCTCCTCATCCCGAGAGGGAGGGGACAGTTCACTTAGGACCGTCCCGGGCGACACTGCGGGCCGATATCGGCCGACATCACTAGCCGACACAAGTGACCGACATCAATAATGCTTAGCTCTTAGCCCGACACGATATCAACCCGATACGCTTAGTCTATCAAACGTGCTGCCCAAGAGGGTGTGTCGTCTGACATGAGTGTATCGGCCAGAGCCCTTGACCGATGCAGTCGCCAGTCGGCGCGTGCCGCCCGAGAGGGTGTGTCGCCCGACACCTCTGTATCGGGATAGGCCTCTGACCGATATCGGGCAGGAGAGCTACAGCACCCTGTCGTCGTTCTACATCAAGGAGGTGACACCTATCTTTTAATTCTGTTATTTAATTCTTTGTTTATGCAATGAATTAAGACCTTTAAATGTTTATGGAAATGGAAAGATTCAATTACTTGTTGCTCTATGTTTGGTTTACAGTGTTGGATGACTGCTCTATTTAATATCCGAACCCTAGCTTGCATGATTTGGATCGCGTTTCGATTAGCTACCGAACCGTTTTCCCGTCGCAACAACTTCGAGACTTGTGTTGCGGCTCTAGCGTTTGGTCCGATTCTGGAGTACGAGAGTGCCTGGAACGGAGCTGTTTTCTGTAACATTCCACTCTAACTGAAGCCCAGCAACCCCGAGAGGGGTGTTGATGTAGAGGTTAGAGGTACCCGCTCTGAGAGGAGGGGTGCAGGGTGTTACCACTACTGCTTGTTTTACTACAGTCTTATCCTCCGAACCTTGCCTGAGCTCTAGTCTTTAATTTTTGCTTCTGTTGCATAAAAACCCCTAAAACTGCTAAATGACTAAAACCTTAAATCTCTCTTGTAGCTCCATTTGGAGATAGTTTTCTTGTTTATTTCGTGACATCTTACTGTTCCCTTACGGGAATTTATATCTCTTTATACCTATCGGAGTGTAGCGTGTCGATTTATGGTTCTCAACACTACCCCCTTGTCCCTTTGTTCGACCCTGTATGACTACTTCGACCCCGTGAGCAAAGTTGCGGGGGCCTAGAAGGATTCGGGTTTATAAATGTAAAAGCTCGACTACCTCAAATCTGCCTCCAATTTTGGACGCGCGATTTAGGCCGGTCAACTTTTTGGCGCCGTTGTCGTGGACAAGGCAATAGCGGTACTGTAAGACGAACCTAAATCCACTAACTACACTCCTGTGCCTCAAGCTTAGAGATAAGCTTGACAGCACTCTTTTTCCTTTTTTTCGTAGCATTATACTTTGCTTTAAATAAAAATTTCAATTTTCTAAGCTTGATTTTCCATGCCTTTTCAGAAACTCTGAAGATCTACGACTTGTTCCGCCAAGCTTTGAGACATGTCTCGCTGTGAGCAGTCCCTTTCTGTGGATGAATGTCAGGGCAAGGGCAAGAGGTCAAGCCAGCCTAACTTGGTTGGCCAGCTTTCTGCCTATATAAAGAGACAGGATGCCATCATCATCCGACTGGTGCAGAACACGCTCCCTAGCCCTGGGGATCTGGATTCAATGCAGTGCCAGATGGCCAGCTTGCAGACACGCCAGCGCGAGGTTGATCAGCGACTGACCCAGATGGCTTCTCTGATGAAGAATCCTGCAATAAAAGCACTCCCACACCCTGAATCTTCTGTAATGGCAGTTCTGAGGTCTGGAAGGACGCTGGAGTGCCCTGATGAAGCCAGGCCCAAGCCTGAGCAAAGGCCTGAGGGTGCAAATCCAGCAGAAGGAGAAGAAAGACAGGCAGATGTTCGAGAGTCTGCGCAAGGTTCCCCTGAGGAGCTACCTGGCAGAAGGAATGCCTACGCTCCTAGGATCCTGTTCCCGTACAAACTAATAAAGGCGAATCTGAAGAAGCGTCACGAAAGGTTCATGGACTCGATCAGAAAACTGCATCTTGAAGTCCCCTTCCTTGACGCCCTGGAGGAGATGCCTACGTACGCCAAGTTCCTCAAGGACCTTATCACGAAGAAGAGAAGGGGAGGAAGGATAGAGACAGTGCAGCTAGCTTCTGCCTCGTTTGCCTTCCTCAAACCCGACTTACCAAATAAGAGAAGGGATCCCGGAGCTTTCACAATCCCTTTCGCCATCGGGGACAACATCGAGCGCAAAGGTCTAGCGGACTTGGTGGCAAGCATTAGCCTCATGCCTCTAAGTTTCGCACGAAGGGTGGGCTTGACCGACATGGTTGGAACCAACATGCGGATTCAACTGGCGGACCACACCTTTAAGAGACCCGTTGGCATTGTCGAAGATGTGCCGATATGGGTTGGCAATTTCTTCATCCCTTGCGATATAGTAGTCATGGATACAGCTGAAGACCCCCGGTGCCCGATCATCTTTGGGCGCCCTTCTTGGCAACAGGAAGAGCGCTAATTGATGTTTCTGAGGGGATGATCACCTTAAGGGTCGGAAACGACCATATGGACTTCAAGCTGAAAGAAATAATGAGGGGCTCGTCCATCTCTGAATCAGCACAGTTCGCAGATAGTTACAATAAATTCTGCGAGGAGATAGAGGAGGACTTCCGGACAGTAGACCCCCTCTTGAGGGCTATAAACTGTAAAGATCCTGACCTCGAAGATCCTGAGGTCGCAAAGCATCTCGACCTTCTCAGCCTTTCTGAGGAAGCCTTGTCAGAGGAAGATGTGGCGGTAGAGTCTGCGATGTATGTCTCTCTTGAAGGAGAACCTCAGGAGAAGACACCTGGACCAAAACCAGAGTTAAAAGCATTACCCGAGGGCCTGAAGTACGAATTCTTAGATGAAGAGCACAGAAACCCCATCATCGTGAACGCCGATCTTTTGAGCAGCCAGCTAGATTGACTCCTTGAAGAGCTAAGACTCCATAAGGGGGCTATAGGATACTCAGTGGATGATATCAGAGGCCTTAGCCCCGCCTTGTGCATGCATCGTATCAACTTTGATGAATCTGCCAAGCCTCTGGTTCAACCCCAGAGGAAACTGAACCAGATGCTCA
This sequence comes from Alisma plantago-aquatica, assembly GCA_963693085.1. Taxonomy (NCBI): domain Eukaryota; kingdom Viridiplantae; phylum Streptophyta; class Magnoliopsida; order Alismatales; family Alismataceae; genus Alisma; species Alisma plantago-aquatica. The sequence goes on from OY856414.1 coordinate 851,097,539, forward strand.
AGGAGGTCGTCAAGAAAGAGGTAATAAAGCTTAGGGATGCAGGGATCATTTACCCAATCAGCGACAGCAGTTGGGTAAGTCCGATCCACGTAGTGCCCAAAAAGGGCGGGATGACGGTGGTCAGGGGTGAGAAGGGCGACGAGGTGGTAGTAAGGACCGTCACCGACTGGCGGATGTGCATTGATTACCGAAAGCTTAATCAGGCTACAAAGAAGGATCATTTTTCGCTACCTTTTATTGACCAAGTTCTTGAAAGGTTAGCGCATCACGATTTCTTTTGTTTTCTTGATGGCTTTTCAGATTTTTACCAGGTACCCATCTTACCCGACGATCAAGAGAAAACAACGTTCACCTGCCTTTACGGCACTTATGCCTTCTGAAGGATGCCCTTCGGACTCTGCAACGCCCCCGCCACCTTTCAACGATGCATGATATCAATGTTCTCAGATTTTCTGGAAGACATCATAGAAGTTTTCATGGACGATTTCTCTGTCTATGGAAAAGACTTTGATAGTTGCCTGAAGAATATGTCATTGGTCCTTCAAAGGTGCGAGGAGAAAAGCCTAGTTCTGAACTGGGAGAAGTGCCATTTCATGGTACGGGAGGGCATTGTCCTCGGCCATAAGATCTCTAAGCATGGGATCGAGGTGGACGCAAGCAAGGTTGAAGCAATATCCAAGCTTCCTCCACCAAGATCCGTGACGGGGTGCGAAGCTTCCTCGTACACGCGGGATATTACCGAAGATTCATAAAGGACTTCTCAAAGATCTCCAAACCACTATCCAATCTTCTGGTAAAACATGTTGAATTTGTTTTCTCTAATGATTGTCTAAGTGCTTTTCAGGCCCTAAAAGACGCTTTAAGCTCACCACCAATCCTTCAAGCACCTGAATGGGGTTTACCTTTCGAGCTAATGTGCGACGCTAACGACTACACGGTTGGGGAAGTCCTGGGGCAAAAGAAAGATAAGAAGCACCATGTGATCTGCTACGCGAGTCGCACGTTGGACGAAGCTCAGGTAAACTACACGACCACTGAGAAGGAGATGCTAGTGATCGTCTTTGCGTTTGATAAATTCAGGTCGTATCTCGTTGGAGCCAAGGTCAAGGTATATACAGATCACGAGGCTATAAAATACTTGATGCAAAAGAAAGACGCCAAGCCAAGACTGTTGAGGTGGGCCTTGTTGCTCAAAGAGTTCGACCACGAAATTATCGACAAGAAGGGCGCAGAGAATGTGGTCACAGACCACCTATCAAGGATCGTGACTGAGAAAGAGAGAGGACCTCCCATCAACGACGACTACGCCGATGAAGCTCTTATTTCGGCTGAAGCCCAAGAAGAAAGCCTACCCTGGTTTGCAGACATCTGCAACTATCTTGCTTGCGGTGAGCTGCCTCCTGACATTACGTACAATCAGAAGAAGAGACTTCTCGCGGATGTTAAGAAATACTAATGGGATGATCCCCTCCTATTCAAAAGATGCGCCGACAACTTATACAGAAGGTGCATCCCAGAAGAAGAAACCGCAGACATCCTGAAGCAATGCCACGCCTCTCCCTATGGTGGTCACCTAGGCAGTGAAAGAACAGCTGCAAAGGTGCTGCAGTCAGGTTTCTATTGGCCATCCCTGTTTAAAGACGCGGCACAGTTTGTGAAGGTTTGTAAAGAGTGCCAGTTCACGGGGAACATAGGAAAGAGGAACGAAATGCCTATGGCAAGCTGGATTGAAGTGGAGATATTTGACGTATGGGGGATCGATTACATGGGACCGTTTCCCCCATCCCGGGGGTATCAATACATTCTCGTGGATGTAGATTATGTATCAAAGTGGGTGGAAGCGGAAGCCACCCAGACCTGCGATGCCAAGTCAGTTATCTAGCTCTTCGAGAAGACCATCTTCCCTCGTTCAGGCGTCCCACGAACAGTAATAAGCGACGGAGGGTCGCATTTCGGAGAAAGACAGTTTGAAGCACTTCTGCGCAAGTATGGAGTGAAGCACAAGATCACTACACCCTACCATCCCCAGACATCAGGACAGGTAGAGGTTTATAACAGACAAATCAAGCAGATCTTGGAGAAAACTGTCAGCCGAACAAGGAAAGATTGGTCCATGAAACTAGACGACGCACTATGGGCATACCGCATTGCTTACAAAACACCCATTGGAACCACCCCCTACCGTCTGATCTACAGAAAATCCTACCACTTTCCATTGGAATTGGAACATAAGGCCCTTTGGGCAATCAAGTTCCTAAATATGGACCTCGATAAAGCTGGAGAAAAGAGGTTTTTGCAGCTTCAAGAGCTCTAAGAGCTGAGAATGAACGCCTACAAAAATGCAAAAATCTACAAACAGAGGACCAAGTTGTGGCATGATGCCCATCTCAGGAGAAAAGATGTAAGCGAAGGAGATAAGGTCTTGTTATTCAAGTCCTCTATTCGTCTTTTCCCTAGGAAGTTGCAAACAAGGTGGTCGGGACCGTTCACAGTGTCAAAGATATATCCATCAGGGATGATGGAGCTCTATGACAAAGACGATCCGAGTAAGGACTTTAAGGTAAATGGGCACAGGGTGAAAAGGTTCTATGAAGACGAAGCGTTTGTCAAGAGGACAGAGACCAGTTTGCAAGATATGGGTACAATTGAGGGCTGAACATGATGATCCTACACCGGTCAAGCTGGCGACGCAAACCCCAGCGCTCCTCGGGAGGCAGCCCAAGTTCTTCTTTCTTTCTTTCTTAGAATAGGTTGCATTTTTCTTATAAACAGCAAAAACAAACTTTATGAATTGTAATAAGGCCCGAGTCAGAGCATGCGCCGAGCGTGCCGCCTCTTCTGTTTTATGGGTCATCGCTTAATTTTTCGAAGCTTTGATGAGCATTTCTGTCTGAGGGCGATGGGTTCTACCCTGACCTATGATGTTTTGCCCGTCAAATGATTTTCCCCGCTTTGCTTTAAGTTTTAGGCCATGTCGGGCAGCCGCTCAGCTGGCGCACAAACTCGCTCGTATCAGCCAGAGTTTCTTGGGCACCGCAAGCGCCGCGACGGTTAGCATCCTCGAGCGACATCCGTTTCGTGCGAGGAGTAAATGCCCTTCACTTTGGCCGACAGGACCGTCGTCTCGGGGATGACATGTTTTAACCGGTCGACGCGTGCGCCCTGATCTGACCGATTTGCCCCCAGCTGAACTCAGTATAAATATGAAAGGGGGGACCATCGTGTCAGGGTACCTCACTTGTTCACTTTTCAGCCACCTGGAACGCATGCAGTGACCCGTCTTTTGCTCGTGTGTCGGCCATCTCGCCTTCACTCTAGTATCGGGCGATGTCTCCTATGAGCAAGGGTATAGCCCGACACACCTCTTACCCGACACATTTTCTTTTACCCGACACGAGTCTTGTATCGTACGCTTGGTATCGGTCGACTTGTTATTTTCTTATCGCCCGACATAGATATAGACTGACACATCTATCGACCGATAACCTTATCGCCCGGCACAGGTTTCTTTAGCGCACGCTGCTGATCGGGTTTATGTGCCTTACAGGATTGTATCGCCCGAAGCAGTAAAGCGCTACATATGACCTTGTCGCCCGATACACCAGTGTCGGGCAGCGAGTCGTATCGTGCGGCATTCCTCGTATCGCCCAATTTTGCATCGACTCGAGTTTCTTTTAGTGGACGATACCCGGATTTCTGAAATAAGTCTTGTTTTTCTTTTATCGAGCGACACGTTCTCTTTCAAGGCGTCCTGTCAGGCAGTTGCCCTGTGCGACATTATCGCCCGATACACCTATATCGGGAGGGATATTGTACTGCGCGACAGACATATCGCCCGATCCCGTCTCGCCCAAGCTTTAATAAAGTTTTTCTTTTTATCTTTATCTGCCTAACGTACAAATAAATTTTGATTTTAAATAACAGCTATGGCTCATACGGAGCAAACCACCAGCCGCGCCAACAATGGCATGGAGATCAGCAACGACTGTCGGGCAGAAACGACAACAACAACGAAAGGGGAGATTTTTCTTGATTTGGTAGCTCCAATAGAGAGTCACCTAGTTATCAACCTGTCCCTGTGGTGGTTTATGACCATCTCCAGGGGCAGCAAGAGTGCGGCAACCAAGGCCTCCAAACAAGTTCGAGGCGCCCCGGTTCCGTCCTCTTAAGGGAGAGGGGCCACCCTGACTACACACTCCAGGGAACTGAATGAGGGACTGATGATCAGTCCTTTCGTGCATGTTCACAATGGAGATGTGCAGAAAAGGTGGGCCAGAAGCGAATTTTGAGGGTTACGCTCAAGCTCAACTGCTACTTCACCGAAGCGAGCCCGCTAGACAACCTCCCAATGGCATGCTGCAACTTCGAAGGAGCATATTGCAGTACATCAGCAAGCTAACCCTCACTGGCAAAACTTTACCTCACTTTTGCTTTCTTCTCTACTCTGGGACAGAGTATGGAGTAAGTTTGGGGGGGTATTTGTATGCCAGTGAGGGAGGTATAAATTTTCTTTAAACTCTTCAAGCTTTCTACGCTGATGTGCTCTTATAGCTTCCTGTATATTTGATCTACGCATGTATGCCATATATATAAAAATTTCAATTTTCAAAAACCTGCCCTTTACAAATTTTTGCCCCTATGCATATGTACAAAGTTGCTATAATAATAATGAAAATCTGTTGTTACTTTTTGCAAAGTTTATTTTCTTTGTGCTAAATGTGATGCAAGTCCTGTTATATCCTTTTGATAATGCTGCTCCAAACAAACAAAAGAGTATACTTTGCCATGTCAAAAATTTCAAAAATATAATAATCTCGCGAACAGCTAAGAGATAAGTATGGAGAAGGAAAAAGCTACCCAAACAGCGGAAATCTCTTTGTTTCCCTCACCCAACAAAATCCCAAAAAAAAAGAGAGAGAAGCCTCGAGAGAGTGAATAAAATCATGAGAGTTGTGCCCAATAATATATATATATATATACACCTCTTGTTTTCCAAAAGTACCCATCTTTAGGCATGGTAGATCCGGGGCAGTGGTACGTAGGATGTGAAATCACTGCTCTAAAGCCAACTGGCTTGGACTGCAGGGACCATTTGCCCGTTAACGGACCCTTACCTGGATGGACTAATGGGAAACAAGAATGAAAAACTAAAAAAGCCTTAGCCTACTCTATACACAACTTTATGCCTCGAAAATAAAGTTGTTTGGTGCATAAGCTAACTTCGGAATCATACAACAAAGTCTCGCTGAAGCTGTAGAGAAAAATTTTATTGAAATAATAAGGCTAGGAAACGCGTAGTCTTTTGTTTGAGTGAAGCAGCATTATCTCTAAAGGCATTACTACACTTGTTTTACCTCTTGGCCTGAAAGTTATCCGAGCAAAAAGAAGCATCACAAAAATATAGTTTAAATATTGATTGAGGACTATCAAAACGCTTAGTTTGGGGGAGTTCATAACATCCGTTTTTGTGACATTTTTGCCCTTTATTTTTTTATCAAAACTGCCCTTTTTCTGCTATTTTCCTCTATTTTATTAGCATTTTCACAATAATTGGCCAAGCAATGCTCTTACTCCGATTTTCCTATATTTTACAGAATTTTCCTCGCTTTTGTGCAATAAGGCCGATTCCGGCCCATGAATAAGTCCAGACCCGTCTCGGCCTCCCTGACGCCTGATACAGCCTCTGCCCGACACGGGCTGGGCGACACAAAGATGCTCGATGAGGAGATGTTGCACGACTGGAACGTGCCGGCCGACACACCTTCTACCCGACAGGGAGCCAAAGCCGCCTCGACGACCCAGCTCGTCGGGCGACACAGCCACCCACCGGCAGGCGTGCCGCCCACCACGTGACCAATAGCCAGCACCTTGCGCCGAGAAATGCTTGTATCGGCCGTCCATCTCCATCGACCGGCGTACAAGGGAGCTACGTGGCGCTTCGAGCACCATGTCTTCCCACCAACCAGCTGACTATAAATAGTAGCTACAGGGAGCCGAAAAGACGGCTCGCACGGCTCGCACAGCTTGCACGTCTGGCACAGCTCGCACAGTTCGCAAAGGTCGGAACAGTTCACATTCGGACAACTGACAGTTAGACAGTTGGGAGCTTGAGCGAGGAAACTCCGAGAGCACCCGTATCGTGCCCCAGTGTTCATCTCGGGCGACACTAGGTGAGCTTCTCCTCATCCCAAGAGGGAGGGGACAGTTCACTTAGGACCGTCCCGAGCGACACTACGGGCCGATATCGGCCGACATCACTGCCCGACACAAGTGACCAACATCAATAATGCTTAGCTCTTAGCCCGACACGATATCAACCCGATACGCTTAGTCTATCGAACGTGCCGCCCGAGAGGGTGTGTCGTCCGACATGAGCGTATCGGCCAGAGCCCTTGACCGATGCAGTCACCAGTCGGCGCGTGCCACCCGAGAGGGTGTGTCGCCCGACACCTCTATATCGGGCTAGGCCTCTGATCGATATCGGGCAGGAGAGCTACAACACCTTGTCGCCGTTCTACATCAAGGAGGCGACACCTATCTTTTAATTTTGTTATTTAATTCTTTGTTTATGCAATGAATTAAGACCTTTAAATATTTATGGAAATGGAAAGATTCAATTACTTGTTGCTCTATGCTTGGTGTACAATGTTGGATGACTGCTCTGTTTAATATCTGAACCCTAGCTTGCATGATTTGTATCGCGTTTCGATTAGCTACCGAACCGTTTTCCCGTCGCAACAACTTCGAGTGTTGTGTTGCGGCTCTAGCATTTGGTCCGATTCTGGAGTACGAGAGTGCCTGGAATGGAGTTGTTTTCTGTAACATTCCACTCTAACTGAAGCCCAGCAACCTCGAGAGGGGTGTTGATGTAGAGGTTAGAGGTACCCGCTTTGAGAGGAGGGGTGCAGGGTGTTACCGCTACCGCTTGTTTTACTACAGTCTTATCCTCCGAACCTTGCCTGAGCTCTAGTCTTTATCTTTCTGCTTCTGTTGCATGAAAACCCTTAAAAACTGCTAAATGACTAAAACCTTAAATCTCTCTTGTAGCTCCATTTGGAGATAGTTTTCTTGTTTATTTCGTGACATCTTACCGTTCCCTTTCGGGAATTTATATCTCTTTATACCTACCGGAGTGTAGCGTGTCGATTTATGGTTCTCAACACTACCCCCTTGTCCCTGTGTTCGACCCCGTATGACTACTTCGATCCCGTGAGCAAAGTTGCGGGGGCCTAGAAGGATTCGGGTTTATAAATGTAAAAGCTCGACTACCTCAAATCCGCCTCCAATTTTGGACGCACGATTTAGGCCGGTCAGTACTCCATACCATCTCCAAACCCAAGGGCAAGTTGAGGTGTCTAATAGAGAGATCATGCAAATTTTAGAAAAGTCAATCTCAACTAATAGGACTAATTGGCGCATGTTGCTCAATGATGCTCTGTGGGCATATATGACAACCTATATGATACCTATAGGTACCACTCCATTTAGGTTGGCCTATGGGTGAGCTGGCCATTTACCTATAGAGTTAGAGCACAAAGCTAGATGGGCATTGCAAAAATTGAACTACAATTTGGATGTCCCAAGGAGAAAAAGGATGTTAGAATTGAATGAGATAGATGAGCTTAGTTTTGATGCATATGAAAGATCAAGGATCTACAAAGAAATAACCATAAAGATCCATGATTGCCACATCCTACATTGGTTTTTCACTCTAGGATAGAAGGTTCTTCTATTCAATTCTAGGTTTAAATTACATCCTGGTAAGTTGAGGTCTAGATGGAGTGGGCCTTTTGATGTAGTTAAGGTTTCTCCCCATGGGGCGGTACAAATTAGCAATGGGGTTGAGCCTTTCCTTGTTAATGGCCAGCGGCTTAAACACTACTTTGGGGGTGATGTGGTGAGAAAAGAGGAGGATTTGAAGCTCATTGAGCTTCATTGATGGTTTAATTAGGAACATCAAGCCTAAGATGTAAAACAAGGGCACTTTTTGGAAGGCAACCCAACCATCATTTTCCATTTTTTACATTCAGATTTATAGTTTCATAGCTTTAATTTTTGTTTTCTTAGTTTTAATGTAAAACATGTACCTTGATCAATTTTGTGAGGTGTCCAGGCTGAGTACAAGTCAGTACTACCGACCCAAAAGTCAATATTATTGACAGAGTCATAGGGATGAAGATTAACTTTGACTAGACAACTTGGTACTACCGACAACCATGTCAATAATACCAACGACATCATAGGGGAGCCGAGCAAAAATTTGAAGATACTTGATACTACCGACCCATAAGTCGGTAGTATAGACTTTCTACAGAGAAGGACTGAGTAAAATGATAAGGGTTCAGTACTATTAACCAAAAAGTCAGTAGTATCGATGTAAGGCGTGCTCCAATTTTGGAATATTGAGTTCCCACTCAAAAATATCGAGGAATTTGAACAATTCCATACTACTGACCAAAAGTTGACAGTATCGACTCCAAGACGGATTGAATCTGCATGAGCGCCATCCAAAGGTCGAGAATGTGCGCATCTGACAATTGGCACCACCGATCCGCGGAAAAAGTCGGCACTATCGACAAGTCATTGACACTACAGACACCATGTGATTTGCGTTGATGACATCAGCAAATCAAGACCGTCAGTAGTGATTCAGTCCTGTTTTAGGGCTTCATCTTGTGTCATTTTTCATTTCAATCACATCTATAACTGTTAGATTACATGTTATTTCCCTCAATATGCATATTTGTGTAAAATGCACTTATGGACATTATTTGCATGTTTTTTAGACATTTGCACCATGCTTGATGGAAGAGAGAGAGAAGAAGTGATCCTAGGGTTTCTCTACCCTTGGAGAGACCCAAAGTGAAGTTGATGCTCCATCAACCTATCCCCAGTGGCCAAAGATCTATTGAAGCAAATATGTCCAAGAAAATCCAAAGAATCAAGTCAAAGTGTAGATCTAGAGACCAGCACGATCGTGGTATCACAGAACGGCCATGGTGCACTGACTCTAGAATGGTCATGTTGCACAGCACGACCATGGTACCTACAAAGAGAATGGTTGTGGAGCTGAGAATGGGCAGCTAAATTTGAGCCACCACGGCCGTGCTACCCTTGCCCCACAACGGCCGTGGTGAGCACCATGGTTGTGCCACCTTCAGTACAAAATTGACCTATTCCCTATGATTTTTACCCATTTCTCTCCACGGTCATTCCCATTCACCATGACTGTTCTCACCCCTCTATATCATGGTTGTGGTGACCACCACGTCCGTGCTACCTAAAAAAACCTGGCTACTTTTACACTATTTTTCCCATACTACCTCTACTTGACCTAGTGCTTCCCTCACACCTACATATACCCAGGTGGCGGCTCCAACATGAGGTTAGATACCTTTTACCTCCTCCTAGCTCCCCATTTTGCCCCTTATCCATTCCACTCCATTTCCACCTCCATTCCACCCCATTCCACAATTTCCACCATCAGAACCATAGTTTCTTCTTGTTTCCACCCATTTCTGCCACCATTCCATGTCCCTACACCTTGGAGGGGAGAAGAGGACGTCCAGAAGTAGCTGAAGTGGAGCATTTCTCCATCTACACTGAGATCCATGGCTTCTTCTCTCTCCTACTCCCTTCTTTTTGTATTTTGCATTGTTATGAGTAGCTAGGCCCCTTAGGTGGGCTGTTTGGGGTGTAAATGTTACTTTGATACCATGTTGGGGGAAAATGATATGTAAACTTTGTAATTACATTTTCTAATGATTATATTCTATTTCTATTCTCATTCTCCATAAATTTCTTGTTGGTTTGTGCTTGAAATCAATTTGGACTTTGGGGAAATTGCTTATATGTGTGAATTATGGGATTTGCTCCTAGGTCTAATTTTTGGATCCCTAGCTAGCTACCCGTCTTCCTACATCATAATCAATTCTCCTAACCCTAGTTGAGAGATCTAAGTATCTAGTTTAGATGAAATTGGTGTGTTTAGCATGGATCTTTCTCAAGGTTAGAATTTCAGTGATGGGAGACCTAAAACCTCACTTCCACCCCCTTTACTAATCTCAGCCCATAATCATCCTAAGATCATCTAATCTAGAGACCTAGGCTTGTTTAGACTATAATTAAATTACACCTAATCCCTAACCCAATTGAGCCTCGCAAGGGTATTGGGGAGTGTTAGGGACTAGTTCCCCTATACACAACCTAGCATATCCATGGCCAGTTAGTAGCCTAGGATAATTCATTAGACTCTAACTTGTTGTTTGGTTTGATAATCCAAATGGAATTATAATGTTCATATGTCACCCCCAACTTAATTGATAAGTGCATCCCCTAAACAGCCCACATCTCCCTTAATTTGTTTAAAACCCTAGTTTTTATCTTGCTTAGCTAGTGTTAGCTTAATTAGCTCTTTTCTTGCTTAGATAGCTTCTTGCCCTGTTCTTGCTTTATTCTTGATATCTTAGCTCCTTAATTGCTCTTTTCCCTTGTCTTGCTTTTCTTAGTGTAGATTGTTCTCAAATTGCCTGTTCATACCTAGCTTAGTCTTTTCTTGCTTAATTAGTCTTAATCTAATCTAGGGTTAACTTAGATTTCATTCTCACCTTTAATTGCTTTCTTGCTCACTTTAGTTTAATCAAATCAACCAGTCAACCCTTAACCCTAGACTCCATAGTAGGAACCTAGCAAAAACTAACCTAGCTCTAGTACCCCCTTTTATCCCTATGGATCGACCCTATACTTACCTACCTCCTATACTACGACACGACCCCGTGCACTTGTGGGTGTAGCATTTTAGTTTGTGTGAGTGTATTGAGTATAGGTCATTATAAATTTTGAAAATGAATCCACCTATATGCCTCTGTCTGCGGAGTTGCATCCATTTAAGTCTCAATCGAGTGGTCTGTAAAGCCATTAGCGGGGGCGAACCAGGTAGCACTGAGATCCACAGATTCAAGATGTAAACTCAATAGTACCGACTTCATCTCAGTACTACTGACGCAACAGTAGGGCCACAATCTCAGCTATATAAAGAGGGGTTTGGATTCATTTTTTCTTCACACCTTCTTCACTCATCCTTAAAGAAAGCACGTGCAAGAAACTTTGAGCATTCAGAGGTGACTCTGAGCACTTCCCTTCTTAATCTCCTCTTACTAGCAATAGCACCCAGAAGGGAGGCTTCTTCATCGATGGGGATTCCCATCTTGATTCTCAATCCAAGCCGAATTGCTCACCCCAATGTTCACATCAAGAAGAGATACAAAGATCTACAAAAGAGGGACATGGTGCTGACACGGTATGGCGACCGTGCATTTCTCAACTCCACCGGCTTAACCAACAATCTCCGCCTAGTTTGTGAGTGTCATGGGCTCAACAGCGATAACTCGTTCTTGAATGACTGGCTCACCTTCCCGGACCTTGTCTGTGAGTTCTGGCATCGTTAGAGATATGTGTTCTCCCCAAGCATGGGGAGGGATAGAGAGCAGGCCATGTCAGCTTCCAAATGTTCAACACTGACTTCCAGCTCTCACTAAGTGAGTTCAACGCCATCTATGGATGGCCAATGGGGGAAGAAGTATGTGCCCTCGAAAATTTCAATTTTAACGCGGTATGGGAGAAATTGTCAGAGGTGCCAGAAGGCCAACATATTAGCTGGCACACAAACTCTATCAACGACATAGAGCATCCTTTTACTCATATTCTTCATCACCTCCTCACAAACACTATCTTTGCTAAATCTAGGTAGGGGAAAACTCAGTGGGTTGACCTCTATTTTTTGTACAAGTTGCTCGAGATGGGACCAAAGAACATGTACTTTGGTGCTTTCTTCCTTTGCCATATGATTGGTCTGAGGAGACTGGTGCGGTGGATGCCCCCTATTCATTTTAAAGGATTGATCACACTGATATCCATCCATATCAACCTCGATCTCTCCAACTCCAGATCCTTGAAGGTTGTGCCAAGGCTAGATTTGAAGCACTTTAAGAGATCCAACCTCCTCAACACACATCATGGTATTGTATATGCTTGTTATACATTTAGTACCCAATACAAGGAAAGGGCGTTGCCAGATGTCATCTTCGACTTGGAAGGAATCCATCTCATGAGATGGCATGTGGATAGCTCTTTAGAGGAGGAAGAGGAAGAGGAAGAAGATGAAGTTGAGGAAGAACAAGAGAAAGACGATGAACAGGAGGAGGAACCAACCATCCCCATCACAAGGAGATAGGTTCCACACAAGAGTCCATGAATGTATGCAGCCTCCAGTTCTTCTGCTCCACCACCATCATAGGAAGATGATCCATATTCCATGGCGAGAATGTACGGATACTATAGGAAGTACATCAAGGGCAGCAGCAGCAGCAAACAGTGACCTTGGCAGGAATCCACAATGTCCAAGGACGGATGTACCACAACCAGTAGGAAATATTTGAGAATGAGAACCTTCTCTTGGCCAACCAAGAGATCACATGCATGTGCCTGAAGAGGATGGAGGGATATCGGTAGCCGTTCTTTGGTCATTATTGGAGCCAAGGATACTTTGGTGGTTATCAACAACCTCCACCAATGCCACAACAGTCTCTAAGTTTTTAGGGGACATTCTACCCCTTTGATTCCACCATGCCACATCCTCCACCACCACCCATGTGATCCGGTACCACTTTTCCACCCCTTAAGTTAGAATTTTGACTATGTGGACATAGTCAAGTTCAAGCTTGGGGGGGGGGGGGTAGTTGGAACAATTTCTATCCTTAATTTTTATTTTTCTTGAGTCTTTATTTGCTTTATTTGCTTTATAGTTTCTATCTTTGCAAGTTGTAGGATCCACAATCTATCTAGTATAAAAGTTGAACTTAATTCATGGTTCATGTCAATGTCATGTGCTTTCGTTTGTGTGAAATGGAAAATTAAAAATTAAAATTTTGGCTTATTTGCAAATTTCTTGAGTTGCACCACTTAGAGGAAGTGTATGGGATAGTCAGCTTAAGGACATTTAATATGAATGGACATCTTAATTATTCATGAAATATGGATGAAGATGGGGTTTGATCCTAAATTGATTAAACAGTTAACATGATCTTAAATGGAAATTTAAGAAAGAAACCCTAAGGTTACCCTATTCACAGGTCATTAGAGAGATATATTATGATTTCGTGAAAGGCATTGTCTCTTAGTTATGTGATTCCATCCATCCTCCATTTATTTTGACTCACCACCTTAAGATGATCAAGTAAGTTTGAGTTATTTCCTCTTGTTTGCATTGCATGGCATAATAGGTGACATGATAATTAGTTTCTTTTTATTTGCATTAGATAGAAAATAATAATAAAAATGTTATTATGCATGAACAATTTCTATGCATATCATTTTAGTTGCATAAGAAATTACATGTAGATAACATGCATTCATTCATTTTTTTATCATGTGGTTACATTGTTTTCCTTTTGAAATAAGAGTACAAGGATACACATCCATACCCTCAGAAGAAGAAAAAATCGAAAAAAGAAAAGAATGAATGTCATATGTAGTGAAGCCCAAGCATAATTTCCCATCATGCTAAAGTAGTGTGCCAATGAAAAAAAAGTTTATTAAAGTGTTACAGTTAAGAGGGAGAAAGGATTCCCTAAACTCTTCACATAAGAAGATGGAAACATTGACATGATGCATTCTTTTCTTATCTCATTCTCATTCATATGATGAAATTCTTTGATTCGTGCATCATTTCACCCATAATAATAAGCATTAGGATTCATGCATTTTTCATTCTCTTCACCATATAGGTTCATCATGATTTATGTTTGCATAAATAACTCGGATATTACTTGTGAATCTTCATTTTACCACCCAATTCATACCATCCATTGCTCTTACCGGTAGGTCACTTAAATGATTATTCTCCTCATTCATTCTTATAAGGAAGACTGCTTCCAAGTAGTTGGTAGTTAGGAAAAGAGCAATGTAAAATAGGGAACCACATGTTGCACCAAGTGAATGCCTGATTGATTATGATGTTAACTGATCTCTTGATAGTGATCATTGATCTAAGGGTGGACAACGTTTATGGAAATTTTTTGTTGCTTTAGAGCAATTGATTGTTTAGTGATCAGTGAAGGTCGGTTTGGGTTCTCCAGGTGGGGAAGGTTGAGAAATGAAATTCATAGTTTATTTCCTTTTGTTGACTTGTCTCAAGTAGACCCGAGGGTGTGTTGCTAGAGGACGAGCAACAATTAAGCTATGGGTGTTTGATGCATTGGATATTTATTATTTTCACAAGCTATTTTATATTAATTTTTGTGCACTAATTGTTAATTTTTGTATTAATTGTTCATGATTTACTCCCATTAGCTTGTGATACTTAATTATATCAAATAAATGTAATTTTACTATTTCTAAATGATTTATGATATTTCAAGAGCTTATGTTTGGATTTTATAAATTTTAGGAATTTTTACAAGAATCTACACAGCTTGGTACTACTGACTTTGGATTCGGTGGTACCGACACATGCTTGACATGACTAAATTGTATGTGTAATATGCAAGCATACGCATCGAAGTAATACAGGCCAATGAGGCCCGAATATCAAACACGGGGAAACGTAATTCAAGAAACTACTACTATCTATCATCTAGGACAAAGAAAACTTTGATTTGAGAGTTATTAAACTAATTGCAAAAAAAGAAACTAATTTACTATTTTGTGATCACAATGAGAAGGAACTCCCTAGGACTACAGTTTCACTATGATTGACACTACAATTTCACCCTAAGATTAATATATGCTTCTCCTAATCCGGTACAAAGAGACCTATAGATAGAATTATCCACTCTCATGGCATAATCCACTACCTATCGTAATACCAATCTCACTCTCGTAGCAATTGCATTATTAGATAGGTGTTTTAACGAACTATTCTGGGTTATCCCCTCCATGCTTGTAGGCTTTCTCTCAAACTGTGATATAAAACATGTGTTACTATGGATTTCCAATCCTTAACCCTCCTCTCAAAGCTATCAAGGATCTAAATTATCACCTATGGTGTGCAGCATAGATAATTTAATACCATTTCATAGCAACATGGCCAAAAATAAGGATAAAACAATATACTAATGTAAAAAAAATCCATATACAATGTACAACCGGGCTACTCTAGGATCCTAGAGAATACCGAGATTAGTCCCTCGTGGTTTTCATGGGCAAAAGCATGCTAGGAAGAAGAAAAATGTCGAGAATATAGAAAAACTGTTGAACCCCTAGAGAAACATGACTAGGATGCTCCATGCCGATGAACGAATCTGCAAGCTGTGAATTCTACCACTGAACGTGCTCGGAACCTTCTAAATGTGTAGTTATTCTCCTCATTCTCCTATCATGTGCCTCAGAAAAACTTGACATGACTAAATTGTATGTGTAATACGCAAGTGTACACGTCGAAGTAATACAGGCCAGTGAGGCCCGAATATCGATCATGGGGAAATGTAATTCAAGAAACTATTACTAACTACTTTCAATCATCTAGGCCAAAGAAAACTTTGATTTGAGAGTTATTAAACTGATTGCAAGAGAAGAAACTAATTTACTGGTTTGTGATCACAACGAGAAGGAATTCCCTAGGACTGTGATTTCATCACGATTGACACTGTAATTTTACCCTAAGAATAATATATGTTTCTCCTAGTCCTGAACAAAGAGACATGTAGATAGAATTACCCACTCTCATGGCGTAATCCACTACCTGTCTTAATGCCAATCCCACTCTCATAGAAATTGCATTATCATATAGGTGCTTTAACAAACTACTATGGGTTATTCCCTCGATGCTTGTAGGCTTTCTCTTGAAATGAAGTATTAAACGTGTGTTACTATGGATTTCGAATCCTTAACCCTCCTATAGAAGCTATCAAGGATCTAAATTATCACCTATGGTGTGCAACATATATAATTTAATACGATTTCATAGCAACATGCCCAAAAAAAGGAGAAAACAATATACTAATACAAAAGATCCAAATAAAGTGTACAAGAGGGCTACCCCCAGGTCTTAGAGAATATGAGGATTAGACATCATGGTTTCCATGGATAAAAACATACTAGGAAGAAGGGAAAATGCGGAGAACATAGAAAAATCGATGAACCCCATGAAAAAACATGACTAGGATGCTCCACGATGACAAATAGATTCGCAAGCCGCAAATTCTGCCCAACAAACGAGCCCAGAACCTCCTGGACATGCAGTTCTCCTCATTCTCGTCTCCCATGCCTTGGTTGTCATGCAATGGAATAGAATGTGATACTTAGGTCTAGCCAAAATCCCCTTAAGTCATAGAAGTGACTTAGTTAGACTTGATTTCCAGATCTGCCTGATCCCGACATGTCAATACTACCAACTCCTTCAATAAGTTGTGACCGCCTGTGACTTTGTCAGTACTACTGAGCTGAGAGTTGGTAGTACTAATAATTCTCAATATCTTTCTTTTCACCTCTGAGCAAGTGTCGGTAGCACCAATAGTGAAGTCAATAGTACCGAGCTGTGTAGATTTTTTGTAAAATTACCTGAAATCACAAAAATCCAAACTAGATCTCTTAAAATATCAAAAATCATTCCAAAACATTGAAATTACATTTATTTGATGCAAATAAGTATCACAGACAAATGAGAATAAATCTTGCACAATTAATATGAAAATTAACAAATAGTGCACAAAAATGAATATAGCATAGACTGTAAAAAAACAAATAATCAGTGCATGGAAATAAGTATCACAGGTAAATGAGAATAAATCTTGCATAATTAATATGAAAATTAATAAATAGTGCACCAAATCAATATAACATAGCCTGTAAAAATGACAAATAATTAGTGCATCAGTGCTCAGGTTGGAACAGAGAAGAATCGAGAAATCTCAATAGTACCGACTATACATATCGACACTACCAATGACACCACAACGTTTTGATCAAGACTAATTGAAGCAACTCGATATTATCGATGGAAGCTCGATAGTACTGACAACTTTCCAGATTGACCACAGTACAAGGGAGTTGGTAGTACCGACACCCAGGTCAATAGTACCGACATGTCAGGGTCAGGCAGATCTAAAGACAATGCTCAATTCAACAATTGAGGGAATATTTTGCCCTAAGTCACTTAGAAGAAATTCGACCAACCCTATCTATCACGTTCTATTGCATTGGATGGTAACTGAGAGCCAGAAGAGAAAGACTACACTCTAGATGATCTGGCACTTCTAGTGGATGAATTTGCAATCGGAAGGTAGCAAATCGGCACGTGTAAAGAAGGGATCATTGTGACTGTCTACTTCAGGGGTTCTTTAGTTCTTCTAATGTTTCCCACATTTTTCTTCTTCTCTCCTATGTTTTTTACCATAGAAACCATGTGGGGCTAAACTCCTTGTTCCTCAGGATCCGGGAGTAGCCTGGTTATGTATTGTAATTGACATTATGCATTAAATATATCAATTTCTCTTAATTTATAAACTTATTTCTATGAGATTGCAATGAGCTATCCATACTTGATCACCATATGTAGTTAAATAGACCTTTAATTTCTTTGAAAAAGGAAATATATGGTTGGAGAACCATATAAATACACATTTTATATTGCCCTTTGAGAAAGGTGGCTTAGGAACGCGAAGAGATTACCTAGACATTTTGTTAAAGCACTTGACTAATTACACAATCGATATGAGAGTGGATTTGGTATTAGATTAGGTAGTGAATTACACCACGAGAGTGGGTAATTCTCGCTACAGGCTCTTAGTCCAGGGTTAGGATAGAAATGTGTTAATGTTATTTTGTTAGTTGCAATCTTAAATGAGGTGAAACCATAATCCGGAATTCCATCTAATTATGATCAATCACCGGTAATATAGATTTTTTATGCTTTAGACAATTAAACAATCCAATTATAATTTTTTCAGTCTATATGTTTCCCTTTGTTTGATATTCAATCCTCATTGGCCTTTATTACTCTGATAGCATACACTTGCATTTTATGGCGTATAGAAAATACCTATCACTTGCCTGATATTCTATAACGATTTAAGCTTATCACTCAAAAAGGTAGGAGGAAAATACTTTAATTCAAACACAACCGCAAAATCCCTCCAAGTCATTATTGTATTTCTCCTCTTATCTTCCACTCCATGGAACCACAACTCAATATATCCTTTGAGTAGATAGAAAGCATGATTGATTTGACTATCTTCTGATAACTCCATTAGGGGAAAAACCTTCTCTAGTTGTTAGAGGCACACATCTGCCATAGTTGGATCTATTTTTCCAGAAAATTTAGTCCCACCAAGCTTCTTCACTAGCTCATAGGATCTCATCATATCCTTGCTAGAAGATGAATTTCTCTTATCCATCTTATAGTTTAATGTCTCCAGAAAAATAAGATACAACTTGGTTGCCTCATCTATATAATATCCACCTTGAGCCATTATTTGACAGTCAGGGCCATAATGGCTCTCAACTTGTTCCTCACCTTTTCCACATCCTCTTCCTACCATCTGCATATCTGTAACATACCACATATGTCAAGAAATTGCAACTTAAATAGGAAAGAATCCTAATCCTATTGGTCTCTTATCACCCATGTCCCAAACCAAAGCTCAATTTAGATTAACTTCTGCTATGATACCAAAAAGTTGATGTGACCCAAACTCACTAACCAGGGTTAAGGCCCACCAAGGTAGTGCTATATCTAACCATTCTTTTCATCACATGATTTATACAATGTTATCTTTTTTATTTATTTAATTATAAAGAAACTTGTGGAAGCATGGATTTATCTGAACTAGAAACACCAAATAACAACAAGCACTGACTAATATCTCACTTAAATACAACACTAAAGGATACCATAGAGTTCATATTTATGTAACAAAAAGAGTTCTCATTAATATACCCAAATACAACTCATTAAAAACTTCTATCTTTTCTCACTCACTCATTCTTAGGATCCAAAGGAAGGTTAAAGACCATTGAAATAAGCTAATATTCTTCTTGAGACATCTGTTGGTCTATTATTGGTGATAGATAATCTCTTACTCTTCCTGCAAGGTTGGAGCTTTGCCTAAAAATGTTTAGTAGGTTTATGAACTACTAGCTCAATGAGTAGAAGATCAAGAGGTAACAAGATTACTTTGATGATCATAGTAAATCTCTTCCCCTCACCCACATGCCATGGCTATGGAAGAAAGCAGCTAGCTTGGGGGGGAATTGGGCAAAACTGGTATACATGACCAAATTCGTCGTTTAGATATGCAAAAGAAATCCAAGAAGATTCCTAACACGATGATGGTGTCGATTTGTACGGAGGCATAGAGAAGAGGGAGGGACAGTACAACGATGGAAGAACATAATGTGTACAATAAGGAAGGAGAATAGTAGAAGAAAAGAGAAGAAGAGATTTTTCCCATAGAGGAGAGGTGGTCCTTGTTCCTTAGTCTCCATATGGGATGGATCTCATCTTTGGGCTATCTTCCTTGGTCTTCTGGACTCCTTGGCCTCCTTTCTCCTTGATTATGCCTCAAACAATAGCTTGGTGGGTGTATGGATGTGGAAGGTGCTTGGAATGGTTGGAAGTGGGTGAATGGTGGTGGGAAATGATGGTAAATGGAAGCAAACTGAAGGGATGGATGTAGGATAAGATTTTCGGCCCTGTCAATCCTTGGAACTCTCCCACGAGGCTCTAGGAATAGATGAGATTTACGAGATGGCCGGACAGCCAAATCCCTTGCTAGGTAGCGAGGGGTGGGTATTTATAGGCAAAGGTGGACGGTTCGGGAAAGCCTAGATAATCGATGAAAACATGAAAATCTTGGGATAATATTGTGTGAAATCTTGCAAGGAATCCAACGAGCCTAAAACTCGTGATTTGGTCAAGAAACGAGGTAGATAATGACAAAAAATCGAGCAAATTCATTTTTATTTCCTTGTCCGAATCAAGGTAGAAGATGACCAGCAGTCGTTGGATCTAAGATCCACGGTCAGCGATGAGTGCAAAAAAAAGCCAAATCTCGTACATTTAATCCTTATCCAATTTGATTTCGACTATAGTGACATTTGCATTATTAAATGAATTTATCTCTCTTCTTTTGAGGGCCCAAACGATTTACAAAATTAACCAAAATTTACACCCTAACAAATTTTGACACATAGAATCCAAATACGAAATTAGTTTTGCCTTTTGGAACTTTTAATAGGTTAAATAATTCAAAATTCATTTTCTCTTTCCTCCTTCATTTATGACTCTATGATTATCCAAAATTATACAACTTCACCCATAACTCATATTAAGTATGATGGATACGAATTTTCCATTATTTCCATTTTTTGATATTATTAATTATTTTAAATAATGATTTTAAAGTTTTACACACTTTCTCTCTCCTAAATTTATCTTCACATCAAATGTTTTCCAAATTGAGTCAAAATTCATCCAAATTTGTATTTTAGCATGTAGAACACGAATTTAGTATTATTTTATTTTTTTGAAGACTTTTATTATTTTATATAATACATTACTTATTTTATACTTTTAATTTATTATAGGCATCTAGAAACTTTTTAAAAATGTAAAAATTGGCAAACTTTGCAATAATAAACATGAGCAAAACGATTTGATATTAATTAATTTTTTTAACATATGCTTAATATTTTTGGTCTTAAAGCATTTTCTCTCTCCTGAATAAAATAAAATATTTAACATAGATCAAATTAGATGCAAATTCACACATAGACTCATTTTTATATGTAGATTACGAATTTGAGTCTTATTTCCACTTTTGAAGTAAATAAATATTTGATTTAATATTTTTAAGGAAAAACACCCTTTTCTTTTCTAATTAAAATAGATATGGTTATTATTATCCTAAATTGGCGAAACTTGGCCTCCAAGCAAAATCTGTTGGTATGTATGCCCTGAGAGCCAATCATGGGATGATTGGTGGGATACATTAAGATTGATTTGATAAACATCAAAGGCAAGCTTCTAATTCTTTCTGGTTCAGTCGTATGAGATAGTGATAGAACATATTGAATGTCTAGAGAATGACAGTACTCAATGACGTATGCCTTCAGGTTCATGATCTGAACGATGAGATCATACGGATACTAAGAGTTTGTACATTCTTGTTATGTCCCTAGTCAGATGTCATTGTGGAAGGTAGATAGACAGTAATGACACACAAGACTAGATTGTGGTGTTGGTTGATGACAGAATCTCATTAGTCATGATATAGAGATATCAAACCAAACACATAGGTACTTGTTAGAGAACAAGTGTACCGGACAGACCCACCGTGAGTTTGACACATGGAACCATGAGATGGTAGTCATAGTCAGTACTCATAGTGATGGTGGTGAGTGTGATTCTTTGATCTGAAATCACTACACTCAACACATGTCATTGGGCACACTTTGACACCATCAAACGTAGTCCTGAAACATGGGTTGTTATAAAGGTGATGATTGGGTGGCTTTGACACATGGGGCTTTTGAGGGGTGAGTGATAGATATGGGATTTGTCCCTCCTGAGGGAGTTTGATATCCAAGGCCACTTGATGAGTAGGATTGAGATAGGCGTGCGCACGCATGTGTGAATCAGTATGTGATATTGATGTCATACATATCTCCTTCAATCTGCTCTGAGATTAAGAAAGTGAATGAACGTTGATAGGATGACTGTTCCATGCCTTGAGTTCATTCAGGATATTAGTGACAAAGGAATTATATATTCATTGTAACACCATTAACGGATTGTAGGATGAAAGTTGTTCTCCAACTTTCTACTTTCACTTGGGTAGCACTGATGTGTGACTAGGCACCGCTCTTTGCTTGTGAAGTCATAAGTGTTATGGACTTTCACTGCCAATGTTAAATGGACCTACAGGGTCACACACATAGGATTTAACTTGGAAGAGGAGTTTTCTCAACAAGCAATGTTTAGATTGATTACTAAAGGAGTTTAGTAGTTCAATTAAACACTCAATTAATCGATAGCTCAATATCATATTGTTCAAGATGTTGGACGCATTGATTGGAGTATCGGATTGATTGAAATCGCAATTGACTGATTCTGCACAACCTGCACTCCCAACCAATCAGCTCAAATGTTGAACCGGTCAGTTGAGGTTGTTGAACCGGTCGGCTCAAGTGTTGAGCCGATCGGCTCAAGTCCAGGGTGAACTGATTGCTTCAAGTGTTGAAACGATCGATTCAACTGGTGCAACAGAGCAACTTGGGAAAGTAGGATTGGTGAGAATTTTCCTTTCATTTCAAATTGCCCAATTTGATTGGGAAATAGGATTGGTATTCGATACCAATTGGAAACAAAAGAAGGAAAGTCAATCGGGAACCGACTAGGAACCCCAACCGACCGGTTCACTTCTGAACCGACCGGTTGAGGTGTCCCGACCGACTAGTTCATTTGTGAACCGATCGGTTCAAGGTCCCAACTGACCGTTTCAGTTGTGAAACGATCGGTTCAGGTTGCGAGTTGGTTGCTTTTGTAGAAAATCTCGAACCCTTCTACTCCTATGTTTAGTCCCGTATTGCCTGGGATAGAGAACCCTGTCCCATGACCCTCCTATATATAGGGGTACTGGGGGCTTCTCAGACAACAACTCAGTGCAACCAGTTGCTCTGCAAAGTTGTCATTCTCTCTGGTTTTGGTAACCGAGAGAGAGCCCGAGCAAGTGCTTCCCGCAAAGGGAGGTGCAGCAAGGGGAACTGTAGTTGCAAATGGAGGCAGGAGAGTGTGTTGGCGACGAGTACGTCAACAGGAGGGTGTGACTCCTTCCACTTCCTTGTAGGACAAGGAGTGTGGAGTTCCAGGTGGTCCGTGTGGACTACTTCAGAGGCGGGAGGTTTCTGCCACTCAGGAGGACAACTGTCAATCCCGACAGTCCCAGTGAGAGGAGGAGTTGTGAGTCCCGGTGCGACTAGGAGCTGCACAGACGTCATCCAAGACCGGAGGTGAAGACAGTGCAAGGCGCGAGGTATTGTAGCCAAGCAAGCCTTGGGACAAGGTATGATTCTACAAACCATCCTTTCCTATTATATAGACGTTGACACTTTTCCTCGGTATGGGTTTGGGGGAGAAATTTTTTATTTCCGCTGCCTTCTCTGTCTCCCCTAAAACCCAACAGTGGTATCAGAGCCACGTCAACTGCTCTATATTTTAGGAATATCAATATGATCGATTTTGGTTTGTCACCTTTATTTATTGCATACGATGCGAATAATATTGGCTTTATGCATGTCCAATCCTGAATCCACAAATCCTAATTACATATATGATATGTATTATTAATGCACTCGATGCACGTCACCCTTAAATGAGTTTTGTGGTGGATGTGTGTAGCATGATTATGGCCTATAAACCCCTATCTGTGTGTGGTTATTTGTGGTTGCTTGCATCTCGATCTGCGCACTGATCTTCCCTCTCTTATTCCTAATGTAACTCGAAATAATTCGAGATTCTTTCCTACCTTTGCTCCCCCCGAATGTAACTTGGGGTTTCCCTTTTAAAGCAATGTAATAATAGGATAGATTTTATTTCCTGTTATGTCAAAGACTGGAGGACATCAAGATGACAGCTGAGACAATAGGTTCAAGGCGTGAACCGATCGGTTGATGGCCGGTTCGACGAGCAAGACGAGTGGGTGGCGGCCATGACGAGATGCACGACGTCCAGGCGAACCGATCGGTTGGAGGAGCCAACCGGTCGGCTGGTGGCACCCAGACGACCGGCTGGAGAATACAGATCATTCACGTGATGAGTTGATCAACTCGGATGGCAAGGCACAGATGTTCATCTTGTACATGTTGCATGTGATGTTGACCTAGATGACCGTGATTCCTCTTGGCTCGAGGAATCACATTAGGATGGCCATAATCATCGCTTTTTGTCGTTTGTGCATGTTTTCTGTGGGATATAGCATGTATATGATACGTACTATGTATTGTGGTGATTGGATATGTATATGTATATAAAAACCAAATCCCTCATTAAAATATTAAGTCTTATATGCCTTCCATTAGAGGCACACATGAAAAGCTCGATCGACCAAGCGTAGGTTACGCCAAAGCATGGTGCGCCGTCTATCTTGTGGAAGTGTGAAGGGTAGACATGTAGGTTCTGCCAAAGTAGGGTGCATGTTTACCGTGTCGGCTTTTGGGTTAGACTTAACTGGTGATTCTTAGAGCGTCTAAGCCCAGAGGCAAGGAATGTTCATGGCAAGGTGTTGTGCATGTTCATTCAACAAGAGTTGCATATGATGTAATTGGCAAGAGTTGCCTACCTGAGAGATCTAAGTTGTGGGCGATCAGCCAAAGCTGACTCATGACTTAGAGGATTTCAGGATCTTGCCCACTAGAAGGTTGTACGCTGCAATCTTCCGAATTGATGGTGAGGGCTATCAATTTGAAGTAAAATAGTGGGAGCGATAATTAATTAAAGGCCTAATTATATCGTCAAACTTTCCAAATCAATCAAATAAGTCAAAATGAGTTTTGGACTAAAATTGCATATTTTCCTTTTGTAGTTCAAATGGAAACAAACAACAACAACTTTTCTTTGCGATCGGTCCTTGACAACGACAAGCTAAACGGGACTAACTTCCACAACTGGTATCGGACATTGAGAATTGTTCTCACTCAAGAGCGTAAGCTCTATGTCCTGGATACTCCAATTCCAGAGGAACCCGCTCCTAATGCACCAAGGGCAGAAAGGGA
Organism: Alisma plantago-aquatica; assembly: GCA_963693085.1. Classification (NCBI taxonomy): domain Eukaryota; kingdom Viridiplantae; phylum Streptophyta; class Magnoliopsida; order Alismatales; family Alismataceae; genus Alisma; species Alisma plantago-aquatica. The sequence continues at coordinate 851,122,307 of OY856414.1, forward strand.
TGCTTACAAGAAGCATTTTGATGATGCCATTGATGCTAAGTGCTTGATGCTATGTTCAATGAACCATGAGTTGTAGAGACAACATGAGAACATGGGTGTCATAGAGATGATTCAGCATCTCAGGAACATGTATGAAGATCAGGCACGGCAAGAGAGATACAATGTTTCTAGGGCGTTGTTCAAGTGTGTCATGACAGAAGGAGATCCAGTTGGTCCTCACACACTCAAGATGATTGGGTATGTGGAGAACCTGCAGAGACTGGGATTTCCACTGAGCCAAGAGTTGGCTACTGACGTGATACTACAATCGTTGCCAGAATCTTACAGTCAGTTTGTGATGAACTACAACATGAACAACTTTGATAGGCCACTGTCAGAGTTGTTGGGAATGTTGAGGACAACCGAGATACAGATGAAGAAGGACAAGCCCAAGTCTGTGATGGTGATCACGGGCAAGAAAGGCAAGTCCAAGCACAAGGGCAAGGGCAAAGCTAAGAAAGGTTCTGATGCTAGCCAGGAGCCCAAGACGACTTCAGCTCTCAAGGCCAAGGGAGGCGTGACCAAGAAAGGAAATTGCCACCACTGTCAAAAGCCAGGACATTGGAAAAGGAATTGTCCTCTCTATCTGGAAGAACAAAAGAAGAAGGAGGCGACTGAAGCCTCTACTTAAAGGTGTCATGAAAGTAAACTTGTAACACTTTTTGAGGTATACGATACCAAGATGTAAAGTGTAAAGCACTCATAATTGGGGCAAGTGTTGCCACCATAGATAGAGTACTTTAGTTTATTTTCAGCCTACAAGGCATGTAATACAGTTATGAACTGTTATTTTATATATTGCCAATAGATAGAAACACTTTATTTTTGCATATTGTATGACAATGATGGCAATTAATAAAGTTGAGTTTTCAATCTTAAAGATATGATCTTTGTGGCAATGCCTTGTTTATCTTGTGGTATTTGATATGCATAAGATAAAATGATACCTAAAAGTTATTAGATAACTCAAACAATCAAATTAGCATCAATCATGAGAAATTCATTTCTAGTTTCCATGTAATGGATAAATCTAGACTCTTTTGGTTGGAGAACAAGTAAGAGACATGAATATCTTGGACATGATTAATCAATCTTCACTAATGGTAGTGAGAGAATGATTATCCTATTAGGTATAATACATGTGATGTATTTACATACCTATTGGAATGAGTGCTAATACTTGAAATGGTGTTTAGAGAAATACCAATATGAGTATCTTGAAGTGTTCAAGATTATCATAGATGAAGTAAAAATTTGGTAAAGTGTTAATTCTTGATGAGATCAATGAATGAAATACTTGGATCAAATGTTTGAGATCCTTTTGAGTGATTATGATAGTGTATCATAGTGAACTCATGATTAAAGCATGGTGATGTCTAAATCAAGAAGGAATCATACTCTAAGGAGTTACAGAATGATCATCAAATAACTGAATTATTCTTAATAAATGAATACCCCACACTAATAAAAGAAATTAAGAATCACAAGGGTTGTGAGTTCTTATATCTTTAACAGATACACCTCAATTATCTATGTGATAAGTTATTCATGTGATGAGTCAACTATCTAGATGAATATGAGGAACCGAATTTTGAGTTATGGTTTATGACCATTGCATCCTAAATGACATCCATGTGAACCATAAGGTATGACCTTGATGGTAGCACTCATTGGATCAAATCCATAAGTGCAGATGAATCTTAAGTGTTAAGACACATGGATAACATTTTGAGAAGGATGATGCTTGTTGATTGCAACTTAATGACTAAGGCATTTGGCATATGGATACTAAAACCGCATTCCTATGAGGAATAAATCAAGGATGTGTACGTGACACAACCTATAAGGTTTATGAATCCACTAATGCAAATGAAGTTTATAAGTTACAATGGACTAATCAATGTGATTGATTGAGTACAAGCAACTCAGAATTGGATCTTTACTTTGATGATATAGTCAAAGGGTTTGACTGATATGTCAAAGATAAAGAAGGGATCTGTGATTTAGTGGGAGTGTATTCACATTCCACATGTTGATGTGAAATGGAAATGTTCTAGAATGGAAATCCAAAAGTGGAAATTATCTTTAAGGAAGATAGAGATGTTTCCTATGTGATAGGAATAGAGATCTATAGAGATAGTTCTTGAAACATCTCTTGACCTGAAAAGAGAAAGCATACATTGGCAATCTGTACTGAAGGGTTCAGTATGCACAGATTCAGTGGGAGAAAACTTGTCCATGTTACATGGAGTTAGTATCCCAAGGCCAAGTGTCCAATTCTTATGAAGAATGGGAACACTAAGAATAGATATGGATCTATCATGTATGTAATCATCCCATTATCTTGCATGTATAGACATGGCAAGAATAAAATGCATTCATCATTTTGTATGTATGACATGACAATATGATGTGCTCATCCTGATAACTCGTATGTGGGACATGACGAGTGGATGAATGTCTGCTTCCAGTAAGGGTTACTGGAATACCATAAGAACTTGATAAGTACTTGAGAAGTACTAGTTCTATGGTGATAAGGAAGAGTTCGATGTAAAGAGTTACATTGATGCGAACTTCCAAAAGGACAGAAAATTAATCGCAATATATATAGGATATATAAAAGTGAAAGTTTGTTGATAATTGGAAGTGTTCCAATAAAACCGTTTAAAAGGAAATGCCGAGTATCTATGCGTTAGAGAACAGCAGTAGATACTATATGGATCTGGAAGTTCATGAGATGAACTTATAAGACATTCCGCTCATTGATGACAAGTCTGGAATCCTTGATCATGCAATGTGGCTAAAGGTTAGCAAGGAATACTAGATCGCATATTACGGAAACTCCATCTCATACGTGTGACGTACAGCAAAGAGATGAGAGACATGCAATTACACTAACTTTGGCAAGGTGTTGCCATTACTCACTATGTTCGCACTAAGAGCACAGTAACATGTGGGACATGTTTGAAGATCACTATGAATATGATTCAAGGGTGATTTGGTCGTAGTGCAAGTGGGAGTTTGTTGGTATGTATGCCCTGAGAGCCAATCATGGGATGATTGGTGGGATACAATAAGATTGATTTGATAAACATCAAAGGCAAGCTTCTAATTCTTTCTGGTTCAGTCACATGAGATAGTGATAGAACAGATTGAATGCCTAGAGAATGACAGTACTCAATGATGTATGCCTTCAGGTTCATGACCTGAACGATGAGATCATACGGATACTAAGAGTTTTTACATTCTTGTTATGTCCCTAGTCGGATGTCATTGTGGAAGGTAGATAGAAAGCAATGATACACAAGACTAGATTGTGGTGTTGGTTGATGACAGAATCTCATTAGTCATGATATAAAGATATCAAATTAAACACATAGGTACTTGTTAGAGAACAAGTGTACCGGACAGACCCACTGTGAGTTTGACACATGGAACCATGAGATGGTAGTCACAGTCAGTACTCACAGTGATGGTGGTGAGTGTGATTCTTTGACCTGAAATCACTACACTCAACACATGTCGTTGGGCACACTTTGACATCATCAAACGCAGTCCTGAAACATGGGTTGTTATAAAGGTGATGATTGGGTGGCTTTGACACATGGGGCTTTTGAGGGGTGAGTGATAGATATGGGTTTTTCCCTCCTGAGGGAGTTTGATATACAAGGCCACTTGATGAGTAGGATTGAGATAGGCGTTCGCACGCATGTGTGAATCAGTATGTGATATTGATGTCATACATATCTCCTTCAATATGCTCTGAGATCAAGAAAGTGAATGAACGTTGACAGGATGACTGTTCCATGCCTTGAGTTCATTCGGGATATCAGTGACAAAGGAATTATACATTCACTGTAACACCATTCACGGATTGTAGGATGAAAGTTGTTCTCCAACTTTCTACTTTCACTTGGGTAGCACTGATGTGTGACTAGGCACCGCTCTTTTCTTGTGAAGTCATAAGTGTTATGGACTTTCACTGCCAGCGTGAAATGGACCTGCAGGGTCACACACATAGGATTTAACCTGGAAGAGGAGTTTTGTCCACAAGCAATGTTTAGATTGATTACTAAAGGAGTTTAGTAGTTCAATTAAACACTCGATTAATCGATAGCTCAATATCATATTGTTAAATATGTTGGACGCATTGATTGGAGTATCGGATTGATTGAAATCGCAATTGACTGATTCTGCACAACCTGCACTCCCAACCAATTGGCTCAAGTGTTGAACCGGTCGGCTGAGGTTGCTGAACCGGTCGGCTCAAGTGTTGAGCCGATCGGCTCAAGTCCAGGGTGAACCGATTGCTTCAAGTGTTGAAACGATCGATTCAACTGGTGCAACCGAGCAACTTGGGAAAGTAGGATTGGTGAGAATTTTCCTTTCGTTTCAAATTGCCCAATTTGATTGGGAAATAGGATTGGTATTCGATACCAATTGGAAACAAAAGAAGGAAAGTCAATCGGGAACCTACTAGGAACCCCAACCGACCGGTTCACTTGTGAACCGACCGGTTGAGGTGTCCCAACCGATCGGTTCACTTGTGAACCGATCAGTTCAAGGTCCCAACCGACCGTTTCAGTTGTGAAACGATCGGTTCAGGTTGCGAGTTGGTTACTTTTGTGGAAAATCTCGAACCCTTCTACTCCTGCGTTTAGTCCCGTATTGACCGGGATAGAGAACCATGTCCCATGACCCTCCTATATATATAGGGGTAGTGGGGGCTTCTCAGACAACAACTCAGTGCAACCAGTTGCTCTGCAAAGTTGTCGTTCTCTCTGGTTTTGGTAACTGAGAGAGAGCCCGAGCAAGTGCTTCCCGCAAAGGGAGGTGCAGCAAGGGAAGGACAACTGCAGTTGCAACTGGAGGCAGGAGAGTGTGTTGGCGACTAGTACGTCAACAGGAGGGTGTGACTCCTTCCACTTCCTTGTAGGATAAGGAGTGTGGAGTTCCAGGTGGTCCGTGTGGACTACTTCAGAGGCGGGAGGTTTCTGCCGCTCAGGAGGACAACTATCAATCCTGACAGTCCCGGTGAGAGGAGGAGTTGTGAGTCCCGGTGCGACCAGGAGCTGCACAGACACCGTCCAAGACCGGAGGTGAAGACCATGCAAGGCGCGAGGTATTGTCACCAAGCAAGCCTTGGGACAAGGTATGATTCCACAAACCATCCTTTCCTATTATATAGACATTGACGCTTTTCCTCGGTATGGGTTTGGGGGAGAAATTTTTTGTTTCCGCTGCCTTCTCGGTCTCCCCTAAAACCCAACAAAATCTTATCCTAAGAAAATTAATATGAGGTTATTATTATCCAAGAAGTTTTCCTTATGACACATTATCCATTATTTCTGTTATTTCTCTCATTAATAATCCAATATCTCATTATTCATGTTTTAAGCATTATCTTTGATTCCCTTTTTCTCTTCCTTGCACCCTAAGGCATAGGAATAATCTAGAACGAATCTACACCACCATTATCCCACATAATATTATTTATTTTTTATTTTGTGGAATTAACTCACTATTCACAATTATGGGCACTTTATCTTTTATGCACATATCCTATGTACCTTTTATTGATTTTATGATTAATTTATATTCTACATTTTAATGTGATTTATTCATGCATTAATACATTTAAGGTCACTAAAGAGCGTACTCTAAACCTTGTTTGGCTACTCCTTAAAGACTAAGGGTTCTAAGTTCTTAACACTGGAATAAGATTAAGTCCTACGTTTCAGTATGTTACAGCATACCACCCCTTAAAGATATTTCATCCTCAAAATCTAAGCAACTATCTACCACCCCTTAAAGATTCATCCTAATAATCCAAACAAAACAATAGGTACAAAGGTATCTTGTTTTATGTGTATCTTGCAAAATTAAATATAACTTGAAAGTCTAACTATGGGACTAAGGGTTACCCTCAACTTGGTCATCATCATGGACTTCTTGACCAAACCTAGGGTTTTGGGGTTTCTCATAACCGTACTAGTTGTCAACAGTTGAGTTATCTCCCGCCATTAGGGTTTTTTCCTACACAAGGCAATAATACTAGGTATAAGCAACCTATAGAAAAAAGGTAAACATTCTAAGGGAGACAAGGTTGAAACAGTTAGATAATCGACAGCTACAGGCTTTGATACCATGTTGTAAGGAGTGGGATCCCATAGAGATCCACTCCCTACTAAAAATAAATAGGGCAACATCCACCAACAAAAAAATTTCTCAAAAGGGGATGAAACCAAATTTATTTAACATGATTGTATCATAACACAAAGTAGCAGCATAATAGAAAGATATATCTAACCATTACAAAGCTTCTAAACATACTAAACTTTCACCACAAAGGGTGACAAAAGTAAAACTAACTACAAATGTAGAACTAGCTAAGGATCACCTAACAACTTCAAGCTAAGTATCCCACGAAGTCAGCTACACTTGTTGTGGTCCAGGTCCTCCTAAATCTCCTTGTCCAACACCTGGGGTTGGAAGCGTACCCCACAAAAAGAAAAGAAAAGAGGATATCAGCAAAAAGCTTGTATGAGCATGCTAAGAAGGAATTGAACATTATATATTGAGAAAAAGGTATATCAAGTATAGAAGGCTTCCCGTGCAAAAAGATAAGAACTACCCAAATGGGCATAAAAGGAAAGAATCACAAACATATGATAAATAGAATACTTACCATTAAAACAATAAAAGTGTTTCCATAAAAGAACTCATAAAGATTTTAGGGCATAAAACCCATAACAACCTACATGTAGGTAAGATAAACATTAGCACTAGAAAAACATAAGTAATAAAGGTGGCCAAGGCACATAAACTTGAACCTGGTAGATATTGGCACATAACCAAACTCCCAATTTATAAAAGTTGGGCCAAACCTCATAAATTTGAAACCCGGGTATGGGGCACATAACCACCATCCCAAATAAACAATAAGGGCAAATAACCCTAAACCAATGCAAATTATATTACTCTAGGGCTACTGAGTCACACAACATGCTTAATTGGGAGGCAAGTAAAAGTATAGTCTCATTTACAAATTAATCACCACATAAGTGATCATCATTATCAATGACCTCAAAGTGGGCATATAACAACAAATTAAGTTCCACAATTAACAAGGCATAATAAAGATTCCAAAAGAAATTCAAGAAGATATTATGAGCATAAGATCAGTAGCAAGTAAGGTACTTCACATGAAGCAAAATTTTCAAAAGAAAAGTATATGGTTTTTAGGTTATTGTCCATAGGACCAAGAGAATTACAATTTATGTTATGCTCAATAAAGAAAAATAAGAGATACTAACATACCTCTCACAGAGTCTTAAAATAACACTTTCCAAAATCCTATACAAGATTAGAGTCCACTTGTCCTATTATAATAACCATATACATGTATTAGCATTATATGCATTCATTAATAACTCAAAACCCTATGTTTACTAACTTTATCCACGAATCTTCGAATTAGACTGTGAAACTATCACTATTATCTTAGTTAGAGTTTTTTTATCAAAATGACATGTAATATTATGTATTTTGAAGATATGGAGTTTTAGGGTTATTTTTAATGATTTTTAGTTAATTAAATCATCCTCAAAAAACATACTCAAAAAACTCAGAACCAGGTATTGAAATTATTTTATTAGATAGACAATTTTTTTCTGAGTCTAGAACATATTTTAGATTTATTTTTAGATGTACATTTTAAGAGTTATGAATTTTCAAATAACGACCAATCATATGGTGCCACGTGTGCACCTCGTCCAATCCGAGAAAATGAGAGACAAAAGAGTGGGGCCGGCTCTGCTACTTAGCCCAAAGGGAGACGGCCAAGTAGGCAGCCCACCCTTGCTGACTGCCCGTGTGGCACCTAGTCAAAGTCGGGTCAAGGAAAACAAAACAAATTGAAAAGACTATTTTACCCATGTGTGAAAACGAAGCGAAGAAGAAACGAACGGAGGGAAAAATGGTAAAATGATGATGAGTCATCCCCTTCCCCTCACATGCATGCCATGGTTGTAGAAGCAAGCAGCTAGCTTGGGGGGGGAATTGAGCAAAACTGGTATACATGACCAAATCCATCGTTTAGATATGCAAAAGAAAGCCAAGAAGATTCCTAACCTGATGGCATTGTCGATTTGCACAAAGACAGAGAGAAGAGGGAGGGAGAGGCACCATAATGCTCTAGTCCTTCGATCTTCATTGGGGGTCAATACACGATGGAACTCAAAATCAATGGTTGTGTTGAGTTGTGAAGGCAATGGAGAAGTTTGGGGTGCTAGTATTTATAGAGGAGGAGGTGTGGTTTAGGGTTCGTGTATGTGGGGTTAGAGAAGGAGTTGCGGCCAGTTTTGAAAAGCCCTACATAATCAATGAAAATATGAAAATATTAGGATAATGTTGTATGAAATTTTGAAAGGAATCTAAGAACTCGTAATTTGGTCGAGATTTGAGGGAGATAATGACAAACAAAAATCAAGCAAATTCATTTTTGTTTCCTTGTCTTAACCAAGGTAGGAGATGACCAGCAGCCATTGGATTAAGATCCATGGTCAGTGATGAGCGCAAAAAAAGCCAAATCTCACACATTAAATCCTTATCCAATTTGATTTTGACTATAGTGACATTTGCATTATCAAATGAATTTATCTCTCTTCTTTTGAGGGCTCAATTGATTTCCAAAATTAACCAAATTTTACACCCAGACTGATTTTGACGCTTAGAATCCAAATATAGAATTGGTTTTTCCTTTTGGGTACTTTTAATAGGTTAAATAATTCAAAATTCATTTTCTCTTTCCTCCTTCATTTATGACTCTATGATTATACAAAATAATATAACTTCACCCATAAGTCATATTAAGTATGAAGGATAAGGATTTTCCATTATTTCCATTTTTTTGTATTGTTCATTATATTAATTTGTGATTTTAAAGTTTTACACACTTTCTCTCTCCTAAATTTATCTTCATCAAATATTTTCCAAATTGAGTCAAAATTCATCAAAATATGTATTTCAACATGTAGAACACGAATTTGGTATTATTTTATTTTTTTGAAGACTTTTATTATTTTATTTAGTACATTACTTATTTTATCCTTTTAATTTATTAGAGGCATCTAGAAACTTTTTCAAAATGTAATAATTGGCCTATAAGAAATAATAAATGTCAGGAACATGATTGGATTGATACTAATTATTTTTTTAACATATGTTTAATATTTTTGGTCTTTAAAGCATTTTCTCTCGTGAATAAAATAAAATATTTAACATTGATCAAATTAGATGCAAATTCACACATAGACTCATTTTTATATGTAGATTGCAAATTTGAGGTTAATTTCCACTTTTGATGTCATTAAATATCTTATTTAATATTTTTAAGGAAAAACACCCTTTTCTTTTCTAATTAAAATAGATGTGGTTATTATTATCCTAAATTGGTGAAACTTGGCCTCCAAGCCAAAGCATATTCCTCCAAGAAGTTTTCCTTTTAAAACCTTATCCATTATTTCTATTATTTCTCTCATTAATAATCCAATATCTCATTATTCATGTTTTAAGCATTATCTTTGATTCCCTTTTTCTCTTCCTTGCACCCTAAGGCATAGGAATAATCTAGAACGAATCTACACCACCATTATCCCACATAAGATTGTTTATTTTGTATTTTGTGGAATTATAACTCACTATTCTCAATTATGGACACTTTATCTTTTATGCACATATCCTATGTACCTTTTATTGATTTTATGATTAATTTATATTCTACATTTTAATGTGATTTATCCATGCATTAATATATTTAAGGTCACTAAAGAGCGTACTCTAAACCTTGTTTGGCTACTCCTTAAAGACTAAGGGTTCTAAGTTCTTAACACTGGAATAAGATTAAGTCCTAGCTTTTAGTATGTTACAGCATACCATCCCTTAAAGAGATTTCATCCTCAAAATTTAAGCAACTATCTACCACCCCTTAAAGATTCATCCTAATAATCCAAACAAAACTATACGTACAAAGGTATCTTCTTTTATGTATATATTTCAAAAGGAAACATAACTTGAAATTCTAACTATGGGACTAAGGGTTACACTGAACTTGATCAACATCATGGAGTTCTTGACCAAACCTAGGATTTTGGGGTTTCTCATAACCGTACTAGTTATCAACAGTTGAGTTATGTCCCGCCATTAGGGTTTTTGCCTACATAAGGCAAGGATACTAGGTATAAGCAACCTATGGAAAAAAGGTAAACATGCTAAGGGAGACAAGGTTGAAATAGTTAAATAACCGATAGCTACAGGCTCTGATACCATGTTGTAAGGAGTGGGATCCCATAGGGATCCACTCCCTACTAAAAATAAAGAGGGCAACATCCACCAACAAAAACGTTTTCTCGAAAGGGGGATGAAACCGAATTTATTTGACATGATTGTATCATAACACAAAGTAGCAGCAGAATAGAAAGATATATCTAACCATTACAAAGCTTCTTAACATACTAAACTTTCACCACACAAGGTGACATAAAGGAAAACTAACTACATATGAAGAACTAGCTGAGGATCACCTAACAACTTCAAGCTAAGTCTCCCACAAAGTCTTCTACACTTGTTGTGGTCCAGGTCCTCCTAGATCTCCTTGTCCAACACCTGGGGTTGGAAGCGTAGCCCACAAAAGGAAAAAAAAAAGAGGATATCAGCAAAAAGTTGGTATGAGCATGCTAAGAAGGAATTGAGCATTATATATTGAGAAAAAGGTATATCAAGTATAGAAGGCTTCCCATGCAAAAAGATAAGAACTACCCAAGTGGGCATAAAAGGAAAGAATCACAAACATATGATAAATGGAATACTTGCCATTAAAACAATAAAAGTGGTGCCACAAAAGCACTCATAAAGATTTTAGGGCACAAAACCCATAATAACCTGCATTTAGGTGAGATAAACATAGCACTAGAACAACATAAGTAATAAAGGCATCCAAGCCACATAAACTTGAACCTGATAGAGATTGGCACATAACCAAACTCCCAATTTATAAAAACTTGGACCAAACCTCATAAATTTGAAACCCGGGTATGGGGCACATAACCACCATCCCAAATAAACAATAAGTGTAGATAACCCAAAACCAATGCAAATTATATTACTCTAGGGATACCGAGTCACACAACATGCTTACTAGGAAGGCAAGTAAAAGTATTGTTGGATTTACAAATTAATCACCACATAAATGATCATCATTATCAACCATCTCAAAGTGGGCATATAACAACAAATTGAGTTCCACAATGAACAAGGTATAATAAAGATTCTAAAAGAAATTCAAGAAGATATTATGATCACAAGATCAGTAGCAAGTAAAGTACTACACATGAAGCAAAAATTTTAAAAGAAAAAGATATGGTTTTAAGTTTATTGTCCATAGGACCAAGAGAATGGCAATTTAGGTTATGCTCAAGAAATAAAAATGGGAGATGCTAACATACCTCTCACAAAGTCTTAAAAAAACACTTTCCAAAATCATATGCAAGATTAGAGTCCACTTGTCCTATTATAATAACCATATACATGTATTAGCATTATATGCATTCATTAAGAACCAAAAACTCTAAGTTTACTAACTTTTTTCACAAACCTTAGAATTAGACTCTGAAACTATCACCATCATCTTAGTTAGAGTTTTTTTATCAAAATGACATATATTATTATGCATTTTGAAGATATGGAGTTTTAGGGTTATTTTTAGTGATTTTTAGTTAATTAAATCATCCTCAAAAAATCATACTAGAAAAACTCAGAACCAGGTATTGAAATTATTTTTACTAGATAGGCAATTTTTTTGAGTCTAGAACATATTTTAGATTTATTTTTGGATGTACGGTTTAATAGTTATGAATTTTTGAATAACGAACAATCATATGGTGCCACGTGTGCACCTCGTCCAATCAGAGAAAATGAGAGACAAAAGAGTGGGGTCGGGTCCGCTACTTGGCCCAATGGGAGATGGCCAAGTAGGCAACCCTCCCTCACTGCGGGTCAAGGAAAATAAAACAAATTGAAAAGACTATTTTACCCATGCGCGAAAACGAAGTGAAGAAGAAACAAACGAAGGGCAAAATGGTAAAATGAGGATGAGTCATCCCCTTCCCCCACACCTGCACGCCATGTCTGCAGGAGTAAGCAGCTAGCTTGGGGGAAAAATTGGGCAAAACCGGTATACATGACCAAATTCATCGATTTGATATGCAAAAGAAAGCCAAGAAGATTCCTAACCTGATTGCGTTATCGATTTGCACAAAGGCGAAGAGAAGGGGGAGGGAGATGTGCCACAATGCTCTGGTCCTTCGGCTGCCATTGGGGGGTCAATACACAATGGAACTTGAAATCAATGGTTGTGTTGAGTTGTGAAGGCGATGGTGAAGTTTGGGGTGCTAGTATTTATAGAGGAGGAGGTGTGGTTTAGGGTTCGTGTATGTGGGGTGAGAAAAGGAGTTGTGGCCGGTTTAGAAAACCCTTGATAATCGATGAAAATATGAAAATCTTTGGATAATATTGTGTGAAATCACGCAAGGAATCCAATGAGCCTAAGAACTCGTGATTTGGTCAAGAAACGAGGAAGATAATGACAAAGGAAAATCAAACAAATTCATTATTGTTTCCTTGTTCAAACCAAGGTAGAAGATGATCAGCAGCCATTAGATCTAAGATCCACAGTCAGCGATGAGTGCAAAAAAAGGCAAATCTCACAAATTAAATCCTTATCCAATTTGATTTCGACTATAGTGACATTTGTATTATTAAATAAACTTATCTCTCTTCTTTTTAGGGCTCAAACAATTTCTAAAATTAACTAAAATTTACTTCCTGACTGATTTTTATACGTGGAATCCAAATACGGAATTAGTTTTACCTTTTGGGGACTTTTAATAGGTTAAATAATTCAAAATTCATTTTCTCTTTCCTCCTTCATTTATGACTATGTTATCCAAAAATAATATAACTTCACCCATAAGTCATATAAAGTATGATGGATTCGAATTTGCCATTATTTCCATTTGTTGGTATTCTTTATTATTTTAATTAATGATTTTAAAGATTTACACACATTCTCTCTCCTAAATTTATCTTCTCATCAGATATTTCCAAATTGAGTCAAAATTCATCCAAAGATATATTTTAACATGTAGAACACGAATTTTGTATTACTTTATTTTTTAAGATTTATTATTTTATTTAATGCATTACTTATTTTATCCTTTTAATTTATTAGAGGTATCTAGAAAGTTTTTAAAAATGTAAAAATTGGCCTATAAACAATAATATATGTGAGAAACATGATTTGATATTAATTAATTTTTTTCAACATATGTTTAATATTTTTGGTCTTTAAAGTATTTTCTCTCTCCTGAATAAAATAAAATATTTAACATTGATCAAATTAGATGTAAATTCACACATAGACTCAATTTTATATGTAGATTACGAATTTGAGGTTTATTTCTACTTTTGAAGTCATTAAATATTTTATTTAATATTTTTAAGGAAAAACAACCTTTTCTTTTCTAATTAAAATAGATATGGTTATTATTATCCTAAATTGGTGAAACCTTGCCTCCAAGCCAAATCATATCCCAAGAAAACGAATATGATGTTATTATTATCCAAGAATTTTTCCTTTTACATATTATCCATTATTTTTGTTATTTCTCTCATTGATAATCCAATATCTCATTATTCATGTTTTAAGCATTATCTTTGATTCCCTTTTTCTCTTCCTTGCACCCTAAGGCATAGGAATCATCTAGATAAATCTACACCACCATTATCTCACATAAGATTATTTATTTTGTAGTTTTTGGAATTATAACTCACTATTCTCAATTATGGACACTTTATCTTTTATGCACATATCCTAAGTACCTTTTATTGATTTTATGATTAATTTTTTTTTCTACATTTAATGTGATTTATTCATGCATTAATACATTTAAGGTCACTAAAGAGCGTACTCTAAACCTTGTTTGGCTACTCCTCAAAGACTAAGGGCTCTAAGTTCTTAACACTAGAATAAGATTAAGTCGTAGGTTTCAGTATGTTACAGCGTACCACCCCTTAAAGAGATTTCGTCCTCGAAATCTAAGCAACTATCTACCACCCCTTAAAGATTCATCCTAATAATCCAAACAAAACTATAGGTACAAAGGTATCTTCTTTTATGTATATCTTGCAAAAGGAAACATAACTTGAAAGTCTAACTATGGGAGTAAGGGTTACCATCAACTTGATCATCGTCATGGACTTCTTGACCAAACCTAGGGTTTTGGGGTTTCTCGTAACCATACTAGTTGTCAACATTTGAGTTATCTCCCGCCATTAGGGTTTTTTCCTACACAAGGCAAGGATACTAGGTATAAGCAACCTATGGAAAAAAGGTAAACATTATAAGGGAGACAAGGTTGAAATAGTTAGATAACTGACATCTACAGGCTCTGATACGATGTTGTAAGGAGTGGGATCCCAAAGGGATCCACTCTCAACTAAAAATAAAGAGGGCAACATCCACCAACAAAAAAAATCTCAAATGGGGATGAAACCAAATTTATTTAACATGATTGTATCGTAACACAAAGTAGCAGCAAAATAGAAAGATATATCTAACCATTGCAAGGCTTCTAAACATACTAAACTTTCACCACATAGGGTGACATAAAGGAAAACTAACTACATATGCAGTACTAGATGAGCATCACCGAACAACTTCAAGCTAAATCTCCAACGAAGTTAGATACACTTGTTGTGGTCTAGGTCCTCCTAGATCTCCTTGTCCAACACATGGGGTTGGAAGCATACCCCACACAAGGAAAAGAAAAGAGGATATCAGCAAAAAGTTGGTATGAGCATGATAAGAAGGAATTGAGCATTATATATTGAGAAAAAGGTATATCAAGTATAGAAGGCTTCCCATGCAAAAAGATAAGAAATACCCAAATGGGCATAAAAGGAAAGAATCACAAACATATGATAAATGGAATACTTTCCATTAAAACAATAAAAGTGGTGCCACAAAAGCACTCATAAAGATTTTAGGGCACAAAACGCATAACAACCTGCATGTAGGTGAGATAAAAATAGCACTAGAACAACATAAGTAACAAAGGCATCAAAGCCACATAAACTTGAACCAAATAAAGATTGGCACATAACCAAACTGCCATTTTAGAAAAAGTTGGGCCAAACCTCATAAATTTGTAACTTGGGTATGGCGCACATAACCACCATCCCAAATAAACAATAACGGCAGATAACCCAAAACCAATGCAAATTATATTACTCTAGGACTACTGAGTCACACAACATGCTTAATAGGGAGGCAAGTAATAGTATAGTCGGATTTACAAATTAACCACCACATAAGTGATCATCATTATCAACCACCTCAAAGTGGGCATATAACAACAAATTGAGTTCCATAATGAACAAGGCATAATAAAGATTCCAAAAGAAAGTCAAGAAGATATTATGATCACAAGATCAGTAGCAAGTAAGGTACTTCACATGAAGCAAAATTTTCAAAAGAAAAAGATATGGTTTTTAGGTTATTGTCCATAGGACCAAGAGAATGTAGGTTATGCTCAATAAATAAAAATAGGAGATGCTAACATACCTCTCACAGAGTCTTTAAAAAACACTTTCCAAAATACTATGCAAGATTAGAGTACACTTGTCCTATTATAATAACCATATAATGTATTAGCATTATATGCATTCATTAAGAACTCAAAACCCTAAGTTTACTAACTTTTTCCACAAACCTTCGAATTAGACTCCAAAACTATCACCATTGTCTTAGTTAGAGTTTTCTGATCAAAATGACATATAATATTATGTATTTTGAAGATATGGAGTTTTAGGGTTATTTTTAGTGATTTTTAGTTAATTAAATCATCCTCAAAAAAATACTTAAAAACTCAAAACCGTATTGAAATTATTTTTATTAGATAGACAATTTTTTTTCTAGGTCTAGAACATATTTTAGATTTATTTTTGGATATATTATTTAAGAGTTATGAATTTTCGAATAATGACCAATCATATGGTGCCACGTGTGCACCTCGTCCAATCAGAGAAAATGAGAGACAAAAGAGTGGGGTTGGGTCTGCTACTTGGGCCAATGGTTGATGGACAAGTAGGAATCCTACCCTCACTGGCTGCCTACGTGGTTCCTAGTCAATGTTGGGTCAAGGAAAACAAAACAATTTTAAAATACTATTTTACCCATGCGCGAAAACGAAGCGAAGAAGAAACGAATGGAGCGCAAAATGGTAAAATGAGGATGAGTTATCCCCTTCCCCTCACCCGCATGCCATGGCTGTGGAAGAAAGCAGCTAGCCTTGGGGGGAAATTGGGCAACACCGGTATACATGACCAAATTCATCATTTAGATATGCAAAAGAAAGCCAAGAAGATTCCTAACCTGATGGTGTTGTCAATTTGCATGAAGGCGGAGAGAAGAGGGAGGGAGAGGCACCACAATTCTTTGGTCCTTTGGCCATCGTTGGGGGGGCAATACATGATGGAACTCGAAATCAATGGTTGCGTTGCGTTGTGAAGGCGATGGCGAAGTTTGGGGTGCTAGTATTCATAGAGGAGGAGGTGTGGTTTAGAGTTCGTGTATGTGGGGTGAGAAGGAGTTGCAGCTGGTTTGGGAAAGCCTAGATAATCGATGAAAATATGAAAATCTTAGGATAATATTGTGTGAAATCTCACAAGGAATCTAACAAGCCTAAGAACTCATGATTTGGTCGAGAAACGAGGGAGATAATGACAAAAAAATCGAGCAAATTCATTTTTATTTCCTTGTCCAAACCAAGGTAGAAGATGACCAACAGCCGTTGGATCTAAGATCCATGGACAGCGATGAGTGCAAAAAAAGCCAAATCTCACACATTAAATCCTTATCCAATTTTATTTCGATTATAGTGACATTTGCATTATTAAATGAATTTATCTCTCTTCTTTTGAGAGCTCAAGCGATTTCCAAAATTAACTAAAATTTACACCCTGACTGATTTTGACGCGTAGAATCCAAATATGGAATTAGTTTTGCCTTTTGGGACTTTTAATAGGTTAAATAATTCAAAATTCATTTTCTCTTTCCTCCTTCGTTTATGACTCTATGACTATCCAAAAATAATATAACTTCACCCATAAGTCATATTAAGTATGATGAATACGAATTTGCTATTATTTCCATTTGTTGGTATTGTTTATTATTTTAATCATTGATTTTAAAGTTTTACACACTTTCTCTCTCCTAAATTTATCTTCTCATCAAATATTTTCCAAATTTATTCAAAATCCATCTAAAGATATATTTTAACATGTAGAACACGATTTTGGTATTATTTTATTTTATTTTTGAGGACTTTATTATTTTATTTAATACATTACTTATTTTATCCTTTTAATTTATTAGAGGCATCTAGAATTTTTTTTTTAATGTAAATATTGGCCTATAAGCAATAATAAACGTGAGGAACATGATTTGATATTAATTAATTTTTTTAACATATGTTTAATATTTTTTGTCTTTAAAGCATTTTATCTCTCCTGAATAAAATGAAATATTTAGCATTGATCAAATTAGATGCAAATTCACCCATTGACTCATTTTTATATGTAGATTACAAATTTGAGGTTTATTTCAACTTTTGAAGTCAATAAATATTTTATTTAATATTTTTAAGTGAAAACACCCTTGTCTTTTCTAATTAAAATAGATATGGTTATTATTGGTGAAACTTGGCCTCCAAGCCAAATCATATCCCAAGAAAATGAATATGAGGTTGTTATTATCCAGGAAGTTTTCCCTTTAACACATTATCCATTATTTCTGTTATTTCTCTTGTTAATAATCCAATATCTCATTATTCATGTTTTAAGCATTTTCTTTGATTCCCTTTTCTCTTCGTTGCGCCTAAGGCATAGGAATAATCTAGAATGAATCTACACCACCAGTATCCCACACAAGATTATTTATTTTGTATTTTGTGGAATTATAACTCACAATTCTCAATTATAGACACTATATCTTTTATTCACATATCATATGTACCTTTTTTTGATTTTATGATTAATTTATATTCTACATTTTAATGTGATTTATTCATGCATTAATACATTTAAGGTCACTAAAGTGCGTACTCTAAACCTTGTTTGGCAACTCCTCAAAGACTAAGGGTTCTAAGTTCTTAACACTGGAATAAGATTAAGTCCTAGGTTTCAGTATGTTACAGCATACCACCCCTTAAAGAGATTTCGTCCTCAAAATCTAAGCAACTATCTACCACCCCTTAAAGATTCATCCTAATAATCCAAACAAAACTATAGGTACAAAGGTATCTTCTTTTATGTATATCTTGCAAAAGGAAACATAACTTGAAAGTCTAACTATGGGAGTAAGAGTTACCCTCAACTTGATTATCATCATGGACTTCTTGACCAAACCTAGGGTTTTGGGGTTTCTCGTAACCGTACTAGTTGTCAGCAGTTAAGTTATCTCCCGCCATTAGGGTTTTTCCTACACAAGGTAACGATATTAGGTATAAGCAACCTATGGAAAAAAGGTAAACATTCTAAGGGAGACAAGGTTGAAATAGTTAGATAACCGACAGCTATAGGCTCTGATACCATGTTGTAAGGAGTGGGATCCCATAGGGATCCACTCCCTACTGAAAACAAAGAGGGCAACATCCACCAACAAAAAGATTTCTCAAAAGGGGATGAAACCAAATTTATTTAACATGATTGTATCATAACACAAAGTAGTACTAGAATAGAAAGATATATCTAACCATTACAAAGCTTCTAAACATACTAAACTTTCACCACACATGGTGACATAAAGGAAAACTAACTACATATGCAGAACTAGCTGAGGATCACCTAACAACTTCAAGCTAAATCTCCCACACAGTTAGCTACACTTGTTGTGGTCCAGGTCCTCCTAGATCTCCTTATCCAACACCTGGGGTAGGAAGCGTACCCCATACAAGGAAATGAAAAGAGGATATCCGTAAAAAGCTGGTATGAGCATGCTAAGAAGGAATTGAGCTTTATATATTGAGAAAAAGGTATATCAAATATAGAAGGCTTCCCATGCAAAAAGATAAGAACTACCCAAATGGGCATAAAAGGAAAGAATCACAAACATATGATAAATGGAATACTTTCCATTAAAACAATAAAATGATGCCACAAAAGCACTCATAAATATTTTAGGGAACAAAATGCATAACAACCTACATGTAGGTGAGATAAACATAGCACTAGAACAACATAAGTAACAAAGGCGGCCAAGCCACTTAAACTTGAACCAGATAGAGATTGGCACATAACCAAACTCCCAATTTATAAAAAGTTGGGCCAAACCTCATAAATTTGAAACTCGGGTATGGGGCACATAACCACCATCCCAAATAAACAATAAGGGTGATAACCCAAAACCAATGCAAATTATATTCCTCTAGGGCTATTGAGTCACACAACATGCTTAGTTGGGAGGCAAGTAAAAGTATAGTCGAATTTACAAATTAACCACCACATAAGTGATCATCATTATCAACCACCTCAAAGTGGGCATATAACAACAAATTGAGTTCTACAATGAACAAGTCATAATAAAGATTCTAAAAGAAAGTCAAGAAGATATTATGATCACAAGATCAGTAGCAAGTAAGGTACTTCACATGAAGCAAAATTTTCAAAAGAAAAAGATATGGTTTTTAGGTTATTGTCCATAGGACCAAGAGAATGACAATTTAGGTTATGTTCAATAAAGAAAAATAGGAGATCTAACATACCTCTCACAGAGTCTTAAAAAAACACTTTCCAAAATCCTATGCAAGATTATAGTCCACTTGTCCTATTGTAATAACCATATGCATGCATTAGCCTTATATGCATTCATTAAGAACTCAAAACTCAAATTTTACTAACTTTTTCCACAAAACTTCTAATTAGACTCTGAAACTATCACCATTGTCTTAGTTAGAGTTTTCTGATCAAAATGACATATAATATTATGTATTTTGAAGTTATGGAGTTTTAGGGTTATTTTTAGTGATATTTTGTTAATTAAATCATCCTCAAAAAAATACTCAAAAACTCAGAACTATATTGAAATTATTTTTGTTAGATAGACAATTTTTCTAAGTCTATAACATATTTTAGATTTATTTTTGGATGTACGGCTTAAGAGTTATGAATTTTCAAATAACGACGAATCATATGGTGCCACGTGTGCACCTCGTCCAATCAGAGAAAACGAGAGACAAAAGAGTGGGTCCGGGTCCGCTACTTGGCCCAATGGGAGACGGACAAGTAGGAAGCCTACCCTCACTGGCTGCCCGCATGGCGCCTAGTCAAAGTTGGGTCAAGCAAAACAAAACAAATTGAAAAGACTATTTTACCCATGCGCGAAAATGAATCGAAGAAGAAACGAATGGAGGGCAAAACGGTAAATGAGGATGATTCATCCCCTTCCCCTCACCCACACGCCATGGCTGCAGAAGCAAGAAGCTAGCTTGGGGGGAAATTGGGAAAAACCGGTATACATGACCAAATTCGTCGTTTAGATATGCAAAAGAAAGTCAAGAAGATTCCTAACCTGGTGCGTTGTCGATTTGCATGAAGGAGAAGAGAAGAGGGAGGGAGAGGTGCCACAATGTTCTGGTCCTTCGGCCACCGTTGGGGGGCAATACACGATGGAACTCGAAATCAATGGTTGCGTTGAGTTGTGAAGGCGATGGCGAAGTTTGGGGTGCTAATATTTATATAGGAGGAGGTGTGGTTTAGAGTTCATGTATGTGGGGTAAGAGAAGGAGTTGTGACCGGTTTGGGAAAGCCTGAATTATCGATGAAAATATGAAAATCTTAGGATAATATTGTGTGAAATCTCACAAGGAATCTAATGAGCCTAAGAACTCATGATTTGGTCGAGAAACGAGGGAGATAATGACAAACAAAAATCGAGCAAATTCATTTTTGTTTCCTTGTCCTAACCAAGGTAGAAGATGACCAGCAGCCATAGCCATTGGAGCTAAGATCCACGGTTAGTAATGAGCGCAAAAAAAGTCATCTCCCACACATTAAATCCTTATCAAATTTTATTTTGACTATAGTGACATTTGCATTATTAAATGAATTTATCTCTCTTCTTTTGAGGTCTCAAATGATTTCCAAAATTAACCAAAATTTACACCCTGGATGATTTTGATGCGTAGAATTCAAATATGGAATTAGTTTTGCCTTTTGGGGACGTTATATAGGTTAAATAATTCAAAATTCATTTTCTCTTTCCTCCTTCATTTATGACTCTATGATTATCCAAAAATAATATAGCTTCACCCATAAGTCATATTAAGTATGATGGATATGAATTTGCCATTGTTTCCATATGTTAGTATTTTTTATTATTTAATTAATGATTTTAAATTTTTACACACTTTGTCTCTCCTAAATTGATCTTCTCATCAACTATTTTCCAAATTGAATCAAAATTCATTCAAAGATATATTTTAACATGTAGAACACAAATTTGGTATTATTTACTTTTTAATGACTTTATTATTTTATTTAATACATTACTTACTTTATCCTTTTAATTTATTAGAGGCATCTAGAAACTTTTTTAAAATGTAAAAATTGGCCTATAAGAAATCGTAAACATGAGGAACGTGATTTGATATGAATTAATTTTTTTAACATATGCTTAATATTTTTGGTCTTTAAAGCATTTTCTCTCTCCTGAATAAAATGAAATATTTAGCATTGATCAAATTAGATCCAAATTCACACATAGACTCATTTTTATATGTAGATTACGAATTTGAGGTTTATTTCCACTTTTGAAGTCATTAAATATTTTATTTAATAGTTTTAAGTAAAAACATCTTTTTCTTTTCTAATTAAAATAGATATGGTTATTGTTATCCTAAATTGGAGAAACTTGGCCTCCAAGCTAAATCATATCCCAAGAAAATGAATATGAGGTTATTATTATCCAAGAAGTTTTCCTTTTAACACATTATCCATTATTTCTATTATTTCTCTCGTTAACAATCCAAAATCTCATTATTCATGTTTTAAGCATTATCTTTGATTCCCTTTTTCTCTTCGTTGCACCATAAGGCATAGGAATAATCTAAAACGAATCTACACCACCATTATCCCACATAAGATTGTTTATTTTGTATTTTGTGGAATTATAACTCACTATTCTCAATTATGGACACTTTATCTTTTATGCACATATCCTATGTACCTTTTATTGATTTTATGATTAATTTATATTCTACATTTTAATGTGATTTATTCATGCATTAATACATTTAGGGTCACTAAAGAGCATACTTTAAACCTTGTTTGGCTACTCCTCAAAGACTAAGGGTTCAAAGTTCTCAACACTGGAATAAGATTAAGTCTTAGGTTTCAGTATGTTACAGCATACCACCCCTTAAATAGATTTCATCCTCAAAATCTAAGAAACTATCTACCACACCTTAAAGATTCATCCTAATAATCCAAACAAAACTATAGGTACAAAGGTATCTTCTTTTATGTATATCTTGCAAAAGGAAACATAACTTGAAAGTCTAACTATGGGACTAAGGGTTACCCTCAACTTGATCATCATCATGGACTTCTTGACCAAACCTAGGGTTTTGGGGTTTCTTGTAACCGTACTAGTTGTCAACATTTGAGTTATCTCCCACCATTAGGGTCTTTGCCTACACAAGGCAAGGATACTAGGTATAAGCAACCTATGGAAAAAAAAAGGTAAACATTCTTAGGGGGACAAGGTTGAAATAGTTAGATAACTGACAGCTATAGGATCTGATACCATGTTGTAAGGAGTGGGATCCCATAGGGATCCACTCCCTACTAAAAATAAAGAGGACAACATCCACCAACAAAAACATTTTCTTAAAAGGGGATGAAATTGAATTTATTTAACATGATTGTATCTTAACACAAAGTAGCAGTAGAATAGAAAGGTATATCTAACCATTACAAAGCTTCTAAACATACTAAACTTTCACCATACAGGGTGACATAAAGGAAAACTAACTACATATGCAGAACTAGCTGAGGATCACCTAACAACTTCAAGGTAAGTCTCCCACGAACTACACTTGTTCCTCCTAGATCTCCTTGTCCAACACCTAGGGTTGGAAGTGTACCCCACAAAAGGAAAAGAAAAGAGGATATCAGCAAAAAGTTAGTATGAGCATGCTAAGAAGGAATTGAGCATTGTATATTGACAAAAAGGTATATGAAGTATAGAAGGCTTCCCATGCAAAAAGATAAGAACTATCCAAATGGGCATAAAAGGAAAGAATCACAAACATATGATAAATGGAATACTTATCAATAAAACAATAAAAGTGGTGCCACAAAAGAACTCATAAAGATTTTAGGGCACAAAATCCATAACAGCCTACATTTAGGTGAGATAAACATATCACTAGAACAACATAAGTACCAAAGGCGGCCAAGCCACATAAACTTGAACCTGTTAGAGATTGGCACATAACCAAACTCCCAATTTATAAAAAGTCAGGCCACACCTCATAAATTTGAAACCTGGGTACGGGGCACATAACCACCATCCCAAATAAACAATAAGGGCAGATAACCCAAAACCAATGCAAATTATATTACTCTAGGGCTACTGAGTCACACAACATGCTTAATAGGGAGGCAAGTAAAAGTATAGTTAGATTTACAAATTAACCACCACAAAAGTGATCATCATTATCAACCACCTCAAAGTGGGCATATAACAACAAATTGAGTTCCACAATGAACAACGAATAATAAAGATTCCAAAAGAAAGTCAAGAAGATATTATGATCACAAGACTGGTAGCAAGTACGGTACTTCACATGAAGCAAACTTTTCAAATGAAAAAGATATGGTTTTTAGGTTATTGTCCATAGGACCAAGAGAATGACAATTTAGGTTATTCTCAATAAAGAAAAATAGGAGATGCTAACAAACCTCTCATAGAGTCTTAAAAAAACACTTTCTAAAATCTTATGCAAGATTAGAGTCCACTTGTCCTATTATAATAACTATATATATGTATTAGCATTATATGCATTCGTTAAGAACTCAAAACCCTAAGTTTACTAACTTTTTCAACAAGCCTTCGAATTAAACTCTGAAAATATCACCATTGTCTTAGTTAGAGTATTCTGATCAAAATGACATATAATATTATGTATTTTGAAGATATGGAGTTTTAGGGTTATTTTAGTGATTTTTAGTTAATTAAATCATGCTCAAAAAATTCCCAAAAAACTCAGAACCAGATATTGAAATTATTTTTATTAGATAGACAATTTTTTTTGTCTAGAACATATTTTAGATTTATTTTTGATGTACAGTTTACGAGTTATGAATTTTTAAAAATAACGACCAATCATATCGCGCCACATGTGCACCTCGTCCAATCAGAGAAAATGAGAGACAAAAGAGTGGGGTCGGGTCTGCTACTTGACCCAATGGGAGATGGCCAAGCAGGCAACCCGCCCTCGTTGGCTGCCTGTGTGGCGCCTAGTCAAAGTCAGGTCAAGGAAAACAAAACAAATTGAAAAGACTATTTTACCCATGCGCAAAAATGATGCAAAGAAGAAACAAAGAGAGGGCAAAACGGTAAAATGAGGATGAGTCATCCCCTTCCCCGCACCTACACACCATGGCTACAGAAGCAAGCAGCTAGCTTGGGGGGGGGGGAATTGGGAAAAATCGGTATACATGACCAAATTCGTCGTTTAGATATACAAAAGAAAGCCAAGAAGATTCCTAACCTTATGGCGTTGTCAATTTGCACAAAGGCAAAGAGAAGAAGGAGGGAGAGGCACCACAATGCTCTGTTCCTTTGACCGCCGTTGGGGGGTCAATATACTATGGAACTCGAAATCAATGGTTGAGTTGAGTTGTGAAGGTGATGGCAAAGTTTGGGGTGCTAGTATTTATAGAGGAGGAGGTGTGGTTTAGGATTCGTGTATGTGGGTGAGAGAAGGAGTTGTGACTAGTTTGGGAAATCCTGGATAATCGATGAAAATATGAAAATCTACGGATAATGTTGTGTGAAATCTCACAAGAAAACCAACGAGCCTAAGAACTCGTAATTTAGTCGAGAAACGAGGGAGAAAATGACAAATAAAAATCGAGAAATTTTATTTTTGTTTCCTTGTCCGAACAAAGGTAGAAGATGACCAGCGGCCATTGGATCTAAGATCCACGGTCAACGATGAGTGCAAAAAAAGTCAAATCTTGCACATTAAATCCTTATCCAATTTGATTTCGACTATAGTGACATTTGTACTATTAAATGAATTTATATCTCTTCTTTTGAGGGCTCAAACAATTTCCAAAATTAACCAAAATTTATACCCTCACTTATTTTGATGTGTAGAATCTAAATATGGAAATACTTTTGTTTTTGGGGACTTTTACTAGGTTAAATAATTCAAAACTCATTTTCTCTTTCCTCCTTCATTTATTACTCTATGATTATCCAAAAATAATATAACTTCACCCATAAGTCATATTAAGAATGATGGATACGAATTTGCCATTATTTCCATTTTTTGGTATTGTTTATTATTTTAATTAATGATTTTAAATTTTTACACACTTTCTCTCTCCTAAATTTATCTTCTCATTAAATATTTTCCAATCTGCATCAAAATTCATCCAAAGATATAATTTAACATACAGAAAATGAATTTGGTATTATTTTATTTTTGTTGAAGATTTTTATTATTATATTTAATACATTATTTATTTCATCCTTTAAATTTATTAGAGGCATCTAGAAATTTTTTAAAATGTAAAAATTAGCCTATAAGAAATAATAAATGGGAGAAACATGAATTGATATTAATTAATTTTTTTCAACATATGTTTAATATTTTTGGTCTTTAAAGCATTTTCTCTTTCCTGAATAAAATAAAATATTTAACATTGATCAATTAGATGAAAATTCACGCATAGACTCATTTTTATATGTAGATTACGAATTTGAGTTTATTTCCACTTTTGAAGTCATTAAATATTTTATTTAATATTTTTACGTAAAAACACCATTTTATTTTCTAATTAAAATAGATATGGTTATTATTATCCTAAATTGGTGAAACTTGGCCTCCAAGGCAAATCATATCCCAATAAAATGAATATGAGGTTATTATTATCCAAGAAGTTTTCTTTTTAACACAATATCCATTATTTATGTTATATCTCTCGTTATTAATCCAATATCTGATTATTCATGTTTTAAGCATTATCTACGATTCCCTTTTTCTCTTCCTTGCACCCTAAGACATAGGAATAATCTAGAATGCATCTACACCACCATTATCCCAAATAAGATTATTTATTTTGTATTTTGTGGAATTATAACTCACTATTCTCAATTATGGACACTTTATCTTTTATTCACATATCCTATGTACCTTTTATTGATTTTATGATTAATTTATATTCTAAATTTTAATGTGATTTATTCATGCATTAATACATTTAAGGTCACTAAAGAGTGTACTCTAAACCTTGTTTGGTTACTCCTCAAAGACTAAGGGTTCTAAGTTCTTAACACTAGAATAAGATTAAGTCCTAGGTTTCAGTATGTTACAACATACCACCACTTAAAGAGATTTTGCCATCGAAATCTAAGCAACTATCTACCACCCCTTAAAGATTCATCCTAATAATCCAACCAAAACTATAGGTACAAAGGTATCTTCTTTTGTATATCTTGCAAAAGGAAACATAACTTGAAAGTCTAACTATGGGACTAAGGGTTACCCTCAACTTGATCATCATCATGGACTTCTTGACTAAACCTAGGGTTTTGGGGTTTCTCATAACCGTACTAGTTGTCAACAGTTGAGTTATCTCCCACCATTAGGGTTTTTGCCTACACAAGGCAAGGATACTAGGCATAAGCAACCTATGGAAAAAAGGTAAACATTCTAAGGGAGACAAGGTTGAAATAGTTAGATAACCAACAGTTATAGGCTCTAATACCATGTTGTAAGGATTGGGATCCCATAGGGATCCACTCCCTACTAAAAATAAAGAGGGCAACATCTACCAACAAAAACTTTTTCTCAAAAGGGGATGAAACTAAATTTATTTAACACGATTGTATCTTAACACAAAGTAGTAGCAGAAGAGAGAGAGATATCAAACCATTACAAAGCTTCTAAACATACTAAACTTTCACCACACAGGGTGACATAAAGGAAAACTAACTACATATGTAGAACTAGCTGAGGATCACCCAGAAACATCAAGCTAAGTCTCCCATGAAGTCATCTACACTTGTTGTGGTCCAGCTCCTCCTAGATCCCTTGTCCAACACCTAGGGTTGGAAGTGTACCCCACAAAAGGAAAAGAAAAGAGGATATCAGCAAAAAGCTGGTATGAGCATGCTAAGAAGGAATTGAGCATTATATATTGAGAAAAAGGTATATCAAGTATAGAAGGATTCCCATGCAAAAAGATAAGAACTATCCAATTGGGCATAAAAGGAAAAAATCACAAAAATATGATAAATGAAATACTTGCCATTTAAATAATAAAGTGGTGCCACAAAAGAACTCATAAAGATTTTAGGGCACAAAACCCAAAACAACCTACATGTAGGTGAGATCAACATAGCACTAGAACAACATAAGTAACAAAGGTGGCCAAGCCACATAAACTTGAACCTGATAGAGATTGGCACATAACCAAACTCCCAATTTATAAAAAGTTGGGCCAAACTTCATAAATTTGAAACTCGGGTATTGGGCACATAACTAGCATCCCAAATAAACAATAAGGGAAGATAACCCAAAACCAATGCAAATTATATTACTGTAGGGCTACTGAGTCACACAACATGCTTAATAGTGAGGCAATTAAAAGTATAGTCAGATTTACAAATTAATCACCACATAAGTGATCATCATTATCAACAACCTCAAAGTGGGCATATAACAAAAAATTGAGTTCCACAATGAATAAGGCATAATAAAGATTCCAAAAGAAGGTTAAGAAGATATTATGATCTCAAGATCAATAGCAAGTAAAGTACTTCACATGAAGCAAAATTTTCAAAAGAAAAAGA
Source organism: Alisma plantago-aquatica (assembly GCA_963693085.1). NCBI lineage: Eukaryota > Viridiplantae > Streptophyta > Magnoliopsida > Alismatales > Alismataceae > Alisma > Alisma plantago-aquatica. The sequence continues at coordinate 851,150,553 of OY856414.1, forward strand.
TACGATTTTTAGATTATTGTCCATAGGACCAATAGAATGGCAATTTAGGTTATGCTCAATAAAGAAAAATAGGAGATGCTAACACCTCTCACAGAGTCTTAAAAAAACTTTCCAAAATCCTATGCAAGATTAGAGTCCACTTGTCCTATTATAATAACCATATATATGTATTAGCATTATATGCATTCATTAAGAACTCAAAACCCTAAGTTTACTAACTTTTTCCACAAACCATCGAATTAGACTATAAAACTATCACCATTGTCCTAGTTAGAGTTTTCTTATCAAAATGACATATATTATTGTGTATTTTGAAGATGTGGAGTTTTAGGGTTATTGTTAGTGATTTTTAGTTAATTAAATCATCCTCAAAATATATACCCGAAAAACTCAGAACCATGTATTGAAATTATTTTTACTGGATAGACAATTTTTTTTAGTCAAGAACATATTTTAGATTTATTTTTGGATGTATGGTTTAAGAGTTATGAATTTTCAAATAACGATCAATCATATGGTGCCACGTGTGCACCTCGCCCAATCAGAGAAAATGATAGACAAAAGAGTGGGGTCAGGTCCACTACTTGGCCCAATGGGAGACGGCCAAGTAGGCAGCCCGCCCTTGTTGGCTGCTCACATGGAGCCTAGTCAAAGTCGGGTCAAGAAAACAATATAAATTGAAAATACTATTTTACCCATGCGTGAAAATGAAGCGAAGAAGAAACGAATAGAGGGAAAATGGTAAAATGAGGATGAGTCATCCCCTTCCCCTCACCCGCATGCCATGGGTGTGGAAGCAAGCAGCTAGTTTGGGGGGAAAATTGGGTAAAACCGGTATACATGACCAAATTCGTCGTTTAGATATGCAAAAGAAAGCCAAGAAGATTCCTAACCCGATGGCATTGTCAATTTGCACAAAGGCAGAGAGAAGAGGGAGGGAGAGGCCCCACAATGATCTAGTCCTGTGGCCACTATTGGGGGGTCAATACATGATGGAACTCAAAATCAATGGTTGTGTTGAGTTGTAAAGGTGATGGCGAAGTTTGGGGTGCTAGTATTTATAGAGGAGGAGGTGTGGTTTAGGGTTCATGTATGTGGGGTGAGAGAAGGAGTTCCACCCGATTTGGGAAAGCCTGGATAATTGATGAAAATACAAAAATCTAGGGATAATGTTGTGTGAAATCTCACAAGGAATCCAACGAGCCTAAGAACTCGTGATTTGGTCGAGAAACGATGGAGATAATGACAAATGAAAATCGAGAAAATTTAGTTTTATTTCCTTGTCTGAACCAAGGTAGAAGATGACCAGCAGTCATTGGATCTAAGATCCACAGTTAGCGATGAGTGCAAAAAAAGCCAAATCTCGCACATTAAATCATTATCCAATTTGATTTCGAATATAGTGACATTTGCATTATTAAATGAATTTATCTCTTTTCTTTTGAGGGCTCAAATGATTTTCAAAACTAACCAAAATTTACACTCTTACTGTTTTGACGCGTATAATCCAAATATGGAATTAGTTTTGCCTTTTGGGGACTTTTAATAGGTTAAATATTTCAAAATTCATTTTCTCTTTCCTCCTTCATTTATGACTCTATGATTATCCAAAAATAATATAACTTCACCCATAAGTCATATTGAGTATGATGGATACAAATTTGCCATTATTTCCATTTGTTGGTATTGTTCATTATTTTAATTAATGATTTTAAAGTTTTACACACTTTCTCTCTCCTAAATTTATCTTCTCATCAAATATTTTCCAAATTGCGTCAAAATTCATCCAAAGATATGTATTAACATGTAGAATACGAATTTGGTATTATTTAATTTTTTTGAAGACTTTTATTATTTTATTTAATACATTACTTATTTTTTCCTTTTAATTTATTAAAGGCATCTAGAAACTTTTTTAAAATGTAAAAATTGTCCTATAAGCAATAATAAACGTGAGGAACAAGATTTGACATTAATTAATTTTTTAACATATGTTTAATAGTTTTGGTCTTTAAAGCATTTTTCTCTCCTGAATAAAATAAAATATTTAACATTGATCAAATTAGATGCAAATTCACATATAGACTCATTTTTATATGTAGATTATGAATTTGAGGTTTATTTCCACTTTTGAAGCCATTAAATATTTTATTTTATATTTTTAATAAAAAACACCCTTTTCTTTTCTAATTAAAATAGATATGGTTATTATTATCCTAAATTGGTGAAACTTGGCCTCCAAGCCAAATCATATCCCAAGAAAATGAATATGAGGTTATTATTATCGAAGAAGTTTTCCTTTTAACACCTTATCCATAATTTCTATTATTTCTCACATTAATAATCCAATATCTCATTATTCATGTTTTAAGCATTATCTTTGATTTCCTTTTTCTCTTCCTTGCACCCTAAGGCATAGGAATAATCTAGAACGAATCTACACCATCATTATCCCACATAAGATTATTTATTACATATCCTATGTACCTTTTATTGATTTTATGATTAATTTATATTCTACATTTTAATGTGATTTATTCATGTATTAATACATTTAAGGTCACTAAAGAGCCTACTCTAAACCTTGTTTAGTTACTCCTCAAAGACTAAGGGTTCCAAGTTCTTAACACTGGAATAAGATTAAGTCCTAGGTTTCAGTATGTTACACCTAGATTGTTTTGGTACCACATCACTTTAAGGAGTCTACCCTCACTGGCCTCGAACCCCACACCCAACTAGTAAACTCTTGCTCACCTTGATTTGGACAAAATACCTCTAGTTGGGAAGCATGTTTCCTCCTCACAGTGGATGCCTACAGTGAGTAGTCTAACGTGTCCAGGGCATCTATCATCTAATGACATTTATTTTAGTCTGACAATATCATTATCAATCATAATGATTACCCTACTTACATCAATTTAAGCATTTAACACAAAGTTCTCTGACTAATACGCAACTTTCATCATCCTCGTAAACAATAAATTGGTCCTTTAGATCTAGATTAGAGCAAACCCAAGTTCTCCAGTGCCTCAAGTTCCACCAATCCTCACCTAGAATTAATAGCATCTCGCACAGTGATCTCTCGATATGGTATCACATCACAAAATGTAATCAATAAGGCATTTCTACTACTAAAGAGTCACTATTCAGATCTAGCAAATTTATCACAATTATCACAGATAATATTTGATTATGAAATTTTCATTTTTTTCATACTTATAAACTATACATCTGGGTTAGAAGGTGATTTTCCACTCACAAATTTCGTTCTAAATTATAAATCTTCATATATGTATCCATAGAGCTCACATCCCAGCTCACATAGGTCTGATCTAAGCGTCAGATCATGCGATCTTGCCTAAAACCAATCATCTATAGGTTACCAACCTCAAAGAAACTCAATAGAAGATGGAAAATGAATAAGTCAATGGTTGAAACCATCAGTTCAAGTATCAACGATGTTATTCAAGTCAAAATAGAATTATCATTGAAATCTACCTACCAACTCAAAACCACCAAAGATCCTTTGATTAATCTTGACCAACACATTTTTCCTCATCATTCTCCTTCAGATAACCTCTATGACCACCTCCTATGTTGCCTTTCAACCACTTTTGATGGATGGAAGATAGATATGAAACTATACTTCGCGTCCCATCAATTCTCATTGACTATTTATAGAGATCTAAGGATATCTCACTTGGTTTATTTGGGTGGCAAGTAGAGAAAACATATGAAGGTTAAACCTTCAGTAGAAAAGCCTTTGACTGACAGACCATTGGTTGTTTTCTGTTAGTGAAACCATTGGTTCTACTCTTCCTTTGATTGGTTTTCTTCAGCCAAACCATCAGTTGATGTATGCCTGTCGAGCCATTGGTAGACATCAATATTTGATTCTTACCTTCGATTGGTGGCACCCAACCAAAACCTTTAGAAAGCATTTTCTGCTTAGCTCACCAGAAGATGGTTTCCAACAAAACCTTCGGTAGATAGAACCTTTGGCTGACGCTTAGTAGAAAACCATCGGTATACAACTACCCTACCAACCATCGATTCAAAACCATCATTTTATCAACTAAGGGAAAACCTTCCATCTAAAGGCATATAAAACTTTGATCCTAAGCCATCAGTTTACCGACCCAGAAAATCATTTATTTCCATAACCATCGATTTTTAATAGACCAATCCTTCAAAATGCACCCATTGGTTGTCTTACGATGGAGACTCTATAGGAGAAATGAAAAGGTTATATCTTGGTCATTTTGACTCAGATTTGATTCATTCTTGTTTGTACACTTTAATATTTGAATTATCTTATGCCTTATACCAAAACAAGATTTCAAATATTAAGGATAATTTGATTCACATGATAATTATATATTAGCAAGCATAATTATCACTAGGGTTGCATTTAACTCTTTGATTACTAGCTAAGCATGGTACGGTTTGTAACCACCTCCATCAAGTTCCTCATGTCCCAGCAATCTGAGGGACCTAAGGATCCATACTTGTGGTTCTCTAGAGCTCCATATCTAGTCTTCTCCATAAATGGAGGAGACAACAGCAAGCTGAGAAGAAACGCACCACATAAACTACAACCAGATTTATTAACTGGGGTCATGAGGAAAAAGCTAAGACAAACGCACATGTTCTACTATATGTGGACCATTAAAATCCTTGAACATCAATGTTGTAGACAAGTAAATAGACTGGTATAGCTCAAAAAATGACAACCATGGATTCACCTTCTATTCAACCAAAACGAGGGTGGATGGAGCTTTAGATGGATTTGTGGAAGCTTTTAGCCAATTTTCCCATAAGAAACCATCAATGGAGTGGTATGTTGATAGCTACCATAACCGGATAGGTATGTGGAGTTGGAGGACCTATATAGGCTCCAAATTACTAATAAACTAAGAAAAAGAAAGATGATTTGGGATGTAATATTTCTATGGAGACAATCTGACTAAGATATCTTGCGACGTTGAGTTAAACGTACTGTCGCCATAGAGCTAGATCAATTTTGCTCTGTTACCTTGGTTGATCTTAGCAATAATTAATAGGATAAAGGTTTTGTATGATTATGATGGTTCTCTAGGAAGAAATACATGGAGGTTCCATTAGGTAAAGTGGGTGGGGTGATCTTTGTGTCACAGGGGAAGTAGGTGGCAACTAGGGTTTTTTGGGTGTTTCTTTGAGAAGGGGTGATGGGGGTCAAGCAATGGTCCTTTGTATTGCATAATAGTCCCTAGAATTTGATGGTGGTGATAAAAGTGGAAAAAATGAAGGAGAGGGGGAGAGCATAGTTGTTGGAGATAAATTCCATTTATTTCTCTTTGACATGCAAGATGCACGAGGTAGGAGATGGAGACTCCTTTATTTGATCATCACTGGGTGACTTCAAAAACTCGAGATAATTAAACTCATACTGGAGGGACGTTACACATGAAACATAGATAAATTGGGTGTGACTTAGTGATAGCACCCAAATTCACACATTTATGATATGCATTTATCTGTAGTTTTGTGCCATTATAGCCTTAATATCCCCAAAACAACTCTACATTCTTTTTTTTTTGGTCAGGCAAAAACTCGTGTTGCTTTTTTTGTATTTTCCTTTAGTGTTTGTACAAAAATACTATCTTCAAAGAGATAGTGAAAAGAAAGATACAAAGCTTGCTACTCACAAAGAGTAAAAAATTAAAGCTAAAAGTATCCAAAAAAGTAGGAAGGAAAGGAAACCAAAGAGCCCATCAAGAGATGTCAAGCTGAGAAGGTATTCAGGAGACATCATCCTTTCCAGAGAAAACCAACTAGACCACAGGTGAAAGGGGAGCAAAGAGACTCGACCATCACTAGAAAAAAAAACCCATATAAAAGAAGGAAAACCAAACCAACATATCTTCAGGAGACAACATCTCATCATAAATAGATGCAGTAAGGGGAGAGAAAAAGCGAGGCTCAACCAATCTTCCACAATTAGAATTTAGCAACCACCCAACCTCAACTAGGCCGCAAGTGAGAGGGAGGCAAAGAGACTCGACCATCGCCAGAAGAAAAAAACCCATATAAAAAAGAAAATCCATAGCATCATGTCTTCAGGAGACAACATCCTCGACTGAGAGAGATGCAGTATGGGGAGAGCGATGGTGAGGCTCAACCAAACTTCCACATTCAGAACCCAGCAACCATCAAGACCATAAAAAGAAAAGAATACAGAACCATCTCCAAAGAGACTCCAAAAGACCGAAGCGCAAATAAGCCAGAGAGAGCTCTGCCACTCCCGAAGGATAAGCTCATCCACTCATAGGCGAACCAAGAAGAGCAAAACACCAGAAACTAGAAGGACAGAAGCACCATTCAAGGACAGTGAATCTAAGAATAATGTAGCAGAACCACCAACCTCATCCTCCATCCAGTAAACAAACGAATACTTCAAAGCATAACAACACCAACATAATAGATCCATGTTAAATGACCAGAGTTGCATGTTGTGCAAATGTATAGCAGTCATAGATAGGCAAGACCAGCCATAATAGGAGAAAAGAGAGCAGGAGAAGTAGAGAGAGGAGAGTGTCGACTCCCTAAGGGAGGGGACTTAACCATCACTGGTTCAAAGAGCACTTCTAAAAGACAAACACAGGACTAGAAGAAGCTTTGAATTAAGCCACCATCCAGTAAGCAAGAGATAACTTCAGAAAACTCCAAAGCAACCAAAAAGAATCATCTGAGCATAACATTAGAGAGAGGGAAGTGTCGACTCCCAAAAGGGAGGTAACTCAACCATCATTGAAACAAATAACACTCCAAAGCACCACCAAGAGTAGAATCAGCCTTTAACAATCATAGCCAAAAACAAACATAGGCAAGACCTGCTAAAATAAAAGGGAGAAGCTGCAACAGCTAGCAGCCACAAAAGAGAAATGAGCACTTGCCCCATCTATAAAACTTTGCAACAAGCCAACCTCTAAAAATCAGAGAGAACTGTAGCATGCTCTAAAGAAACCATAAAACCACCTGAAAATGAACTTCAGGAGGAGAGGAAGCGTCAAGCCAAAGAAAAATTACTGAGCACCAGTAGATTCGGCTAAGATAGAGAACTCATTATAGATAGTGTTCCAAAGAATGTTAGGAGTCATGAAGGTATTCACATGAACTCTATTATTTCTTTCATGCCACATATGGTAAAGAATAAGATGTGAATAATACCAGCGATAGCATTAGGCATAAAGGTAATATCATCCCAATCAGTAGGAATTTTATCAATAAGATTATTATTCAGAGCCAAAGACCAGACATCCTTAGAGTAAGAGCAATCAAAACAAACGTGATGAGTGTCTTCATAACCTTTCATACAGAGGAAACAAACTGAGGCAACAGGGATACCAAGTCTTCTCACATAATCCGAGGTAGGAATCTTGTTATGAATGGCTTTCCAAACATGAATTTTGTTGTTGGCATGACTTTTACTTTTCCAAATCCAGGAAAAATTTCTATCCTCAGACCCTTTGACCCTAATACTCTCCCAAATGGACTTAAAGGAAACATCCACCTTACTTTCAAACAAAAATAGATCCTTCTCAATCTTATGAATGATGATCTTATTCAAGATATCCATCATAATATTAGAGCAATAAGAGTCATTAATGAACCATTTCCCATTGACAATAATGGAGTTCAACTGAGCATCCGAAGCGAACCCTGCCCTGATACTGAAACTCCTATCAACAACATCATAAAGAAAATTTCCTACCACCCAAGGATCCTTCCAGATCTTTAAACTATTGCCATGACCAATCTTGAGGCTGAAATGCTTTCTGAGCAAAGGTAAGCATCTAATGATGCAGTTAAACATCCAAGAGTGATTTGGTGAGATTACACAACTCCACAAAGACTCTTTTTTGAAATACTTTTCTCCAATCCATTTAACCCAAAGATTGTTTTCTTTCTAGCAATGTCCCACGCATTCTGAATAAGACAAGCATTAGAAACATCCTTACACTTTCTGAACCCTAAACCTCCTTCAACTTTGGGCATAGTAACAATGTCCCACTAATAAGATGAATGTTCCTTTTGTTATCTGATTGAACCCATAAGAAGTCCCTACAAATCATGCTAATCTCATCAAGAGTGGAAGAAGGAATAGGAAAGGTCATAACCCAAAAGAGGTGCATAGTAGAAAAGGTTGATTTAATAAGCTCAATCCTACTGGTCATAGACAATATCTTCGATTTCCAGCATTCCAACTTTTTCTGGACTCTGTCAATCAACTTGTCACAAAGCTTCTTCCTAATTTTGCCATGAAAAAGAGGGACACCAAGGTATTTTGTTTTGTCGATATCATCAGCTCTCATTCCCAGCAAATTAGGGATATCATCCTCCCTATTACCACCTCCTAGAAACACCCTACTTTTATCATTATTAACTTTCAGACCGGACATGCTAGCAAAGTTGTCCAGAACCTTCTTGATGTTACTAGCATTACTATTAGAAGCCTTGGCAAAAATCATAAGATCATCAGCAAACAGAATGTGAGAAAAACTACAACTCTACATTCTTATCTTTTAGTAATATATCTTTTCAAAGATGGAGTTGCTTAACTAGAAAATTTTGGGACTTGAAAGCATTGAACTCAAGAAAACATCAATTCTCCATATTTTCCCCATCAAGCATCATGTTATGTGCACCAGCTCAGGATACGATGGTCCCCCAAGAAAGTTTTGATATTTTGGACCCAAAATTTGATGGCCATCCCCTTTATTAGGGAGAAACCTCATCAGTCAGAAGTTTCATTGATGTAGGTCCATCAACCTATAGTAATATACCACCCCCGATGGGATTTTTTCTAAGAAGCATTATCATCGACGGCCGGGACAGAAACTCAACAACCATTGAGAATAAGCGATCTCAGCGACCGCTGAGAAATCTAAAAAACCAGAGACCAATGAAGTTCTTCATCACTGGAGACCATTGCGACCACAACATCAGCAACCAGATCATCAACAATCACCAGGCTCAATGATCATTGAGATCATTGACCGCCAGGATTGGCGACCCCGAGACCATTCCCCATTAGTGATTGTTGATGCATCTTCCACTCTTGATGAGAGATTGTACCCCTTCAATCTCAATGACCACCACATCAGTGACCACTACATCATCAACCACCACATTGGCAATGACTGGAACACACCATACTTAGTGATCACCTTCTCTATAAATGTGCACCCCTTGATACCTAGCAAAGGGGTTCGACTGGTTCCACTGTTCTAACTTTTTGGGGTCCATTCAGAGACCAACGGTTTGTAGAGCTTCATGGAAGAGATCCAAGATTTGAGAGGACTATAGAGCACACCCTATGTCCACCACTTTGGTTTTCCTCCATCCACCATCATTATCCACCATCACCCACCCATTTCCATCCATTCCTAGCCACCCTCACCTCCATATGCACATTTAAGCTATTTTTTTAGGGCGGAATCAAGGAGAAAGGAGGCCTAGGAGTCAAGAAGATCAAGTAGGACTACACAAAGGAAGAAATCCACCCCCTTCCTGAGGCTAAGGAGTGAGAGTCACATCTCCTCAATGGGTAAAATTTCTTCTTTGACCTCTTTCTTCTACATTTCTCCTTGATTTTTGTACAAATGATGTTCTTCCATATAATGGCTAGTTGAGCTCCTTCTTGGATATGTAGCCCATTTAGGACATGTTTATGTACTTTTACTTTAAGCAAGTAGTCTTATTCTAGATACGTGTTATGTTTCTATGATTAGTTGCTTGCTAGGGTGTTCTAGGGTTGTTTATGCCTGAGAACGGGTGCATAGACTGCCCAGCCTATGGTTGCATAGCCAGAAACTCCTTCTCCTGATTAGTAGAATTTGATGGACTCTATTTTCTTTACTTTGTTTTATTTTGTCTTGTAACATTTTGCTAGACTAGTTCTAGTTCCTTACATATATCAACTATGGGTTTAGCTTAACTAACTTAAGAGTAAGATCTTAAGCGTACAAAATGTCCCTGTGTCCCTGTGTTTGACCCTGAATATCTACTTTGACCCTATATTGAGTTGCGGGGGTCCATGAAGGTTTCATGTTATAAAACTAAAAGTATGATTGACATTTGGGATCACACTTGTGCTTTTCAGACGCTATCTCAGGGTTGGTCGCTTAGGTATATTGCGGTTAACTAGAAATATTGATGAAATAAATAGGTTTATATGTATGAAATTATTCACCCATTCTAATTAACACTAGTTGACATAAATAGGGTTATCCATTTCTAATGAAATATGGTATCTTACCTAACTCAACCATGAGGAATCCAAAAATCCAATTGGATTTTATGTTTGAGCTAAGAAATTATATGATTTACAATATTAGGTACTTATAATAATGATCAAAGAGGAGTTAGATTACCAAAATTTAAGGGAAGACCTAACATCCTAGTATATACTTATATAAAAATAAAGTGAACAAATTATGTTTTTAAACTTAACTAGTCATAATTTCATAATTTGGGATAGGTTTTTGTATTTTTTTAACTATGATGCAAACCAATATATAATTATATATTTGTGGATTACTTGAGGGTCTACTAATATCCTAAAACTATATCAAATCATATCAGGCATAATAGTATCCATAACCTATACTTAGGCACTTGAACATATGAAGGTCAAACTAGGTCAACTTAGGGATTCACATGATTAAACCTAAGGGAAATTTTTGAATAAATATTTCTAACTATATCAATTTATAGGATGAATATCTAAGGTTGTTACAACCTACCCTCCTTATCCAATTCTTATCCTCAAAATTTTCATGCACTACTCCAATACCACCCACCTTAGGATTTCACATACCTCACACATTTTTCTACTTTGATCATGTCATAAAGGTTTACAATTTCATACATGTATGTATGTTAACACCTTCATATGATTCACATGTTCCTCAATACTCTCATATAATAATTGACTCTATGTCCCTTGTTACATTTTGAATTAACTACCTCCAGTGCTATCACTTTTTGTAAAATAATTTCTTGTTCTTAGACCTCCATAATAGATATATTAGCATATTAGTTCATCCTCATAACTTAACTAACATGGTGTAGAGCATTAAACCCAGACATAACCAATGACTTGTATAATCTAATTACATTAGATCTAGGCATCTATCTAATTTAGGTCTTTTATATTATCCATCTTTCTGACATCCCCAGATATTTGTTGATCAGGCACATACCAAATGATGTGAGATTGTATTGTGATACTCTACACCAACCTAATAGAGAACATGTCTCATACCACATGTACCAATAAGAGGTGAAGAGATGGGCAACATGTATTTATCCTCATGACACACCCTTGACAACCCTCAATTGGCGTGCACTAACTATTGATAAAAAGAGAGGACATGTGAAATTTAATATAGAATATCTAAATAGACAAACATTTATCTGTAATACACACATACTACAATACATATACCTTGAAACCTAGATTTCAAATCATGGTTCCTACCTTCACCCATTCCTAATTTAACATGGATATACTTTATAATTGTATCTTCATAATAATCTTAATTGAGTGGACCTAAAGGAGGATAATAAAATGAGAATTATAAGAGTTCATGGTGGCCAATAATCCTCTTTCTCTAATACCAAGTTTGTAATGCCCCAAAGTTATACACATCTACATGAGCAGAAGCATCAGATCCTAACTCATAGTATTGGTGGGGTGCCATGCACATTGAATATCAGACATAAGAAATTATTAAATTAACAAATATCACAAGAATAATTATATTCCTCATTCACAAACATTTATAAGAAAGTGAAGTTTAATACAACTAATGACATAGGCCAAATATCTATACATGAACAAACTAGCCTTAATGCATAAAAGGAGGTTGAGTTGGATAATTATAACCCACCAGGGAACTCCCGAACTTTTATTGGGTCCTCCATGTCCTTAACCTTGTGTCATAGTCCTCCTCCACTTGCCACCTATGGACATTTCATCCATATCCATGCAGAGCAATGAAAAACTATGTGACTGTGTGAGTGGCACTAGTAGTTATAGCTTGGGAATAACACATAATTGCAATAACATGAAATAAGTTGAAAATCTTAATGACTTGACATGGTTTACATGATTACTTGGAAACTAAATAATTTGATGTGATTACAATACCAAGTTTATTACACCCCAAGTTTACACACATTCACATGAGCAGAAGCATCAATTCCCAACTCATAATATTGACGGGTGTCACGCACATTCAATATCAAACATGAGGAATAATTGAAATAATAACCATCATAGGAAACATTATATTTCTCATTCTCAAAATTTTACATGAAAGGGGAACTTAATACAACTAATGACAAAATCCAGATATCTAGACATCAACAAAATAGCCTTAATGTATAAAAGGAAGTTGAGGTGTATAATGGTACCCCACTGGGGCATTATTAATCTTTCATTTGGTCCTTTGTCTCCTTATCCTAGTGTTTGAATCCTCATCTACTCACCACTAATGGCCTTCTCGTTCATAGCCATGAAAAAGTAACGAAAAAGTATGTGAATGGTATTGTGTAGTTATAACATGAAAATTACGTATAAATGTGATGATAGGAAATAACATGAAAAACTTAATGGATTGTTATGGTTAACATGATTACTTGAAAACTTAATAAGCTGACATGATTAAATAATAGTGTACATCTTAACTTGAGTTAATATAGCCACTCTCTTGGTTGCACCCATAGTGCTCATAAGGTTGGTTAAGGCTCGCATAATCCTCCAACAGAGCTCATAAGGCCAGCTAAAGCCCACTAGCATGACAGAGAGGACTACACTAACATTACATGATTCATCTATTAGAAACAGTTTTCATGATTTATAAATTCATTAACATTGTAATGAAACATAACATACAATTTGAACGAATAAACATCAAAGTAGTAGAAAACATAATTTCTTAACATGTACATGATTTTCTATAAGCATAAGTTGAGTAATAGCATAATTGTACTGTAAGTGAACCATCATGAGTAGATAAGAAAATCATATAAAACCTTACAACCCAAAATAAAATTCAGTTTGCATGACCATTAACCTGAGTCTAAGGAGGTATAATGTTTATGTATTTATTCTTGATCCAAACCTAATTATCATGTATGAGCATAATAATTGATTAATTATACTTCATTCGCATTGGTTTATGGTTCTTAACCAAAACAAGGAAATTAGGATGGTATCAAGGTATGATATGGGTCAAGGAGGTCCTTGTCTCAAGAACTTTCCAATGAGTATTTAGACATGATTCTCTAACATCACAATAATTAGATATAAGTTTTCTAATTTTGGAATAAGGTAAATGTATTAGACCAAAAGGGTGTATAGTTAGAAACTATACTAACAAATTGTGGCACCCATAGGCTGGGCCCAAAGGAAACTATACATGGGGATTACATACAAAAACACTAGTATGTTCGTGTGCTATCATTAATCCTATAAAAAATGTCCTTTCTACTCTTTACATGCCATTTGAGCTCCTTGGCAAAGTTGTTTATAAAGGCACTTTGGCTAGTCTCTTTCTTCTCATGCAGCCTCATGTTCCTTTCATTCCAAACAAAGTAGCTCAAGCTAGTGAAGCAAAGCATAGCATAGCTTCTCAAGCTTTTATCATTCTTGAATTTTTGTTCAACCCAGTTCATAGTGTCGATGAGGTAGTTAGGGACAGTTTCACCCCAGCCATTTTTAGACACATAATGCTCTAGATATGTGTTGACCATCTGCAGTTGAAGAAAAGGTGATTGTTCGTCTCATTTGTGTCCTTGCATAGGTAACAAATCTCAACAATCGGGAGGCCCCAAGATGCCATTCTATCCAGGGAGGGGAGCCTATTACGGATGGCTCTATAACAAAACACACTCCACTTTGGGTAATGAGCACGGTCCCAAATGAAATTAGACCAACCAGCCCCTAACGAGCTGCCTATAATCGTGTTGATTAGGGTGATAGATAGTAAAAGTCCAAACACCATTTAGATCAACACTATACAAGTGTTGGTTCAAATCCACATGAGTGCACATCATACGCCACATCCGAGAAGGTCTGCTCCCCATCTCACACTTTAGATTGGTTTTGTACTGTTCCTTCATCTAAGTGGTCCAGCAATTGAGAGATGACTTTATAAACTGATCCACTTGCTTACCAATGCTCTTCTGCATTAGTTCCATAGCATCCACTATCTGCAAACCCCCTTCTCGAAAAGGTTTTGCTATAACATCCCAGGAAGCAGCATGGTTTTTACCTGCCTAAAGGAATCTAGTCGTGAGCGATATGAAAGCAAGCAGGATGGGATTAGGTATAGCCCCCATTGTGGTCTAGAAACACACTAGATCTTGAAGCACGGATCGAATTAACACCAATCTCCCAGCCATTGAGATACGCAGCCCACTCTAGCCTTCAGTTCTAGCTCTATAATTATCAAGGCAACCTCTGAAGTCCTTGGATGTAATTTTACCTGCAATAAGAGGGAATCCCAAGTACTTGGTAGGAAGTTTTCCCACTTGCATCCCTATAGCTTTCTTCAGTCTTCCTCTTGTGTTATCGCAAGACTTGGATAGAAAGACTTGCGATTTAATGGCGCTTACATACAGACATGTGAGTTTGCCAAACTTTGTCAAAAGATGTTTGTATTCCCTGAGTCTTTTCATATTACCTACTGAGAATAGCAGCACGTCATCAGCAAATATGATGTGTGTCATCACCTTGGTACCTTTGACTTTATAAGCTTTAATCATCCCATTCTCTTCAGCAATGTTTATCAACTTTCTCAGGCCCTCCATCACTAAGGTGAATAAGAGAGGAGATAGGGGATTGCCTTATCAGAGCCCATTAGAGGATCTAAACATAACAAGAGAGGAGATAGGGGATCGCCTTATCGGAGCCATTAGAGTATCTAAACATTCTTGCAAGACAACCATTGATGAGGATAGAAAAGGAGCCTGTTTCAACACATTATTTGATAATATGTATCTACTTCTGCTCAAATCCTAGAGAGTCCATCACCTTCCAGAGATAGTCCCAATAAACATGATCATAAGCCTTACTTATATCAATCTTCATACAAGCTTTCGTTGTCGTCTTCTTTACATTAAATTCATTGAGAAATTCTGAGGCCAAAAGCGAGCAATCTGACATGTTTCTACCTTTAATGAAGGCATTTTGGTTTGCTGATATAACATGAGGTAGTACTTCCTTCCGTCTTTTAGCAAGCAATTTGGATATTATTTTGTATAGCACATAACAACATGTTATAGGCCTGAAGTCAGTCATTTCTTTCACATGGTTGTTTTAGGGGATCAGCTTTATAAAAGCATGGTTCACTGCTCTCACCATCAATCCTCCTCCTGGAAACCAATTAATAACACCACAAATATCATGTTTGATTGTAGTCTACACCTTCTGGAAGAAGTGGCTATTGAAGCCATCAGGCCTCGGGGCCTTGGAATAATGGATGGAGAACATATCCCTTCTCACTTCCTCTTTAGTCGCTTCCTTGCACAAGTCTGCATTCATATCAATTGTGATCTTCTCAGTAGGTAAGTTGCTATCATCAATCGGGAATACATGATCGTTATTATATAGTTTACTGAAATACTGAGTAGCAGTGATAGCCACATCCTCTTGTCTATCAACTATTTCACCCTACTCATTAATTAGTTCATACATAGAGTCCCTCGTCTCCTTTTTATTGATTGTTGCTTGGTAGACTTTAGAATTATGATCCCCATCGGCAATCCATTTCAATCTACTTCTTTTCCAAAGGCAGACTTCTTCAGCTTTTTCAATTTCCTAATTCCATCTTCACATTTAGTTTCCTCATCAATGTAGTCTTCATCGAGAGGGTTAAGCCACAGGTTCAATGTGACTTCATCATACATTCCCTTCACCTCTTGGAGGAGATTGGGGATATTAACTTTCTCTTTGAACCACTTCTTGAGTGCTTTCTTCATGTGTTGCAGTTTTTTGAGAACCCTAAAAAGAGGGTTACCATCAATATGAATAGCCCAGCAATCTTTCACCAGATTGTTGAATCCATCCTAGTCACTCCACACATTGAGGAACTTGAAAGGGCGAGGGGGAAGGGGTGAATTATTAATATATACCTTCATCCATGCATGGTCACTGAAGATATGTGATCCCAATCTAATGGCCACATTGGGGGGATCACATCTAGCCAAGCGTTATAGACGAAGCTTCTATCTTGGCAGCTTGAGATTCGTCTTCTATGCTCTTGTTTATTGGACCAGGTGGTTAAGACGCCAATCGTGTTGACTTGATGCAGCCCGGCTATGTCCAGAGTGTTGTTAAACTTGTTAAGTATTTTGTATGGTACCCTATTGCCTCCATATTTCTCATTAGTCTGTCTGGTATTGTTGCAATGACCCAAAACTAGCCAAGGTATTTCCTCTTGAGCAGTGGTCTCCAAGATCGGCCATAATCTATCCCGATCTAATTCAAGGTTTTCCCCATAAACCGCTGAGAGAATGCATGAGAATGCTCCACAGTTGAAGCAGCTTATAGTTATTATTTGATCTGTTGTGCTTATAAGATTAATCTACCATCTGAGGGGGTCCCACCCAATGACTATTCTACCTCCATCAATTTGGTCAAGGTTGGATATACTCCTCCAATGCGTAGGGAACAAGGAGTTAATGTGATTAGCAGTAACCCTTTTTATTCTTGTCTCCAAGAAACACACCACCTCTGCTTGTATCTCATTTAGAATTCTTCTTAGCTTCCTTTGTGCCTTAGGCAAAGATGCCCCTCGGACATTCCGTGCCATAATTCCTCTATAACAAAACACACTCCACTTTGGGTAATGAGCACGGTCCCAAATGAAATTAGACCAACCAGCCCCTAACGAGTTGCCTATAATCGTGTTGATCAGAGTGATAGATAGTAAAATTCCAAACACCATTTAGATCAACACTATACAAGTGTTGGTTCAAATCCACATGAGGGCACATCATACTCCACATCCGAGAAGGTCTTCTCCCCATCTCACACTTTAGATTGGTTTTATACGGTTCCTTCATCTAAGTGGTCCAGCAATTGAGAGATGAGATTTATAAACCAATCCACTTGCTTACCAATGCTCTTCTGCATTAGTTCCATAGCATCCACTATCTGCAAACCCCCTTCTCGAAAAGGTTTTGCTATAACATCCCAGGAAGCAGCATGGTTTTTACCCACCTAAAGGAATCTAGTCGTGAGCGATATGAAAGCAAGCAGGATGGGATTAGGTATAGCCCCCATTGTGGTCTAGAAGCATACTAGAGCTTGAAGCACAGATCAAATTAACACCAATCTCCCAGCCATTGAGATACGCAGCCCACTCCAGCCTTCAGTTCTAGCTCTGTAATTATCAAGGCAGCCTCTGAAGTCCTTGGATGTAATTTTACCTGCAATAAGAGGGAATCCCAAGTACTTGGTAGGAAGTTTTCCCACTTGCATCCCTATAGCTTTCTTCAGTCTTCCTCTTGTGTTATCGCAAGACTTGGATAGAAAGACTTGCGATTTAATGGCGCTTACATACAGACCTGTGAGTTTGCCAAAATTTGTCAAAATATGTTTGTATTCCCTGAGTCTTTTCATATTACCTACTGAGAATAGCAGCACGTCATCAGAAAATATGATGTGTGTCATCACCTTGGTACCTTTGACTTTATAAGCTTTAATCATCCCATTCTCTTCAGCAGTGTTTATCAACTTTGTCAGGCCCTCCATCACTAAGGTGAACAAGAGAGGAGATAGGGGATTGCCTTATCAGAGCCCATTAGAGGATCTAAACATAACAAGAGATGAGATAGGGGATCGCCTTGCCGGAGCCATTAGAGGATCTAAACATTCTTGCAAGACAACCATTGATGAGGACAGAAAAGGAGCCTGTTTCAACACATTATTTGATAATATGTATCTACTTCTGCTCAAATCCTAGAGAGTCCATCACCTTCCAGAGATAGTCCCAATAAACATGATCATAAGCCTTACTTATATCAATCTTCATACAAGCTTTCATTGTCGTCTTCTTTACATTAAATTCATTGAGAAATTATGAGGCCAAAAGCGAGTAATCTGACATGTTTCTACCTTTAATGAAGGCATTTTGGTTTGGTGATATAACATGAGGTAGTACTTCCTTCCGTCTTTTAGCAAGCAATTTGGATATTATTTTGTATAGCACATAACAACATGTTATAGGCCTGAAGTCAGTCATTTCTTTTACATGGTTGTTTTAGGGGATCAGCTTTATAAAAGCATGGTTCACTGCTCTCACCATCGATCCTCCTCCTAGAAACCAATTAATAACACCACAAATATCATGTTTGATTATAGTCCACACCTTCTAGAAGAAGTGGCTATTGAAGCCATCAGGCCCCGAGGCCTTGGAATAATGGATGGAGAACATAGCCTTTCTCACTTCCTCTTTAGTCGCTTCCTTGCACAAGTCTGCATTCATATCAGTTGTGATCTTCTCAGTAGGTAAGTTGTTGTCATCAATCGGGAATACATGATTGTTATTATATAGTCTACTGAAATACTGAGTAGCAGTGACAGCCACATCCTCTTGTCTGTCAACTATTTCACCCTACTCATTAATTAGTTCATACATAGAGTCCCTCATCTCCTTTTTCTTGATTGCTGCTTGGTAGACTTTAGAATTATGATCCCCATCGGCAATCCATTTCAATCTACTTCTTTGCCAAAGGCAGACTTCTTTAGCTTTTTCAATTTCCTAATTCCATCTTCACATTTAGTTTCCTCATCAATGTAGTCTTCATCGAGAGGGTTAAGCCACAGGTTCAATGTGACTTCATCATACATTCCCTTCACCTCTTGGAGGAGATTGGGGATATTAACTTTCTCTTTGAACCACTTCTTGAGTGCTTTCTTCATGTGTTGCAGTTTTTTGAGAACCCTAAAAAGAGGGTTACAATCAATATGAATAGCCCAGCAATCTTTCACCAGATCGTTGAATCCATCCTAGTCACTCCACACATTGAGGAACCTAAAAGGGCGAGGGGGAAGGGGTGAGTTATTAATATATACCTTCATCCATGCATGGTCGCTGAAGATATGTGATCCCAATCTAATGGCCACATTGGGGGGATCACATCTAGCCAACCGTTGTAGACGAAGCTTCTATCTAGGCAGCTTGAGATTCGTCTTCTATGCTCTTGTTTATTGGATCAGGTGGTTAAGCCGACAATCGTGTTGATTTGATGCAGCCCGGCTATGTCCAGAGTGTTGTTAAACTTGTTAAGTATTTTGTCTGGTACCCTATTGCCTCCATATTTCTCATTAGTCTGTCTGGTATTGTTGAAATCACCCAAAACTAGCCAAGGTATTTCCTCTTGAGCAGTGGTCTCCAAGATCGGCCATAATCTATCACGATCTAATTCAAGGTTTTCCCCATAAACCGCTGAGAGAATGCATGAGAATGCTCCATGGTTGAAGCAGCTTACAGTTATTATTTGATCTATTGTTCTTATAAGATTAATCTACCATCTGAGGGGGTCCCACCCAATGACTATTCTACCTCCATCAATTTGGTCAAGGTTGGATATACTCCTCCAATGCATAGGGAACAAGGAGTTAATGTGATTAGCAGTAACCCTTTTTATTCTTGTCTCCAAGAAACACACCACCTCTGCTTGTATCTCGTTTAGAATTCTTCTTAGCTTCCTTTGTGCCTTAGGAAAAGATGCCCCTCAGACATTCTGTGCCATAATTGGCATCTAATTAATGGTGTTTGTTGACCCTCCTCCATTCATGGATTTGGGTCGGCGCTTGGTCTTGTTTGCAACACTCCTTGTGTGACTTGGAATACAATTGTGAGTTCCCCCCCGTCAACCGGACTGTCCCCTTCATCATCTTGCTCCAGGGATACGAATTGATTCTCCACTATTATCACTGGTGTTTCAGCTGCACCTGTTGTTTCCGCTTCAATAACGTGACATGTTCTTGCATTACTTTCTGTATCTCCCAATGTTTTGGTTCCATTGGATGTGTATTCATTGAGGCATTCACCCTCTTCAATCACTATCGTGTCTTGTTTAGCATTTATTACTACTTTTCCTTTCTCTTTATCAGGTGCATTCAGTGTCTCTGTTCTTCATTCTTGTCTCAAGGTTTCCACGATCATGCCACCTGATTCAGTAGTGCCTGTGGCAGCAACACCTTGGGAGGGAATGACCTTCGAGGCTGGAGGGCCCCATCTTCTACCTCTATTGCCTTTCCTTTTAGGCAACTAGTTATTTCTCTAAACAGGTACCCTCATAAAGGGTGGTTCATCTAGTGCTACCCTATCGCCAGGGAAACAACCCATGCTATGCCTGAACACCAAGCATTTATCACACCTACCAGGTAAGGCATCATAAAGCACCCTTATCGTTGGCGCTTTGCCATCAGGCATTTCGATCATCACCTCCTTGGGTGGCGGTCTATCAGCTTTTATTTCCATGCAAATGTGTGTTGCCCCTACGTTCTTTCCTTTAGACATAAGTCGATCACCTTGGGTTCACCAACCCCACAGGCGATTATGGAAATGGCTCTGTGAGTCCAATGTTGTCTGACTTCTGGTAGGGTGATCTAGATCGGTGCGGAGGTGAGAGTAGCCCATCTCAGGTCGACTTCTAGCGTCCACCTTCAGGAAAGGACCAGGTGTTCATCAAAGAACCACGGCCCTTGTTCGACAGCTATCCCCACATCCTCCTCCGATGTGAATTGTGCGAGAAATAGTCCTCCTGCCAAGGGGAAGAGTTTCAGTTTGCCTTTGGGTCTCCAAGCCCTGATCATCCAACCGTAGAGTTGATCTAATACTGCCTCCTTACCAAGGATTTGGACAATGATCGAGTACTTGTGAAACTCATCCATCGCCTTCACTACTGGTTCCGAGAATTTCAACCATGGCCTACCATCCCCTTCTCTAAACTCTGGATTTCTCAGATCATTTGACATTAGCAGCAGTTTGAACCAGCATTGCACAGTCATCGTCTTAGAGAGCGTAGCTGCCCAGGTCCTTCCCACAGTAACATCAGACTTCGGGTCTTTCCATCCCACCTGTGAGAAAGAAGGTTGGGGGACCAATGCATCCACAGCGGAAGGAGGAGGGTGAGGGGAGGGGTTTCTGGTAGATGGGATGGAGGATCTCGACCCACACTGGCCCACCCCTGCCATGGCACCGCCAATCCACCCCCCAAGTAAGAGATGGATCGGAGCTTACTCTAGAGAGAGAAAGGTGCAATCCACACCCTTCATTTATTGTTGAGTGCTATTTTTGATCAATCACATGCCAAGATAAAATAAAATTTAAAATATTTTGTAAAAATCTTAAAGTCGACATGAAATTCATCTAGAAAGACTGTGTTGCCCTTACATTGTTGATGTGAGATAGGTCGTATGAGAAGGCATAAGAGAGAAACACTTATGTAGAATATGCATGGTTGTATCAATATCGAAGCCTTCTAAATGATTATAATACCCATGAACATGTGATATATTAATTGGAAGTGTGAGGCTAGATAGGTAACATTAGCATGGGACATCTTTTCCTTCATCCATGGTGCACTCAACTCTCACTAAAGCTTCAATATTTAACCATCACAGGGGAAATTAGGATTGTGGGTCAAGGATATGACCTCCATTGAGCTTTGGTGCTTTAGATCTCCACTCTAGCCAACACCATGATTGGAAATGCTAGTAGAATTCGAAGAATAAAAGCACCACATGAACCACAATTAGATTTATCAATTCAGTTTGTGAGCACAAAACTAAGATAGAGGACATTTTGTATTGTTTGTTGACCATTAGCATTCCCAAACACCACTATGGTAGATAGAAAAATAGAGTTGTGGAGCTATAAAAATGGAAATTGTGTATTCACCTTCCATTTAACCAAATGAGAGTGTATGGATCTTTAGATGGATTTTTGGAAACTTTTGGCCAAATTTTTTTGTTCAGAAACCATCAGTGGTGTCGTACTTCGATCACTATTGTAACCATCTAGGAAGGTGGAGTTGAAGAACATATCTAGTCTTCCAAGTACTACTTGCTAACCTGAGAAAAAGAAAGAGGACGTGGTAGGGAATCTTACACGGAGCATTTTGACTAAGATATTTTGAGGTTTTGAGTCAAATGTGTCGTCGCCATAGAGGTAGATCGATTTATCTGTATTGCCTTGGCTGATCTCAATAGAAATTGATGGGAAAAAAAATTATATATCATTCTAAGGGTTCTCAAGGAATCAAAACATGAAGGTTTCGACATGTGAAGTGGGTGGGTTGATCCATATGTCTAAGGAGAAGAAGATGGCCATTGGGGATTCATGGGCATTTTAGAGAGAAGTAGGGGTTGTGGTTCTTTGTATGTAGAATAGTATCCTTAGATTGATGGTGGCAAGGAAAGTGAAAAACATGGAGGAAAGAGGGCGATAGGAGTCATTGAGGATAGTTGTCATCTCTTGATCTTTGGTGTGCAAGATGTGTGAGGAAGGAGATAGAGTCTCCTTCATCCAATCATGATGTGGCAGCTTCAAAAGAATTTGAGATAACTAAACTTGGACACATCAAACATAGATAAATTGACTGCGATCTAGGTATATTGTGGTTAATCATATATCCCAATCAAATAATTCGATTAATATGTATGAAATTATTCACCTTCTCTTCTTAACACTAATTAAAATCGCTATAACAATCCATTTCGAATGAAATTTGGTGTTTGCCTAATTTGACCATGAAGAAGCCAAAATTCTATTTGGATTTTATGTTTAAGCTAAGCAATCATAGAATCTACAATATTAGGTACTTATGGTCATTAATATAGTAATAATGATTGAACATGAGTTAGATTACTAAAATTCAATGGAGGCCTTGACATTGTATTATATACTTATATAAAAATCAAGTGACCATATTATGGATGTATGTGGGGTCAATATTTACTAAAACCATAACCAGCCATCACAGCATAGTTCGGGATAAGTTTATGTACTATTTGACTATGATGCAAACCAAGATATAATTATCACATTTTTGGGTTACTTGAGGGTTTGTTGGTATCTTTGAGCTATATCAAATCATATCGTGAGTAACCAGTGTCCACGACCTCTAGTTAGGTACCTAACCATATCAAGGCCAAATTAGTTCAATTTAGGACTTCACATGATTAAAAATAAGGAATTTTCTTACAATAGATTTTCAATTAGATAAATTTCTAGGATGAAAATTTAGGTTTGTTACAATCCTAGACACTTTTTATTAACCAGACTAAAGAACCAAATAGTTCTTAAAATGTTATCCTTTGGGTTTGATCCTTAACTATATTGTGATAAGACTCGTTCTCTTGTAAAGGTTTATTATTATTCTTAGTTTAGGTAAAATTCTAGGGACTTATCCATAAGTGAAATTTCTAGTGCAATAATTACCACAACACTCGTTGGGATCGAAGTAGTAGAGGTCATCTCCATAGGAAACTTTCATTGCTAGGAGGAAAAACTATAGCTTTTAACAATCTAAGTCAAATTCAATAGAATTTTTTGCTTGCAAAAAAATATAAGGCACAAGAATTGTAGCTTTTAATAATATAGGTCGGTTTCAAAAGGATATTTGGTTTGTACAAAATTAAAGAACTAACTAATTAAGTAAATAACAAATAAATTACTTAATAGACACTTTTAGTTGATTGTTAAATTCAACGTATGTCTAGGACTTCACACACATAATGTATGCCCGTCAAAGAACCAATCTATAAAAAAATGAATATTATTCTTATAGGAAAGATATTGATCCATGCTCACTATCATCAAATATGGATTAGACTAGATGTAAACCTAGAACTCTCCTCACATGATAAGATTTAAACCATTTAACTTCCTCTTGTTCAATAGAACTGCTATTATCAACTAAGTGGATTGCTCGTAATAAATTTCCTCACTTCCCTATGTACCCTCATAACATACATTGAAAAGCATAAACATGTCCTAAAGGTGACCGATCATTAACACATACAATGAAGCGCACTATAATTTTTTAAAAAAGAATATAACATGCATTCAATATATTATCATTTATTATATAACATGAAATAATATGGAGGATACTCCCCTACATCTAAGAAATAGGAAACATACTTGCCCATGGTGAAGGTTTGTAGAAAAGAGAAGCAAAAAATAAGGTAGTTCACAATAGAATACAAATAACGATCCAAACATGTAGTAGAAAGTAAAGGAAACCTTGCATCTAAGGTGATGGCACAAAATCTCTCTTAGGGAGGGTGAAAGGATCCCTAAGACTCCTTCTTTAGATATATGGAGTGATCATAACTCCATGTGGAGGGTATATTTGTAGGTTCATTGGTGAAGAAGATCTACTCCCTCTTCTCTTCTTCTACCTTTGGATTTTGATTTTTCTCCTCCTTGAGTCCAGAGATGGATGCCCTAAAAATGATCTACTTTATTACTTTGGTTGGTTTCCCCTTGATTTTATAGGTAGGCCAAGATATTAACTTCTAATTTTCATCAATAGAACACTTAAATGGTGTGTATCCAAATTACATGTCATCTAACTTGTAGATTTATAAATAGTGTTAGAAACAATAAGTAATCAACACATTGTGTAACTGGGTAACGTGTCATGTAATTTCTGGGTCAAGAAATGATGGAAATTTGTCAACATGTTGTGTTATTGATCAATGTGTTGTGTAATTATCTACAAAGCTTCTTATTTGTGTAGAGGTAAGAAACATGTCCTATAACTGAATTAAATGTTGTGTAATTTAAGAGTTGGAATATAGTTATCAATTATGAGATATGTAATCTAAGTGAGGATAATAACTGAGAGCAATTAAAATGTGAATTCAACTATCATCTCACCTTAATAGCAAAAATAAAGAACAATCATCCAAAATATATGCATATTTAGATGTCTGAAAACCTAATTTTACAAAACTAATTCATACACTTCATCAGTGCAACATAAATGATATATCCATATATTAAAAGAACATGTTTGGGCACTTAGATCTATGATTAAGTTGGCCTACATGGAATGTAGGTTAGGGCTTATCAGACCTCTTTACTACATAGTACCCAAACTATATGTGTGGCTTAGCCTATTTTATGGGGTTCAATTTATGTGTGAAAAATCTTACCTAAATTCTTTAATTTCAATTTTTAGTTATTTTTGGAACTAGGTGGGCCTATTCTAAAGTTTATATGCATACATGAATGATATTAATTGAGACATATAAATTCGATTTCATCTGATTTCAAAAAGATTTTTGGAACAAAATATTAAAAAAAATCCACAATTAGAATTCATAGATACCAAATTTTATCAAATTGATCTTCACTTGATAAACTCATAAAGATAAGTTTATTACATGTTGTGAATGACCTAGGCTTTCTTATTCACTAGATCCCTTACTCTAACAAGACCTAAATTTCCATGGCAAAGGCAACAAAAATTTGTTGCTTTAATTCAAAACGAGTCTTAGTTTATAATAAATTGACTGTTCAATTAAACAATTATACATGATCGAAGTCTCCATCAAGAAATTTTATTGTTATAAAAAGAATTATAGATTTTAATAATCTTGATTGATATTAAAGGATATTTCATTTCTACAAAATTAAAGAACCAACTGATAAAATAATTAACAACTAATTTTACTTGATTTTCAATTTTAAGAGATGAATGGCAAACATAGGGTTTCACACACCACATATTGTACATCAAACAACTAATATATAAAACAAATGCATAATGTTCTTACAGGAACTCGAGTGGCCCATGTATCATCTTCTTCAATACATGGATTAGCATAGTTCTAAATGTAACATTCACATGACTAGGAAAGGTCTAAACCTCTCAATATTCCCCCCATTAAACCCTTACACTTTGAGCCATTAAGTTAATTGGTCACAACAAAATCTCCTTATTTTCATATGTACCCTCTCAACATACATCGAAAAGCATAAATCATGTATCAATGGTGATTATTTGTTAAAATTTGCAATCACACACACACTCAATGTTGAATAAGAATAAAACACACATTGAATTCTATGATTAATATTGTTTGACATGAAATAACATGGAGGCTATTGTTCCACATCCAAGATATAAAAACTATTCGTCCATGGTATATATTTGTAGAAAACTGAATAAGACAAGAAGAGAATTCATGATATGATATGTATAAAGATCCAAAAATATAGTAGAAAATTAAAGGAACCATGTGCCCATATCAAAGAATCAAAATATCCTTTGGGTAATACAGAAGGATCCTCAAGATTCCTCTTTTTTATATGAACATAGAGAATAGAACTCAACATGGAAGGAAAATATGTAGGCCCATTGATGAACCTCTTGCTTCTTGTCCTCCAGCATTGGATCTTAATTTTTCCCCATCCACTAATCAGATGGATGCCCTAAAAAATGACCTAAAAACAACATAGATGTGTTGCTTGGAAGACTTCTTCTTACTTTAATAGGTAAGTATGCATATTAATTTCTGAATTTTTATCCCGTAGACACTCGTGTAACTAAACTACATAGCGTGTAAGCTGTCAATTTTTGCATACTACTCAAAACATATAGTAATCAACATGTCATGTAACTAGATAACATGCTATGAAATTTTTGGGCCAGGTAATGGTAGTGGTTTTTCAACACATTGTGTAATTATCAACATGCTATGTAATTTTCACAACTTTTTCTTTGTCTAATGGTAAAAATCAAGATGTGTAACTGAATTACATGCTATGTAATTTTCTATTGAAGCATAAAATCACTCTAATTATGGAAATTTTTATGTCTTTCTCTAAATCAAATATTGTTACTTCTCAAGTTGTAAATATCACCAAACTAGAGTGCCTAAAATCAAAATCGTAAACAGAACAAAATAGCAACATAAAGGTTTAACATGACAATAATATTGTCTAAAGGATATAAAAACAAGTGATAACTA
The DNA here is from genome assembly GCA_963693085.1 of Alisma plantago-aquatica. Classification (NCBI taxonomy): domain Eukaryota; kingdom Viridiplantae; phylum Streptophyta; class Magnoliopsida; order Alismatales; family Alismataceae; genus Alisma; species Alisma plantago-aquatica. The sequence continues at coordinate 851,177,608 of OY856414.1, forward strand.
TGCAATTAAGATGGTATAATGCAATAGAAAAAGTGCTTATTAGTAAGCTATATAAAATAAAAGTATCATCACGTGTGAATAGTTTGGGCATTTGAATAACCATCAATAATGCAATGCACGTAAAAGTACTTAATGATAAAGTAAGTGAATATAATTCATCAAAGATGTTAATATAGATATATTTGCATCACTAGGATCATATTACAACTTTGATGTCATGAATGAATAATTTAAATATGTGGAGAATCTCTTAGAATCCAAACATGCTTCTTGGGGTCACCCTTCCTATAGTTCCATTGGTATACAACATGACTAAAATGATTGCAGAATGATCAAAGACTATGTCTATTGGATGACTGGTTGACCTCACAAATATTTTGATATATCTCTTCTTTAGTGTATGACTCTTTGGTTTGTATCCTAGACCACTTCTACCTATTTGTTTAGGAATGATGAAGTTGCCTAAACACTGCCATCCATCTATGAGTTTTGAGTTTGTATGTTTTGTTGGTTTTGTTACCTCTCAAAAATCACATATTGTGTTTTCAAGGGTTATAGTTCTAGAAGATAGATTGTTATTTTCACCAACTATGTGATCATAATCTTCATGATTGCATATGATAGGGTGAGTTCAGCAAGAAAATTATCTATCAGAGCAATATTGTGTCTAACTAAGCAAGTATTATCAATCTATATAAAATCTATGTTGACTTGAGAGAAGAAATGCCATCACCACTAGAGGGGGCCGAATTGGATCGTCAAGTTCATAATTGAGATCATCAATTTTTTCATGTATATGGTCCACTATTTTAGAAAATTTCTTATATTTCTTCTATAATCTAGCATTTTATTTCTAGTAAACAAAACATATCAATAAGTTCTTCTTTTGAGAGTTCAAGTAGATTTACCTCATTGGAGTGTTCTTCACTAGTTTTTTCCATAGAGCAAGAAAGGTTGATATTTGTTCTTCTTATTATTCATCATGAGTTGATCAATAGTTCCCCATCTATTGATTACACTTGGAACTGTAAGTTTTCTTTGTAACTCTTATGAAGAAATTGAACAACTATGTTGTAATCATTACAATCTTCATCTTCACTTGAGCTATTGGTTGTGTTTGAGTCCCAAGCTAACTTGTGTATTTTTTAATTCATATCCTTACTTTTTCCTTCCTCTTTACAAACTTATTTCCTTATTTCTTTAGTAGTTGGATACTCACTCTTGAGGTGTACTCTTATTCCACATGCTTAGCACTTGAAAAAAGGAGGTAAGGAGATTTTATTATAAAAGATATTCAATTGTTTTGCCTTTTGCATAATTTTCTTATTTTCATCCTTGGGTTCTTCTCCTTCTTTCTGATCATCTTGGTCTTGTAGTTTGACTTCATATGTCTGAAGGTCGTCAATTATCTCTTCAATCTTCAAGATATTGAGATCACCAGATTTTTCGATCACTGTCACTTTCTTTTCATAACTTGGAATAAAAGAACTCGAGATTTTTCTGACATGTTCTTTTATTTAATTTCTTTTCTAAGAGATGATAGCCCATGAATAATATGGAAAATCCATAATATGTTTGTGCATCTTTTTTTATCTTTTTCACCTAAATTTTTTCTAACTTATGATGAAGCATGTTAATCTTGGATTCTTTGACTTACCTAGTTTCCTTATGGGTAACTAAAAGCTTTATCCAAATCTCTAATGCACAATCACAAGATGATATTCTACTATATTGAGAAAAAGGTAGTGCATAATAAATGATACTTATTGTTTTGGTGTTGAATGTAGAAATTTTTTTGTCTCCATATCCCATGCCTCAATTGTAGTTGCAGTTATGCATTTTTTCGAAACCATCTTTCATAGGTCATGGTTGATTCCTTGACTTAGAAATTATATCATCCTCTTTAAGACTAGTTGTCTTTTCAACCACTAGTATCGGGTAAATAGTCTTTATTGACAATTGAGAAAATATACAATGTGTTATTACATATCAAACAATTAAAAATAAAGATCAAACTGCTTTCTATTTCCTTTAGATCTTGGTCATGAGATATCACAATTGTTTCCTTATAGAGCTTCAGGGAAACCACCACTCACAACTTCTTTTAATCATGTATGCAGGAAGGTCATGGCCTCTTTCCTCTTTTCCAGACTGAAGAAGGACCACCAATACTTATAGACTAGCTGCCACTTCACTCACCTTGAATCAAATTTAGAATACTTGATCAGAAGTGAAAAATACTTGAAGAACAAAATTAGAATTTAGCAAAAAAGCATTGCTAATGAGATTCTGAAAAGATAGAAAATCTTATGGTAATGAATAAGCTTAAACTTGAACTCCAAATACAATATTATCATTAAATAACTTTAGGATCTTTTCTCAAGTAATTTATGCAAATCTAGTGTATGTTGAATCGAACATATATGGTCCTTTTAGATAGAAATGGATTAGGATTAGTCAAGGAAAGCTAATTTAAACTTGTAGGAGTGTTCTTGATTCATAGAGTATTTGGGTTGAGTAAAAATAAAACAATGAATCCAATGCATTCAGACTGCCTCTTAGTCAACTTTTACTTTGACTAAGATTCACTTCACTTGAACTATAAACTAGAGTGTATATGGATGTGAATGGTTCACCACGGCGGATAGCAAAAACAATTGTTGTTTTAACTACCCTTAGGCCAAAATACCCTTAGACATGTTTTTCTTGGTCAAACTATGAGTTCAGTTGAGTCGATCCCAATTGAATGATAATTTTGACTAAGAACTCTATTGACTAACAAGGTGATAAAAATACGATATTTTCTCTAGATAGGGATGCTTAACCAATAAAAGGTAGTAGTATAAGGCTTCCTATAAACCCATCTAAGACAAAAGGTATATTAGGCTCATCAACATTATCATCTTATACATATTAAATAAATAGACTTTTATAAGTCTTTACAATGTTCTTATAATAATGATACCAGTAAATATTTTCTCGTAGCATGTGATGTACCCATTTGAATTGTTCTAACCCATATGATCATGTAACACTTCAAACAATTATTGAAACAACATAAATGGGAAACCCATCATTAACCAAAATAGGTGTATATAATGCCCTTGGGACAATAATTTCCTTCTACTCATATTCCTCATGAAAATCCATGCTTACTGATCAGGTTTTTGTTGGGTATCATGACCACAAACTTTATCACCAACCTAAGATTCCCCTATTCCCATGTTGCCTTTTGTGGCTAGAAACATATCCCCCTTGAACCCTTTCTTATATTTAATCAATTCCATGGCATTTGCATGATTTTCCAATTCCCCATTAAATTCATTTTCTTTTTCCCTAAAACCCACTCACCCATGTTAATGTACCTCTCACAATTAACTCGACTCTAGTAGTGAGGCCGAGATTTACAGATGCCCCACCAATCACCTAGGCTCTCTCCTCATGGTATCACATGTTCCCTTGAGATAAAGCAATGTTCCCTCTCTTAGTCACTTTGTTCATGTGGTTGGTGATTGTAAGAATGGATTCTTGTGTATGTTTGTGTTTTGATCACAATTTTCCCTTCAATAGATTTATTTGATCTTTGAGAACTCATTTGGACTTCTGCGTTGGCCCTATTTTATATTAGTTTTGCTTCTGAGCTCCTTGATCCAACTACCCACAAAAGAAAGCCACTTTGGTACTTCCTTCCACATCAAACTCTTGAGTTGGGGCTTCTTAAGATTGTTTTGGCATGCATAACTCTATGGAAGTCTCTATTGAGGTTTTGGAGAAGAGAGGCATGATGATCAATTCTTCTTATTTTATTTAGTTCTATTATCTTCACATTATATTGATCAAGACAATCTCACCTTTTTTTACCATTCTTGCCCTTGCAATGATGTATCTATGTCATGCTTGGTGGGATTTTGGTATTTTTTCCTTTAGTTTATTTGATCATTTTGTGTTTTGACCAAGTTCAAAGTACAAACCTTCCCTTATTACATGGTATAGTGTTAAATTCTTTGTCGGGGCCTTAGTAATTGATCAATGAGTTTTCTATATAACTCAAAAATATGGATATCTTATTTAATATAAAAGTAAATGTATTTTTACGTAGAAAAAATATAAATAAGTATTTAATCATATAAAATAATATTCCTTGAGCCTTGTTTGTTTCATCACAATCTCATGCTTGCATTATGATTCCCAATTTTATCCTACATTTTTGTTTTGAGAAAAATGATGCAAGATTGACATCATAGAAGTTTTCATCCTCCCGGCATAACATTATTTAATCCACCTCACATTGTGGAATTCTTTAAACCATTGTCGTGCCCAATTGCAACCTCCACTCTGATTGCTTTAGTGCTCCTACTATATTCAAAATAGATCCACACCTTTCCACCTCCTTCACAACACCCCATCCTTGAATCTTGTGCCATCTCTCCTTTCTTCAAATCTATATTCGTAGGAGTTCATAAAGATCCAAGGTCTAGTTCACCATCTTTTTTTTTGTCAGTCAAAAAGTGTGTTACTATAATACCAAAAACTTTGGGCACAGAGTACCCCATTACATCACAAGGAGCTAAAAGCTTGACCAAGGATCATAAACCCCACGCATGGGGTATTACACAAGACCAAAGGATAACAATCTCTGAGAAGAGCATCAAACTAACAAGACTAAAGACCAGGCATTCCACCCAGGAGAATGATTTATTACAACCCACAGAAACATGCCATAAGCCCACCCACAAAGAGTAACTACATATTACAATATGACATCCACCAAGTATCCTGCCTGGAACAACATCACTAGCTTCAGATCTTCTCAGGTCAACAGAACCATCACATTCCACCGACAGAGAGCTGCAAGCCTAAGAAGTTCAAAATAATCCTTTCATTCTTGGCATGGAACCAACTGTCTAATAGCAACACCCACAATATGAGGTCCTATGCCAACAATTAGAGGATCAACAAACATCTGAAACCATGCAAGCAATCTATTGATGTCCTGCAATAGGAACTGCAACTACCTTCTTACGAAGAGGTTGCTCGTCAACACCTTAGGGGTGTTCCAACACCCAGCAAAGGAAGGGAAGTCAGGCTGAAGGAACCAACCCCAGTAGCTCCATGATGAATACTTGACCAGGAGCATGCTCCAAAGAGCATAAGGAACGAACACGTTGAGGGTGCTCTGCCTTGCAGCAATAAGAGCCCGCCACTCAAGAGCTCTAAGCCCCTGTTTGCACAAGAGCATTTCCTCGAGCAACTGAATGGCGGCCAACAAGTAGCAGGCGAAAAATCAAAGGAAGCCAGCTCAAGGAATCGATCAGCCATCTGGAAGACCCTCAAAAGAAGCATGCAGGGCGAGGAAGACGCCTCCAGAGCCTAGGGGAGGAACCCCATTGAGCCTGGAGGGCGCCGCCAGAGCCCATGAGGGCGGATCTAATTTGTCGATGAAGAAGCTCTGCGGCAGGGACTACGCAAGAGAAAACCCACACCCCCATCAATGAGCCACCCAGCATCACAGAAAAAAAGGAAAAGGCCACCCTCGAGCAGCAAGAACTGACCCAGGCCGCCTGCGAGCCACCGGACTTGAGGGCACCACTGGTGGAGAAGACATGTGCATGAACGCCTAACAGGGCTCTGCTGCTATCACCATCGTCGAGATACTTTTGGGTCAATGTCATTGTTCACCATTTCACTGGAGTAGCTCCAGGAATCAGCTCGGGGAAGGGGGTTCGCAGGTATCTGACAAGGAGATCGGAGACCCCTCATCATCGCCTGAATGGAGCAGCAACATAGAGAAGAACCAAGGGCACGTCTCCTCTCCATCCGTTACTCTTGAACGGGGTGGAGTCGACTAGGGGTCGAAAACACCGCTTCACTCTGGAACAGCCTCCGACGTAGCGCATCCCATCCCCACCATACCCCAGCCGTGAGGCGACACAAAGACGTTGACTGGGAGCACCGCGTCTCAAGTTCACCATCTTATAATCTAGCTTCACACTATCTCCCTATTATCATTTCATTGGTAGTAATTGTTGACCTAGAGGTTATACATTGTCCATATTTTGGTAATGACTTAACCATTTCATTCATATGTATCTAATATGTGTATTTAAGATTGATTTCAGGTGTTAGGTACATGAAAAGGATCAAAAATCAAAAGCCCTAATTTGCTCCAGTTCAAGTCAAAAGCTATACAAGTGTGTAATTTTGTAAATCCATGTAAACGACCTTAGAAGATTTTTATAATCACTTGTATTGATGTATTGGCTTGTAACTAAGATGAGAAAATTGATTGGGACACTTAATACCAAGTTTTAATCACTTTTGATGCACTTTAGAAAATTGATCACAGGCAGTCAATCGGTCGAGTTACAATATCGACCGATCCTCTTGGATCATTTCTCTGAAGAGTGCATTGGTCGATTTGTGTTTTCATAGAACTCGACTGATGGGGTTACTGACCAAACACAACTTTCATTGGTTGGTCGAGTTTCCCGGGACAAACTCGACCGATGGTTTGAAATTTAATCAAGTTACCTTTATTGAAACTCGACCGATTGCACTATACGGAATTTGTAGAAAAAGTGATTGTGATTGTTGGTGTGCTATTTGATCAAAAATAGAGTCATTGCTTTGAGAAAAAATGGCTATATTTCAGCCCAAAGTGTACCCCAACTCAAAGGGGCACCCTCAGCTATAAATAGGACCTCTTGGAGTTCATTCCAAGGTTGGTCATTCACTACATGCTTGGTCCTAGCTTAGTTGAGAGTGTTCTAACCCTTTGAGCCCCTTTATCTCTCTACCTTCAAGTCAAATTTGTGAGTATGAGTAAGATAGGTTCCCTTGTATGAGAGCTACTCCCTGTATTGATGTAAAGCTTTCCACCTCCATCTTCCTTACCCCTTTACTATTGAAGAAAAGGCTGAAGATCTTCTCCGAGTGAAGGAGAAGGAGTTGATGTTCTTCAAGGTTGAAGAAAGCATGGTGTTCTAGATCTCCAAGTGAAGGAGATAGGCAAGGCAGATGCTCAATAAGGATAGGTAATTCCTTGAAGGCCAAAGACTTGAAGAAGGAGTGGGTAAGTCCATGGTGATGGCTGAAGACTCCATGGTTCAAGTGGGTAAGCTCCTTCTATAGGTTGAAGATCCTTGCTTGAGGTACAAAGACCTTGGATGAATGTGGTTTTATCTTGTAATATTATTATGGAATATAAGAGTACCAAGATTGCAAAGTCCTAGAGCCTAACCACCTCTAGGTAGTGGACTAACTCACTTCAAGTTTGAAGTGTGGAACCACTCTAAACCACTTTGTCCAAGTGTATGTTCTTCCTTGTCTCTCACCCTTGATATGCATGATAGTTAAGACTTCAAATTGGATGAATCTTTGAGTTTCTGCACTTAATATAATTTGGTGGTCTAATTTATTTTGTGAGCTTTGTGAAGCTCTATTCACCCCCACCCCTCTAGAGCTCTTGATCCAACAAGTGGTATCAGAGAAGGTCTTCTCCAAGCTACTTCCACAAGTAGGAGAAGATGGGTGATTTAGCACTTGGATCTCTTAACTTGGAGGGAAGCTTCTCCATACGACCTCTAGTCTTCGACGGCACCAACTTCCTCTATTGGAAGAGAAGAATGTAGTTCTATCTCCAAGGAGTAAGCTATGAGATGTGGAATGTGATGCACCTAAAGTATGAAGGTCCAAAGGGGGAAATCTCCACATGGACGGAAGCCCAAATGAATCAAGATCAACTCAATGCCAAAGTTGTGAGCATCATCTATGTTGCCCTCATCCCATATGAGTTCAACCGGATTTCCTCTTGGGACACCGCACATGAAATTTGGAACAAGCTATGTGTCTCCTATGAAGGAACGGAGCAAGTGAAGGAAGCCAAGATCTACATTCTTGGTGGTCTACTTGAGAACTTCAAGATGGGCAAGAATGAAAGAGTGGTGGATATGTACACAAGGCTCAATGTGATCATCAATGGATTGGCAGCCCTTGGTAGTGTGATGGACAAAGGCACTATCAACTCCAAGATCTTAAGATCTCTTCCAAAGAGATGGGATCCCAAGGTGACTTCCATTGAAGAAGTGTACAAGCTTAGTGAATTATCAATCGAGGAGTTGGTTGGCAACCTTCAAGCCCATGAACCAAGGCTTGATGAGCAAGAAGAAGAAGAAAAGAGAGAAGACAAGGAGTCCAAGAAGATCAAGGACACAGCCTTCAAAGCTCAAATTGAAGAGATGGTTCGGCAGCAACAACTTGCACTCAAGTCCCCTACTCCTTCCTCAAGTGAAGATGAAGGCCCAAATGAGCATGAAGCTAACTACTCCAAGGGCAAACACTTCAAGGAGATGCCTTCTTATCAACTCCTAGATGCTATGAATGTGGCCAAAAAGGTCATTACAAGAGTGATTGTCCCAAGGCCAAGAAGAGCCATCACAAGAGCAGCCACAAGAAGGACAAGGAGTACAAGAGAGATGAAATATACAAGAGAAAGAAGAAGCAAAGACGCAGCTCATGCAGCTTGGAAGGAGTCTTCATCAAGTTCTTCAAGCTCCGAAGATGAAAAATGCCACCTTACTCTCATGGCCTCTACAAGTGAAGATGTAGGTTAGGTAAGTGAGGTAAGTGATGTAAGTGAAGTCAATTTGCATGAGTTGTCCAAGGAAATTATTATTGATATGCTTAATGATTGTCGGTCATCTTTTACTAAATGCAAATCTAAAAGGAAAAGGTTAGGCAAGATGATATATGATCTTTATGCTAAAATTGAGATTCTTGATAAAAAAATAAAAAACTGCTCCTTGGTAGCATAGATTCTTTGCAAGGACAATTTCTTGACCTTGAGCTCCAATAAAATGGAGTAGAGGTTGAGAATGGTGTCTACCTTAAGTCTATTGCAGATCTTAAGAAAGATAACCAAAGATGCCAAGATGAGATAGATGTTCTTAAAACTGAAAATGTAGAACTTAATCTCATTGATGGAACTAGGAAGCAAGAAAGTCATGCTTATCAAAAGGAAATTCTTTTGCTTAAATCTGAAAATGCTTAGTTGCTTGCTCAAGTTAATGATCTATCATCTAGACCTATTTTACAAAGTAATGAGGTAGCTAGCACTGCTTTAGAATGTGATTTTTTTCATACTAAAGCCCTCTATTTAGAGGTCGACCTATTGCATGCTAGAGATGACCTTGCTAGTTTATCATCTATTGTCATTAACCTTAGTGATGATAATGCTAAGTTAAGAGCTTCTTTGCAAAAGTTTCTTACGGGGAATAAATCCCTTAATTTTGGCCTAGAACACTCTACCAAACAAATTGGTACTGGTAGTATAGGATATGATGGGACTACTCCCAAGGGTAAGAACAAGAACAAGAGTAAGGGTAATAAGAAGAGTGTGGAACCTCCTATCTTCCATGGAGAGACTTTTGGCTCTAAGAACCCAATGGTATGTGTTCATTGTAAATGTGATGATCATTACTCTACTTATTGTCCTTACAAGCCAAAGGGCACCAACCCAAAGATGAAATGGGTCCCCAAGATAACCCCAGATCCCAAAGTTTGATTTGGGTACCGACATCCTTCTTTCATACAGGTCAAAAAAAAGGTGGATTGTTGATAATGGCTGCTCAAAACATATGACAGGTGAAATCAGCCATTTCAACAAATTCATGAAAAAGAAAGGAGGATCGGAGACCTTTGGGGACAACAAAAGGGGTAAGGTAATAGGTGAGAGTGATGTAGGCAATGAGCTAAGTATCAAAAATATTTTGCTTGTTGATGGCATGCATCACAACTTGATAAGTGTAATCCAACTTTGTGATAATGGATATCTTGTTTTATTTACTTCTTTAGAATGTTTGCTTCTAGATTCCCTCACTTACAATGTCATATATAAGCGAACTAGAAATGATAATCTTTATGTTAGTGTGTTTGATGCTCTAAATCCCATACTTGATAGATGCTTGGTTGTGGATAAAAATGATATTTCTCTTTGGCATCGTCGGTTGGGTCATGTGAATATGCATCAAATGAAGAAATTGAGCAAAAAGGAATTGGTTTGGGACTTCCCAAATTGGATTTTGAAAAGGATGAGGAATGCCAACCTTGTACACAAGGAAATAAAACCAAGTCCTCCTTCAAATCCAAAGGAGTCATTAGTTCCAAAAGATCTCTTGAGCTTATTCATATTGATCTATTCGAACCTATGAGAACTCAAACACTTTGTGGTTCCAAGTATTGTCTTGTGATTGTCGATGATTTCTCTCGCTATACTTGGACCTTATTTCTCATTTCTAAAAATGATACTCTTGATGTTTTCTCAAGCTTTTGTAAACGAGTTGAAAATGAATCTTCTTGACGGATTGTTTCTATCCATAGTGACCATGGAGGAGAATTCGAAAATGTTCTTTTTGAGCATTTTTGTGAAAAATCTGGTTACTCGCACAATTTCTCTTCTCCTCATACACCTCAACAAAATGGGGTAGTAGAGAGAAATAATAGGTCTCTACAGGAGATGTCTATGACCATGCTTCTTGAATATGACATTCCTAAGAAGTTTTGGGCCGAACTTGTTAGCACCGCTTGTTTTGTGCAGAATCGAGTTTTTATGCATCCTTCTTTAAAGAAAAACCCCTATGAGTTATGGCGTGGTAGAAAGCCATCCATCGACTTCTTTCACATTTTTGGATGTCCTTGTTTTGTTTTGAACATGAAGAATTCTCTTGACAAGTTTGATCATAAATCTTATAAGGCTTTCTTCATAGGGTATAGCACTACAAGCAGGGCTTATAGAGTTTTCGATATTGAGTTGTCTAAAATTGAAAAATCTATTAATGTCAAGTTTATTGAAACTAACCCTATTGTTGGCAAGAATGTTGCTGATAATGATGTTGCAGATGACTTAATTCCTATCTTAAAAGATCTCAACATCGACAACAAAGGTAAGCAGGTGATTGGAGAAAACGATGAAGAGAAGAAGGATCCCACTTCTTGCTTTGCAAAGAATCATCCCAAAGAGCTCATCATTGGCAACCCATTTGAGAGAGTGAAGACACTAGCTGCCTACAATAAAGAATAAGCAGACAGTGCCTTCATCTCATAGCTGGAGCCAAAGAACATCAAAGAAGCTCTTGGAGATGACGAGTGGATCCTAGCCATGCAGGAGGAACTAGAGCAATTTGAGAAGAATTGTGTGTGGACTCTAGTGCCAAGACCAAGTGATAGAAAAATCATTGGCACCAAGTGGGTCTACCGCAACAAGCTTTATGAGAAAGGCAAGGTGGTAAGGAACAAAGCAATGTTAGTGGCATAAGGTTACAGTCAACAGGAAGGTATTGATTTTGATGAAACGTATGCTCCTATTACTAGACTTGAATCTATTAGAATGCTACTTGCACTTGCTAGTTATAAAAATTTCTTGATATATCAAATGGATGTTAAAAGTGCATTTTGAATGGTACAATCGAGGAGGAAGTATTTGTTGCTCGACCTCCGGGCTTTGAAAATGACAAGCTACCTAATCATGTTTATTTGTTGCAAAAAGCTCTCTATGGACTCAAACAAGCACCTCGAGCTCGGTATGAGAAATTAAAGAACTTTTTGTTAGACAATGTCTATGTCATGGGAAAAGTCGATTCTACTTTATTTCTAAAACACACTTCTAGAAATTTTCTTATGATTCAAATCTATGTTGAGGATATCATATTTAGAGGAACTGGTCTTGATCTTTGCAAGGAGTTTAGTTCTCTTATGAAGAGTGAGTTCGAGATGAGCATGATGGGTGAGTTGACTTTCTTCCTCAACTTCCAAATTAAGCAAACCAAAGATGGAAACTTCATCAACCAAGGCAAGTACACTAGTGAGCTACTCAAACACTTTGGGATGGAGAACATTAAGGTGATGGATACACCCATGTCCAACACCGCCAAACTTGATAGAGATGAAGAAGGTGAGAAGGTAGATGAGAAGCTCTATAGAGGTATGATTTGAAGTTTACTTTATTTAACTTCCTCTAGACCTGACATCATGTTTAGTGTTGGCTTGTGTGCTCGCTTTCAATCAAGTCCTAGGAAATCACATCTTATTATTGTTAAGAGGATTTTGAGGTACTTAGCCAAAACTCAAAACTTTGGTCTATGGTACCATAAGTCAAGAGACTTTACTTTTGTAGCATATAGTGATGTGGATTACATGGGCTCTTTGGTTGATAGAAAGTGCACAAGTGGCACTTGCTTCCTTCTAGGACCATGCTTGGTGTCTTGGTTTTCCAAGAAATAGAGCACCGTGGCATTATCAATTGCCGAGGCTGAATACATTACAGTCAGGAGTTGTTGTGCCCAGGTCCTATGGATGAAGCAAATGCTCCAAGACTTTAACATATATTTTGATGCTTCTCATATCTATTGTGATAATACTAGTGCAATCAATCTTTCTTATAATCCTATATTGCATAGTAGAGCTAAACATATAGAGGTTCGCCATCACTTTCTTCATGATCACATTGCCAAAAAGGATATTCATATCATGCATGTAGACACGGAAAATCAGTTGGCGGACATTTTCACTAAATCTCTAGCTAGAGAGAAATTTAACTTTATTAGATCTAAACTGCTCATTGTTGCTTTGGATGATATTGACATGTTATCTAGCTAGTTGTCTATATCATATATGTCTTGCTCATGCTTTACTCACCTTTCTTGCCTAAAATTGCTTATTTTGCTTGTTGACATGCTTAGTTTCACTTGTTTTTGGGCATTTCTTGATTTTCTTGGTTTTATTGATAAATAGTACCCAATGATGAGTGATATGTGCCTAAGTATGTTCAATATACATAATAGACTCGAAAAATGAATTTAATTAGCATTAATATGGCTAGAAATTAAGTTTGATGGTTTTAGGTCAGGTTGACCATCGATCGAGTTACCCCAGGACAAACTCAACCGATCAGTGGCCGAGAATTGTTCTAATATGAACCAATCGGTCAAGTTTCCGACTCTCAAAACTCGACCGATCCGTGGGCTAAAGCCAACTTAAGTTTGGTTTGGCCAACTATTCTCCCTCTCAACTAGAGAATAGCCGACCTATTCCTATTCTTCTAGCCCTAAGATCTCTACCCTAGCCCTACCTTTCCCTATCCTAGCCCTTTCCCGACCTACATAGGTTGACCTAGACCTCCCCGGTTACTCCCTGGTGGTGTTTGGACGGTTTTTGAGGTTGTTTGGTGTGGTTGTTCGTTTCTCCTCTTCTTTTTCGCCTCCATGGCTTCTCATAGGAGAAAACGACCCACCCCTAGCAATGCTCCTTTGTCTTCTCTGTATAATCATTTGATTCCTTTTGACGATACCTCCTTTATCTCAATATAGGTTGTTAATAGGCATAAGGACCTTCTTCCTAGGAGTCCTTTCTTTTTTGCACCTTGTTTGAGCCTAGCCCTAGGCGTCAAGCAGTTATAGACCAAGTTGCTAGGTTTCTCTCTGTCCACCACCTCTCTGCCTTGGCTGTCGAGCATGACTGCTTTTTCAATTTAATGACAAGTAAAAAAGTAGTTCACGAGTTCTACACTAACTTGCGTTGGAACTACAACACCCCCGTACCCCCACCAAATACTCAAGTAATCCTAACCTCTATGATCTCCGGTAAGCATTTTCAAATCTCTGAGGATATTTTAAATGCCTTCTTTTCCAGAGATGAGCAAAATGATACCTGGCGCAAGGATTATGGCGAGTACTTCAATATTTTGGATCTCGAAGGTTTCTACAAGTAGAATGAACTTACTCTCCCTGACATTCATCTCTACTTGAAGAAACCTGACATTCCATATAAGAAGAAGAGCACCCTACCTTCCTCCTCCCTCGATCTCAGGAAGCGCATTTTGGCTTTAGTGATTAACTACAACATCCATATGAAGAAAAACTAAACAGATATTGCAGAGAACACTACAGTCATCATGTACTGCATCCTTGAGAATATTGGTGTCAAGTGGGCCAGATACATTCTACACCACATGACTTGCTTTGACATCAGTAGGAACACTTGAGGCACCCATCCCCCGTACCCAACCCTGATTTGTGGTTTGTTTCAATTTGCTACTAAGAAGTCACTCCTTTCTGACTTTCTTTACAAGTTAGCCAGGAAGAGTGTCTGTATCATTGAAACCACAATTCAGAAGTATGTGCCTATTTTTCCCTCTACCACCCCTGGTGCTTCTCCCTCTACCTCTACCTCTGCAGCCCCTGCCTCCTCTGCCCGAGCTCCACCTCCTCAGCCTCCTCCTCGACCTAGTTGTTCTTTGTTCCGTATATCCACTGAAACCCTTATGGGCTACATGATGCACCAAAAAGCCTATAACCAGCAGGTCCAGGAGCACCTGCATCAGGATCGATGTTCTATCATGTATACCATGAATATATCTTGTACACACCCCTACCCTACCTACCAGCCTTTCCCCGGTAGTGATTATGCTTCATATGCATACAATCATTACTATCTTACCCCCGAGCCTTCTACTGTTACTGCTCCTCCACCCTTCGTTGATGGTGGTTCTACTCCCGCCTATCTACCGCTGCCTGTTGGCCCCTTGGCCACCCTACTTGCTAGTCTTGGTGATTCTGCTCCATCCTTTCCTCGGGCCAATAAGGTCTATGATTTGGGTATGACTTGGGATGAGCAGAATGCTCGTTGGCCTGGTCGTGGTTTCGGTCCTCCTGCAAATGAGGAGATGTCTGACTAGATTGAAGATGTTGAGGCTGTCGATGACGAAGATGGTGATGGTGAGGACGCCTCTAATGATGGTGATGGTTCTGGTGCTATTTGTGGTGATGAAGGCACTACATATGCACCTTCAGATGGAGACGAGGACTGTGAGCCTGGAGTCGATGATGATGATGTTGTGGATATAGACAGTCTAGATGTCTAGTTTGTTTCTTAGTTTTTAGTCTAGTATGTTGATCATATATATCTTTCTAGGCTATTTTGTATAAGAAACATCTGGGCACATTATCTAAGTTGTAATATTTTTATCTTCTATTTTTCATCACTTCGTGCTTGTAGTGGCTTTTATGAGAACATGTTTCTGAGTTGTAATATATGTGATGTGCACTCTTGCTCTTTGCTCTATTATATATTATGAGTTGGTGCCATCTTTCACCATATTTTTATTATGACTGAGATTGTATGTTTCTCTTGTCTCTGTTTGACATATGAAATGAGATTGCTTGTATGAATATCTGGTTGATTGTGTTTTAGAGAAGACATGGATATATGCTCTTTTACCCCCCCCCCACTTTTTGATAATGTCAAAAGGGGGAGAGAATTTTCAATGTCTTGAAACTCAATCATATTGTTATTCGTTGTTATATTGTTTCTTATTGCTTATGAGATCCTTTTCTTGTTCATTTAATGTTCTATCATGTGACTTACAAAGGACCATATAGTACATGTATGCTATAATTACTTTGTGTAGATATACTAACTATGCAGGTTAGAGGAAGCATAGATTGAGGGGGATCAATTCACATTGTTCACACCTTGAATCCCATTAACTCACAAGGCAAAGGTATAACTTCTATATCCTTTTCAATATGTTTGAGGAATGGGTTTGTCATTGTCAAAAAGGGGGAGAATGTTGACCTAGAGGTTATACATTGTCCATATTTTGATAATGACAACCATTCCATTCATATGTATCTAATATGTGTATTCAAGATTGATTTCAGGTGTTAGGTACATGAAAAGGATCAAAAATCAAAAGCCCTAATTTGCTCAAGTTCAAGTCAAAAGCTATACAAGTGTGTAATTTTGGAAATCCATGTAAACGACTTTAGAAGATTTGTGTAATCACTTGTATTGATGTACTAGCTTGTAACTAAGATGAGAAAATTGATTGGGACACTTAACACTAAGGTTTAATCACTTTTGATGCACTTTAGAAAATTGATCACAGGTAGTCAATCGGTCGAGTTCCAATCTCGACCGATCCTCTTGGATCAATTCTCTGAAGAGTGCATCGATCGAGTTGTGTTTTCACAGAACTCGACCGATGGAGTTACTGACCAAACACAACTTTCATTGGTCGGTCGAGTTTCCCAGGACAAACTCAACCGATGGTTTGAAATTTGGGTTTGTCTTTTACCCTATCGGTTGAGTTATCTTTATTGAAACTCGACCGATTGCACTGTACGGAATTTGTAGAAAAAGTTATTGTGATCGTTGGTGTGTTATTTGATCAAAAATAGAGTCGTTGCTTTGAGCAAAAATGGCTATATTTTGGCCCAAAGTTTACCCCAACTCAAAGGGGCACCCTCATCTATAAATAGGACCTCTTGGAGTTCATTCCAAGGTTTCTCATTCACTCCATGCTTGGTCCTAGCTTAGTTGAGTGTGTTCTAACCCTTTGAGCCCCTTTCTCTCTCTACCTTCAAGTCAAATTCATGAGTATGAGTGAGATAGGTTCCCTTGTATGAGAGATACTCCCTGTATTGATGTAAAGCTCTCCACCTCCATCTTCCTACCCCCTTTCCTATTGAATAAAAGGTTGAAGATCTTCTCCGAGTGAAGGATAAGGAGTTGATGTTATTCAAGGTTGAAGAAAGCATGGTGTTCCAGATCTTCAAGTGAAGGAGATAGGCAAGGCGAATGCTCAAGAAGGATAGGTAATTCCTTGAAGGCCAAAGACTTGAAGAAGGAGTGGGTAAGTCCATGGTGATAGATGAAGACTCCATGGTTCAAGTGGGTAAGCTCCTTCTATAGGTTGAAGATCCTTGATTGAGGTACTAAGCCCTTGGATGAATGTGGGTTTGTCTTGTAATCTTATGATGGAATATAAGAGTACCAAGATTGCAAAGTCCTAGAGCCTAACCACCTCTAGGCAGTGGACTGACTCACTTCAAGTTTGAAGTGTGGAACCACTCTAAACCACTTTGTCCAAGTGTATGTTCTTCTTTGTCTCTCACCCTTGCTATGCATGATAGTTAGGACTTCAAATTGGATGAATGTTTAACTTTTTGCACTTAATATATTTTGGTGGTCTAATTTGTTTTGTGAGATTTGTGAAGCTCTATTCACCCCCCCCCCTCTAGAGCCCTTGATCCAACAGTAATGACAAGCAGGAGGACTGTGAAGTAGCAACACACAATGCTGACATGACTATATCATGGTGTGAGGGGCTCATTGGTTGGGTGCTAGAGATGGACAAGATGAATTTCTTCTACTACTGCTACCTCAGGAGTGAGGGTTTTATTCTCCAAATCTATCATATAGGAGGTCAACAAGGTATAGATAGCTCATCCCAAGCCATCATGCACATAAGGGAAGCATGCATCTAATCATGTCACACTATTTGGACTTCTGTCGGAAAGTAGGGATCAAGTTATTAACTCGGGTTCATATACACATTACTTTGTCAAAATTTGCACATCTGCATAGAGGGTTATATTGTCCTATAAATCATGGTTTGTAGATCTAGATGCCTCAAAAACACTAGTTGTTAGAGTGATGTATATTTTTGGTATCAAGTTTCTGGTGGATACATCCAAACATGGGAAGGGAAGAATGCATTTGTGGATAACTCACACTACTCATCTAATCATGTGACTCGTCCCATATTCTCCCCTTCCCGTGAACCAAACAGGACCTTATACTCAATGCAATGTTAGGTGAACAATACATAGTGTGGGCCTAAAGTTTTGGTTTTGATTGTTGATACAAAGCTTGAGGTATGTCACACATCTTTATGAGATGTATTGAACAATTGATGTATGTCACAACTCTTATCCAATCATACTATACAATTGTTTAAATCCTCACTCTCTCGTTGATCTAATTTTTACCTATTGCCTTGAATGTCACATGTTTATATATGTTTGACATGATTGGGTCTAAATCCTTGATATTTATCTAATAGAGTACTACAAATGCAAATTGAATCCTTCATTTATATTTTTTATACTTATTCAATTTACATCTTGATGCACTTATTGATACATTCATATAATGAAACCCTAATTGGCATAAATTATCCATATTTTTAACTTTGTATCATATTTGAGAAACTGTTTGAATTGTACTTCTTTATTATTTAACCCAAAATTGGGTTCTTTATGGTGATTTGACTAAATTGGATTTTTCCCTATATTAATATATTTGTTTGGTTTTGTTTTGATAACTAGAATGATGTGAAAAAATAGTAGTATATATGGTGAAACCATATTGTATGTATCTTATATATTGGGGAATCAAACGATGTTTCTTGACTCAAAAAATGGGGCATTGATGCCATTACCCATATAAATATTTTGGTTATGGTGGATGTTATATACCTTTTGGTTTAGTTATTCTAGTTTTATCATATAAATCTACATGCACTTGAATTGATTATTCCATATTCTTCTCCACATTGAGACTTATGCAAGAATTAGTATTTGTAACTTGTTCATGAATCATTTTTCATCTTATGATTGAGGTTCTTTTGACATCCATTTGGATATATCAACTTTCCTCTTTGTTTGATAACTTTATACCTATATTTGATGTTCTTTATCCATATATTTCCCAATCCCTAGTAAATGCACATGCAAGATTTCTGCTCATAATGGCCATTGTTCTTCTTTTGTGGGGTATGTTCCCAACCCCATACGTGAAGATCATCTTTAATAGTTGGGCCTGATATTAACTACCCGTGTAGGATTAGTTGGATCTTTGAAGATGAACTTAATAATGATAGGTTGCCCTTTGTATTCAATCATAACCTACTTAGTTGTTAAAGCTTTCTTATATATCCACCCTTATGGTGAAAAACCATATAAGTTGGATGTGGTTTGTAATAGTTAGATGATTTATTTTTCACTACCACACTCCCCCCCCCCCCCCAGCTTCAGTAACTCCCGTCCTCTTATGAACATTATGTGTCCTGCTATGTTGTTCCCATCTGAAAATGTGACCCCCATGCAGTTAGCAAGAATACCAGACGAGGAGGAGATCCACAACACTCTGATGAATATGGAAAAGTACAAAGCATGCAGTCCAGATGGAGTGGACACTGACTTTATGCAAGCAAACTGGAGCCATCTTAAGAACTCAGTGACTGAAATAGTTTGCAGCACGTTACTGGGGCTCCCTCTTTTGGTGGGCATGTGTGACTCAGTCATTGCTCTCATACCTAAAATAAAAAATCCTACAGGTTGTAACCATCTCAGACCAATATCGCTTAATAATGCTATCTTAAAGCTGTGTTCCAAGATCATAGTGGAGCGTACAAAAGGATAATGTCGGACTGGATCTCTAAAGAGCATACATCCTTTGTGCCCAGAAGAACGATAACAGACAACATCATCACAGTACAAGAGCTTATCCATACAATGAGGTGGAACAGCCATAGTGATTACATGGACATAAAGGTAGACCTATCTAAAGCCTACGACGGAATGGAGTGGTCGTTTATCCAGGACACCATGCATAGAGTCGGATGGCCGCTGAACATCATCCAATATGTGATGAACTCTATTCAGGGTGGAAACATGAGTGTTCTTTGGAACAGCAAATAGCTATCTTCTGGAGAGCTATCTTAAACTTGATTTATATTACTAAAGAGCAAGGTAGGAGAATTGTGCTGAATGGCAAGGAAGTCAGTGTGTAGGACGATGTTTGGGTCACGGGCATGACGAGCATCAAGAACTACACGACCAGGCCTATAGAAGAAGATATTCAAACCTAAAGGTGGCTGATATGGTGACGCTACAGGGTGATTGGGATAGGAATTTCATGAAGGAATACCTCCCAACACCGATTGTACAGGTAGTCACCCGACTTCTCCCTCCTATTAAGGGTGGTGATCAGGACAGTTGGGCTTGGGGCAGAACCAAAGAAGGCAGATTCACAGTGAACTCTGCCTATGAGCTACTGAGAAAAGGGAAAGGAAGAACAAAGACTGGTCCGTGGAATCAGATTTGGAGGACCCCAGTTACTGCTAAATTACAAACATTTCTCTGGGCTATGGTGCATGATGGGCTTATGACCAACAGGATGTGCTGGCGAAGGAAGCTGATGATGGATCCCAGCAGCAGCAGATGCGGAGCGGAGGAGGAGTCTTGTTTACATGTTCTTTGAGACTATAAGCAGGCCAAGGAGGTGTGGCAGAAACTCAGACTTGACAGGACGAATTGGTTTTGCTCCACGGATAATTTAGATTCGTGGATTAGCCGAAATGTGAATGGAAAAGATGAACAAGTCCAGCGATTCACGACGGGCTGTTGGAGGATATGGAACTTCCAGAAGAGGTTCATTTTTTAGCAAATTGACATATCAGTGTAACAGAAGGCGAGAATGGTAGAGAAGGACGAAAAGCCTTAAAGAAATGTCTGCGGAGAAGCTAGCAGAGAGCAAAAAGAAGACTGATCTGATGCAGGGAAAGCTGAATCGATTGAGAAGAGAAGGGGGAGACAGGATTCTTATAAATGTCGACGCATCAGTGCATAGGCAGAAAGCTACCATAGCAGCCGTAGCCAGATCCCCGAATGGGGGATGGATTGTGGGTCATGGAAGGAAGTTACGGGTCTCCTCTGTTGCGGAAGGTGAGCTTGCAGCTATACTTCTTGGACTGGAAATAGCTAGACAGAAAGGTTGGAACAGGGTGGCTATTGAAGCAGACTGTGTGACAGCAGTTCGAGCGGCTACTAACTCTAGTGACTTGGAATTCCCAGCCTGGGCACCGTGGAGAGCTCAGATTAGAAAACATATGGAAGATTTGGAGGACATATTCATCACCCGCATCAGCAGATTGGACAATAACATGGCAGACAGTCTTGCTAGGATGCACTTAAAACAACTGGAACCCTTTGTGGAGTACAGTCAACCCCTGCATACCTGGAGGGGCAACTCACTTAGGTGTAAGAGCGGTAGTATTTCCTCTTTTCCTTTACGCACTAATAAACCTTTTTGTAATAGTTTGAACACATGCATGAGGAGAGCGGGATGAGTAAAATAGTCTCCTGACTTCACTAAAAAATATATATACTTGATCTATTAAATAAATGCATCCATACCTTGCATAATATTCTGGTGGTGTTTGGCATGTGAATGTTTGCAATTATTTTGTTCTGTAAGTAATAGATCCCCTATCGTGTCTCACTCCTTACATGAGTGCATATATAGCTTAATGTAAGCTTGTACATGTTTTGGAAACTATATCAGATGGTTTTCATGTTGGGCGGTTAGCATAAAATGTGATTTCTTTAACAAGTTCAGAATATGAATGAATGATATTTCAATCACCTCTAACTGTTGAATAGTATATTGTCACTTTTTTTGTAGTTATTTATTGTGGGATGATGTTTGAGGTTAGTTCCTTACTAATACCAGAACCACCTATAAAAATCATTATGTTCTTCTAGAAAGTTGGAGCATTGTTGAGTAAAGACTTGGATATATTTTGAGAAACCCTTTTTAAGAAAGTTTGATGGATTATAGGTTCAAATTAAATAACAAGTAGATCTACACATAATTAAACATATTTAGAATCAAACAAAATTGAATAAATAGGACCTAGTATCCAAAATTCAATATGGATTATGGACTAATGGTTGAAGAATTTATCTACCGACGTGTATATGTTTGAATTTAATGGTTCGTCATTTATGTTGAATGTAGTAGTTAGTCATTTATGTTTGAATTTATTGGTGAATCGTTTATTTCCATAATTTTGTTTCTAGTTTTAAAATATGAAATATGTTGACTTTAGAGTTATACATTGCTCATATTTTTATAATGACTTGATCATTCCATTCCCATGTATCTAATATATTTATTCAAGATTGATTTTAGGCTTTAGGTACATGAAAATGATCAAACTACACAAGCCCTAGTTTGTTCAAGTTCGAGTCAAAAGCAATGCAAGTGCACGTTTTGGGAAATCACTCCAAATGACTTTATATTAATTTTGTAATCACTTGCATTGACGATAGACTTGTAATTAAGATGAGAAAAAATAAGTGACACTTAATTCCAACGTTTGATCACTCAAAAGTGAATTTGGAAAATTTGTCACATGCTATTTATCGGTCGAGTTGGAAACTCGACCGATCTAGTGATGGATTTTTTAAAATGACCTATCGGTCGAGTTGCACACTCACGGAACTCGACCGATCAATCAACTAGGAAAAATTGATTTTGACTCATCGGTCGAGTTTCTTAAAACAAACTCGACCGATAGTTTGAAAATTGGCTTTCTCATTTAATGGATCAGTCGAGTTACCTTTATTGAAACTCGACCGAATGTACTGTACAGAAAACACAAAAAAAGTAATTATAACCGTTGGAGAGTTGTTGTGAGCAAAAATAGATCTGTTGTAACTTTTAAAATGGATATATTTCTTTCTTAAGTGATCCCACACTCAAAGGAACACCTCCAGCTATAAATAGGACCCCTTGGAGTTCATTCCAAGTTTGCTCATTGATGCTATTCTAAGTCCTTGCTATATTTGAGTGTGTTACAACCCTTTGAGCCCCTTTCTCTCTCTCATTTATAAAGCATTTTTTGATTATGAATGAGTTAGGCATGTTGTAAGAGAGAACTTCCATGTACTTGTAAAGCTCTCATTCCTTCCATCTTCCCGACCCCCATTCTCAAAGAGCAAAGGTTGAAGCAAGCTACTCCGAGTGAAGGTGAAGTTGTTGCTGGTCTTCTTCAAGGTTGAAGAAGAGGTGAAGATCTTCTCTAGGTGAAGGAGAAGGGAAAGGCTAAGATTTAAGAAGAGTGGGTAAATCCTTCAAGGCAAAAGACTTGATGCAAGTGTGGGTAAGTCCTTGTTGAAGGTTGAAGACATCTTGATCAAGTGGGTAAGTCCATGTGTAGGTGGAAGACTCTTGTCTTGATTAGGTAAGCCCCTGGATGTATGGTGGTCTCCTTGTATATCTTATGAATGAATATAAGTATACATGGATTGCAAAGTCCTAGGGTTGACCTCTCTAGGTAGTGGATTGACTATCTCCTAGTTTGGAGATTGGAACCACTCTAAACCACCTTGCCCAAGTGCATGTTTCAATTTCTCTCATCCTTTATATGCTTGCTTAGATAAGACTTAAAATTGTTCTTAAGCTATTGGTTTTGATTGATATAATTTAAAGGTCTAACTTATCTTATGAGAATTTTGAAGCTCTATTCACACCCCCCCCCCTCTAGAGCCCTCAATCCAACAAGTGGTATCAGAGCCAAGGATCTTCTCCAACAATCTCCCACGAGATGATAAGACAGGAGAAACCCTACTTGGTTCACTCAACCTAGAGGTAGGCTTCTCCATGAGTCCTCCGGTCTTCGACGGCACCAACTTCCTCTATTGGAAGAGGCGTATGCAATTCTACATTTAACGAATTAACTTTGATATGTGGAAGGTGATGGTAAAACTATACAAGGAGCCAACCAGAGTTGTGTCAACATGGAATGAAGCTGCACTAAAAGAAGCCCAGCTCAATGCCAAATAAGCATCCTCTATGCATCCCTTACCCCAACAGAGTCCAACCGCATCTCCTCATGGGATATAACCTATGATATTTGGGATAAGATATGCATTACTTATGAGGGCACAAAGCAAGTCAAGGAGGCTAATATCTACATGTTGAACAGCCTTTTAGAGAACTTTAAGATGGGAAAAAAAGAAGGAGTTGTTGATATGTACTCTAGTCTCAATGTCATGATCAATGGCCTAGCTACTTTGGGCAACACTTTGGATAGAGGTGTAATCAACTCTAAGATCTTGAGGACTCTACCTAAGAGATGGGAGTCTAAGGTGACCTCCATTGAAGAAGTGAGAAGCCTTGGTGACATTCCAACTGAAGATCTCATTGGCAATCCATAAGCTCATGAGCCAAGGCTTGACAAGTAAGAAGAAGAAGCCAAGCAAGAAGAGAGGGAAGCAAAGAAGATCAAAGATAGTGCCTTCAAATCTCAAGTGGAAGTTGTCATCCTTCAACAACAACTTGCTTTTTGGACCTCTCCCTCCTCCTCTAATGAAGATAATGGCCCAAGTGAGAATGATACCAACTACACCAAGGGAAAGCAATCCTCCTCCTCTACTCCTAAACGCTACAAGTGTGGCCAAAAGGTACACTACAAGAGTGAATGTCCTAAATCAAGACAATCACACCACAAGGGCAGATCCAAGAAGGATGAAGATTATAAGAAGGAGAGCAAGTAAAAGAGGAAGGAAAATAAGGAGAAAAGACACAAGAATGCAGCTCATGTAGCTTGGGAAGAATCATCCTCAAGTGTCTCTAGCTCCGAAGAAGATAGAGAGTGCCACCTTGCACTCATGGCCACTACAAGTGAAGAAATTGGTGAGGTAAGTGAGGTGAGCTTGCATGAGTTATCTAAAGAAACTCTTATTGATATGCTTGTGTCTACATGTTCTTCTTTTGCTAAATGTATATCTAAAAGAAAAAGGTTAGGAAAAATTATTGATGATTTGTATGCTAAACTTGATATTCTTGAGCAAAATGAGAAAACTCATCTTTAGAGAATTGATAACTTGTAATGCCAATTTCTTGATCTTGAGCTCCAATACAAGGAATTGAGGTAGAGAATGGTGTTTACCTTAAGAACATTGAAACTCTTAAGGAGGATAAACAAAAGTGCCTAAATGATCTTGAAATTCTTATGATTTATTCTCATTACAAATGTGATGATCATTACTCTACTTATTGTCCTTACAAGCCTAAGGGGACCAATCCAAATATGAAATGGGTCCTCAAGCTAACTCCAGATCCCAAAGTTTGAGTTGGGAACTCACACTCTCCTTTCTTGCAGGAAAAAGGTGGATGGATTGTTGACAGTGGTTGCACTAAGCACATGACAGGTGATAAAATCCATTTCAACAACTTCACTAAGAAGAAAGGAGGTTTTATTACCTTTTTCGACAACAAGAAAGGTAAGGTTAAAGGTGAGGTTGACGTAGGTGAATCCTTGTGTATCAAGCATATTCTCTTTGTGGATGGCCTACATCACAATTTAATAAGTGTAAGTCAATTATTTGATAATAGTTACCTTGTGCTATTTACTTCTTTTGGATGTTTGATTCTAGATTCCCTCACATATCAAGTCATATATAAGGGAACTAGAAGTGGTAATCTTTATGTAATTATGCTTGACTATATTAATCATGTTGTTGGTAGATTCCTAGTAGTCAACTCAAATGATATTTGTCTTTGGCATCGTCGGCTTGTCACGTAAATATGCATTAGTTGAAGAAGTTGAGCAAAAAGGACTTGGTCAAGGGACTTCCTAAATTGATTTTTGAAAAGGATGAGGAATGCCAACCTTGTATCCTAGGAAAGCAAATCAAGTCCTCCTTCAAATCCAAAGGAGTCTTTAGTACCGAGAGAGTCTTGAACTTCTTCATATTGATCTATTTGGACCAATGAGAACTCAATCACTTCATGGTTTCAAGTATTGCCTTTTCATTGTCGATGATTTCTCTATATATACTTGGACCTTCTTTCTCACTTCCAAAAGTGATACGCTTGATGTTTTATCTAGTTTTTGTAAACGAGTTGAGAAAGAAGTTTCTTGTCGGATTGTTTCCATCCGTAGTGATCATGGGGGAGAATTTGAAAATGGTCTTTTTGCACACTTTTGTGAAGAATTTGGCTATGCACATAACTTCTCTTCATCTCGAACACCTCCACAAAATGGGGTTGTAGAGAAGAAGAATAGGTTACTACATGAGATGACTAGGAACATACTTTTAGAGTATGACACTCAAAAGAATTTTTGGGCCGAAGCTGTTAGTACCTCATGTTTTGTGCAAAACTGGATTTTTACACATCCCTCTTTGAAGAAAACCCCCAATGAGCTATGGCGTGGTAGAATTCCTTCTATCAAGTATTCCATGTTTTCAGATGTCCTTCTTTTATTTTGAATATGAAATATTCTATTGACAAGTTTGATCCAAAATCTTACAAGGATTTCTTTATTGGCTATAGCACTACTAGCAAGGCTTATAGAGTATTTACTTGTTGATCTTGCTAAAGTAGAAAAATCTATAAATGTTAAGTTTATTGAGACTAACCCCTATATTCCCAAAGATATTTTTCTAAATGATGATGTTGTAGGTGAGGTAATTCCTATTCTAAAAGAACTCAACATCACCCAAAAGGGAAAAGAGGTGTTCACTCAAGAAGAAGAGAAAGATGAAGAGAAGAAGGATCCAACTCCCCGCTTTGCAAAGAATCATTCAAAAGAGTTGATATTAGGTGACCCATTTGAAATAGTGAAGACAAGGGCTACCTTCAACAAAGAACAAGCCAACATCACCTACATCTCACAACTCAAGCCAAAGAACGTCAAAGAAGCTCTTGGGGATGATGAATGGATCCTAGCCATGCAAGAAGAGTTGGAGCAATTTAAAAAGAACAAAGTATGGACCCTAGTGCCAAGACAAAGTGACAGAAAGATCATTAGCACCAAGTGGGTCTACCGCAACAATCTAGATGAAAGCAGCAAGGTGGTAAGGAACAAAGAAAGGTTAGTGGCTCAAGGATACAATCAGCATGAAGGTATAGATTTTGATGAAACATATGCACCTATAGCTAGACTTGAGTCCATTCGTATCTCGCTTGCTTTTGCCAGTTACAAAAACTTTCTTCTTTATCAAATGGATGTTAAAAGTGTTCTTGAATGGTACAATTGAGGAGGAAGTGTAAGTTACACAACCCCTGGGCTTTGAACATGATAGTTTACCTAACCATGTTTATTTGTTGCAAACATCTCTCTATGGACTCAAGCAAGCACCTCGAGCTTGGTATGAGAAATTAAAGAATTTTTTGTTACATCATGGGTATATCACGAGCAAAGTAGATTCTACCTTATTTCTAAAACACACTTCTAACAATTTTCTTATCATTCAAATATATGTTGATGATATCATTTTTGGCGGAACTAATCTTGATCTTTGTAAGGATTTTAGTGATATTATGCAGAGTGAAATCAAGATGAGCATGATGGGTGAGCTTACATTCTTTCTCGGCTTTCAAATCACACAAACTAAATATGGGAACTTCATCAACCAAGGCAAGTACACAAGTGAGCTACTTAAGCACTTTGGGATGGATAACACCAGTCGATGGACACACCCATGTCAAACACCACCAAACTTAATAAAGATAAAGAAGGTGAGAAGGTAGATTAGAAGCTCTATAGAGGTATGATTGGAAGTTTAGTTTATTTAACTGCCTCTAGACCTGATATAATGTTTAGTGTTTGTGTGCTTGCTTCCAATCAAATCCCAAGAAAGCACATCTTATAGTTGTTAAGAGAATTTTAAGGTACTTAGCCAAAACTCCAAATTTTGGACTATGGTATCCCAAGTCAAGGGACTTTACTCTTACGGCTTATAGTAATGTGGATTATGCATGATGCTTGATTGATAGAAAGTGCACAAGTGGCACTTACTTTCTACTAGGACCATGCTTGGTGTCTTGGTTCTCCAAGAAGCAAAGCATAGTGGCATTATCAACTATAGAGGTTGAATACATTGTAGCCAAGAGTTGTTGTGCCTAGGTCCTATGGATGAAGCAAATGCTCCAAGACTTTAACATTCATGTTGATGCTTCTCCTATCTATTGTGATAATACTAGTGCAATTAATTTATCTTACAATCCTATATTGCATAATAGAGCCAAGCATATAGAGTTTCATCGTCATTTTCTTCATGATCACATTGCCAAAAAGGAAATCTATATCATGCATGTGAACACGGAAAATTAATTGGCAGATATTTTCACTAGATCTCTATCTAGAGAGAAACTTAATTTTATTAGATCTAAACTGCTCATAATTGCTTTGGATGAATCTGATATGCCTCTAGTTAGTTTTTATCTATCCTACATGCTTTGCTTATGTCTTGATCAACCTTGCTTGCTTATGTGCTAAAAAAAAATCATGTTCTTTTGCCTTATTTTTTCTTGTTGTGGGTATTTCTTGCAAATGCTAGTTCTATCACTAAATAGTACCCAATGATGAGTGATATGTAACTAAGTATGTTTAAAATACAACATGGACTAGAAAAATAAATTTAATTATCACTCAAGAGGCTAGAAATTAAAATTTTCTAAAGTTGGTTCAGGTTGACCATCAGTTGAGTTGCCAACTCGGCCGATATGTGGTCGAGGGCTTTTATAAAGAGTCATTCGGTCGAGTTTCCCAGTCACATAACTTGACTAATGATCGGGCTGGAGCAAACTTAAATGTGGTTCGACTGACTTTTCTCCCTCTCAACTAGAGAAAAACCAACTGATTCACTCTCCATATCCCTCAAGCTCTCAACCCTAGCCCCGACCATCCTCTCCCTAGCCCTAGTTAGACCTTGCTTAACCTCCCTTGACTTCTTGCCCATCAACCCTAGGTGTTTGGCCAGTTTGCGGTGGCATTTCCTACATTTTTTATCTCTCAATTCTCTTATCTCGCCTATATGGCTTCAAATAGGAGAAAGAGAGCCTTCCCATATGGAGCACCATCCTCCTCCTCCAACTCGCGCCTTATACCCTTTGACGATACCTTCTTTGTCTCCAATGATGCTCTAAATAGATACAAGGAGCTCCTTCCTAGGAACCCCTTTCCTTTTCATGCCCTATTTGAGCCAAGCTCACATAGACAAAATATTATTGATCAAGTTGTCGAGTTGCTTTACGACCACCACCTCTCCTCCTTGAGTATTGAACGTGCGTGCTACCACAATTTCATCACAAGCACCAAAGTCATTCATGAATTCTATGCAAATTTGTAATGGAACTCTATGAAAATTTGTAATGGAATTACGACACTCTCATACCCCTACCCAATGCTCAAGTAGTCCTTACATCCATGATAGCCAGGAAGAAATTCCAAGTCTCTGAGGATACCTTAAATATCTTTTTCTCTGGTACATAGGTGACTCACACATGGAGGAAGGAGTACCCTGAGTATTTTGACCTCGTAGACCCTGAGGCCTTCTATAAGCAATATGATCTCACTCTCCCTAGCATCCATAAATTCTTGAAGAAGCCTCAGTTTTCCTATAGGAAGAAGTCTACCCTTCCCTCCTCAACCTGAGATCTCAAGAACTGTATACTCGCCCTAGTATTCAACTGCAATATTCACCCAAAGAAAAACTAAATTGAAATTGTAGAGAATACTATAGTAATTGTGTTCTATATCTTAAAGAACATCAGAGTCAAGTCAGCTAGATGTGTTCTCCACCACATGACCTAGTTTGACTCTGGTAAGAACACATGTGGCACCCACCCACCCTACCCAGCCCTGATTTGTGGTCTTTTTCATACTGCCACTGGAAAATCTCTTTTTTCATGACCTTCATTACAAACTTGTCCAAAAAGAAGTTTGCATCAATGAGTCCACACTTCATAAGAGTGTGTGTACCCCTTCCTCTACCACACTTGGAGCCTCCATCTCTACCCGTGCACCTCCACCTCCTCAACCATCTCGACCTGCCCACGCCTCTTTCCATGTATCAAATGAAACCCTCATGGGCTACATGATGCATCAACATGCGTATAACCTTTAGGTTCAGGAGCATATGCATTAGGATCTATGTGCCATCATGTCTACCATGAACCTTTTCTGTACACATCCTTATCCTATCTACCAGCCCTACCCAGGAGGTGACTATACATCCTATGCATATGATCACTTTTACCCTGCCCATCCACATGTTGCTTCCACTGCTACACCCTCTATTGTTGGTGGATCTACCCCTACTATTCTACCTCTTCTTGTTGGTCCTATAGCTACCTTGCTTGCAAGACTTGGCACTTCTACTCCTTCTTATCCTCAAGCCTAGGAGTTACATGACCTTGGTATGTCTCGGACTGAGCAGAGTGCCAGGTGGCTCGGTCGTGGTTTCAATTCCTCTGTCGATGAGGAGATGTTAGATCGGGCTGATGAAGAAGTTATTTCTACTTATGAGGAGGCACCTGAGGATGATGGTGATGATGGTTCTGATGGCTCTACTGGTGGTTCTGGTGATGATGGTGATGTTGTTGTCTCTGCTGCACCTTCAGACAAAGATGATGACTATGAGCCAGAAGCCTTTGTTGATGATGTTAACGATGATGATGATGTAAACATAGATGACCTAGATGTTTAGATGTTTTAGTTTTAGTCTGTAGATGTTAATCATATATATCTTTCTGGACTATTTTGTACTAAAAACATCTTGACACATTATTTGAGTTGTATTATTTATCATCATGTTGGTTCCATCATTTCAGTTTCTAGTTGCTTTTGAGAACATGCTCTCTGTGTTGTAATCTTAATCATATGTACACTTACTCTTCAATTGATTATATTTAATGAGTTGGTGCCATGTTTCCCATATTTTGATTATAACTTAGATTGCTTGTTTCTCTTTGTGTTTGTTTGGTGTATGCTATGAGGTTGCATGTTTCATCTTGTATATGTATGTTTTTGGTTGTACTTGGAGAAGAGTTGTTTTCATGCTCTTCTACCCCCCTTCCTTTTTGATAATGCCAAAAGAGGGAGAGAAGTTTGATGCGATGATTTTGAGTCGCATTTATAGACTTGTTTTATATGTGTTTTATGCATTTATTAGTCATTTTTGTGGTTAATGTTGCATAATTCATCTGCTTTGGTCTATGCTACTTCTCTATGTCAAATCTCCGTTATTTCAGCATTTTGAGTATAAATTATCAAAAGAATATGTTTTGTGTAGGCTTATGTGGTTTCGTGTTGAAATTTCAGGAAAAATAAGTATCTGCTACTGTCGATACCATCGACAGTGGTCGATACCATCGACTGGACCATAGGTTGCCAGCCGCAAGGACCAGAAGAAAGTCGATACTAGCGACAGGGATGTCGATGGTATCAAGATACCATCAGGTTGCTGGTGAGAAGTGAGTCGATACTATCGATGCATATGTCGATACTATCGACTAGTGGAGCTACAGTGACACAAAAAGACAAAACTATCGCTATAGGTTTGTCGATATCATCGACCCTCGTCGATGCTATCAAGATAGCATCAGGCGCAAAGACAAAAGAAAAGAAGAACTGCCGATATCACGCTAGGTCGATACCATCGACCCGCGTCGATGGTATCGACACCGTCAGATACATGTTTGCTTTAGATTGATCTAAATCTGATGGCTGTGATTAATTGGCGACCCAACTCAGTGATTAAACCTAATGACGGTGCCCAAGAGGGAATCATCACGTCATTAGCCGCTGCACACATCCTGAGAACGTGTGGAGAGAAGAACGGAGCCTAGAAGCACGCCCCAGCCGATCCGGACACTGAAGAAGACGATTTCCACCACCGAAAGGTGGGAGAACGTGTATTCTATGCCAAGGATCGTTTGGATCTTCTCTGTTCAGGGGTTTCACCACTCAATCACATTTTTCTCCATGTTTCCCTTTTTCTACTCCACGTTTTTCTCTGAGATGAACATGCGGGGCTAATCCCCTTTGTCTTTAGGACCGGGAGTAGCACGGGAATTCGTTGTATGACAATTTTATCATAGTAATTCATATTTTATCTCTTAAATCCGTGGTATAATTTCATTTTCTCAATTATATTGTTATGTTTGATCACCATAATAATAATCTAATTCCCTTAATTACTTTGAAAGAAGAATTAATGGTTGAAAAGAGACGGAATTTACATTAATTGACAAATCCCTTGAACAAGGTGGTGTAAGGTTCACTACTACAGAAATAGCGTTCAGTGTCGCTTTTCTAGGCGTCGGTTATTTAGGAAAACCGACGCCTATAATATTAGATGTCGGTTATTTAGACAAACCGACATCTATATTCGAAGACCAGCCAGACACGGGTACCACTTTGTATTCAGCGTCGGCTGAGTATAACCAACCGACGCCTAAAATCGCCCGCGAAATCCAATTTTCGAGCGAAAAAAATTTGGGTCACATACAGCGTCGGTGTTTTAACTATTCACCGATGCCTATTTAAAATGAAATTTTGCGCAAAAAGTTCCACTTTTGGTGTCGGTTATCCTTGGATAACCGACGCTGATAATGGTTCCCGCCAATTAATTTAGGGTAAAGATTGTCTAATTGGACATCGGTTTTTTATTAGCAACCGACGCTGAAGATAATAGGCGTCGGTTTCCGTATATAACCGACGTTGTTGACCAACTTAATAGACCCGATCACCTGGCTCTTCCCCCTTTCTTCCTATTTCATCGTGAATTCTGTTGTTGTGCTCCACGCCCCCCACCGTTGTTGTGCTCCACGCCCCCCGTTGTTGCTGCTGTTATGCTCGCCCGCTGCCGCCGCATCCTCTGCTGCTACCGTCGCCACATCCTCTGCTGCTGCTGTGCTCCACGCCTCTGGTCGTTTGTTGCTGCCGCTGCCACTGCTGCTCTAGCTGCTCCACGTGCTGCTACCGCCGGTGGTCCTCTGTGCACTCCACGTCGCATCCTCTGCCGGTCCGCCACTGTTGCCGCCTCTCTTCTCCACACTAGCTCCAAGTAGCGCTACCTCTTTGCTTCCTTCTCCCTAGTTATTTACCAACATGCAGCAAGCACGACCATGGCTGTGTTGGCCAACCACGGTCGTGGTTGTGTTGGCCTACCACGGCCGTGCTTTGTTCATATCCTTACCAACAGCAAGCACGGCCGTGGCTGTGTTGGCCAACCACGACCGTGCTGGACAGCACGGCCGTGGTAACGGCCGTGGCTGTGTTGGCCTACCACGGCCATGCTGGACAGCACGGCCGTGGTAAGGCAACACAGCCACGGCCGTTACTACGGCCGTGCTGTCTAGCATGGCCGTGGTAGGCCAACACAGCCACGGCCGTGCTTGCTGTTGGTAAGGATATGAACAAATTTTTATGTAATGCTTTATGTAAATCTTAGGATATGAACAAATTTTTTGCTTGCATATATTTGTGCTTGTAATCCTAATGTTTGACTTAATTCAGTAAATTTTGATGCATGTTGAAATAAGATTTAAACTTGTCAATTCTAGCATCCTAATTTGATTTGATTAAACCTAACATTGATGAAACCCTAACATCAATTGTGATGAAACCCTAACATTAATTGTGATGAAACCCTAACATGTACATATCTATTATTGTGTTTGTTGGCCTAGAAACCCATCCAAGATTTACTCATTAGGAGTAAATCTTGGATAGTCCCCGGTTTGGGACTGTTCTTGAACACCTAATCTCACTTAGGATGTAAGTGTATAATTTGTATTGGGTTTTTGAGAAAATTTCAGCATCATTTCCCCGTTTGTTCTCTAAGTACATATGTACTTAGAGAACATCGGGGAAATGCTGCCGAAATTTTCTTGAAAACCCAATACACATTATACACTTACTAGGGAGATTATGTGTTCAAGGATGGGATAGGTGGTACACATTTATTATATATAAGAATGACATCACATGTGTTTGTTGGCCTAGAAACCTGTCCAAGATTTACTCATTAGGAGTAAATCTTGGATAGTCCCCGGTTTGGGACTGTTCTTGAACACCTAATCTCACTTAGGATGTAAGTGTATAATGTGTATTGGGTTTTTGAGAAAATTTCGGTATCATTTCCCCGTTTGTTCTCTAAGTACATATGTACTTAGAGAACAGCGGGGAAATGCTGCCGAAATTTTCTTGAAAACTCAATACACATTATACACATACTAGTGAGATTAGGTGTTCAAGGATGGGATAGGTGGTACACATTTATTATATATAAGAATGACATCACATGTGTTTGTTTGCCTAGAAACCCGTCCAAGATTTACTCATTAGGAGTAAATCTTGGATAGTCCCCGGTTTGGGACTGTTCTTGAACACCTAATCACTAAATTATATAATGTTTGTATGGAGTCCGGCTTCATTGTAGATAATAGAAGCAAATCTTGGATAGGATGTAAGTGTATACCCTAATCTTATCCTAATATATACTTGTTTTCTCTTTGATCATAGAATGGATAGATCATGGATGTCCATTCGCAATCGCTGCACCCCAGAGTTTATATCTGGTCTTGATCAGTTTATTAGATTTGCCGAGGAACATAGGAAAAAACCTACAGATAGGTTCTACTATCCATGTAGGCATTGCGGTAACAATTTGAAAGTCAACACTGGTGAGGAAATCAAAAGTCATGTCATGTGCAAGGGGATTGTACAAGGCTATACAGAATGGCACTGGCATGGAGAGATTTCAAACTCGAAACCAGTAGATGTCAATAGCAGTGCTTGGGTGGAAGAAGAAATTACCTCCGATGACGTAGATGTGAACGAACCAGTTCCAATAGACATCGTTGATGCGATGCTGGATAGTTGTAGGGTAGAGCACACTGATCCACCTCCTAACTTTAGAAACATTGTGCATGATGCTGAGATGTCGTTATACACAGGCTGTGCTAAGTTTACGAAGCTAAGCGCTGTGTTGAGATTGTATAAGTTGAAAGCTAATAATAGATGGAGCGACAAAAGCTTCACTGAATTGTTGACTTTGTTGAAAGAAATGCTTCCTGAAGGAAACGAGCTGCCAATCTCAACATACCGGGTAAAGAAAATGTTGTGCCCAATGGGAATGGAGGCCAAGAAGATACACGCATGCCCGAATGATTGTGTATTATTTCAAAAGGACTATGTAGATTTGAAAGATTGTCCAAAATGTGGTGCGTCACGGTATAAATTGACGACTTCGGGGGAGTCCAAAACTGGTTCTCCTGCCAAGGTGTTGTGGTATCTACCTATAATATCACGGTTTCAACACTTGTTTGCAAATCCGAAAGATGCGAAGAATTTGAGGTGGCATGCAGATGTGAAGAAAAATAATGATGGGATCCTACGACATGCGTCAGATTTCCCACAGTGGAAGAAGATTGATCTATTGTACCCTAAATTTGGTGAAGAAGATAGGAATATAAGACTTGGGCTTTGTACAGATGGGATGAATCTGTACGGGACATTGAGCAGCCAACATAGCACTTGGCCAGTCATGCTTGTTATATACAATCTTCCTCCCTGGCTGTGTATGAAAAATAAATACGTTATCCAACATCCGTAGATTGGTATCAATGAAAGATCTGAAGTTGATAGGTCTTAAATCTCATGATTGTCACACTCTAATGCAACAAATATTGCCCGTGGAAATTTGATCTATATTGCCGAAGCATGTAAGGTTTGCAATCACCAGACTTTGTTTCTTTTTCAACAGTCTATGCAGCAAAGTTATTGACCCTGATACTCTCGATAATTTGCAAAGAGAAGTGGTTGTTACCCTATGTCAGCTTGAGATGTATTTCCCTCCTTCGTTCTTTGATATCATGGTACATCTTGTTGTCCACTTGACTAGGGAAGTTAAAATGTTGGGACCAGTTTTCTTGCATTGGATGTATCCCTTTGAACGATACATGAGTGTTTTTAAAGGTTATTGAAGGGAGTATTATTGAAGGGAGTATTATTGAAGGTTATGTGGCAAGAGAGGTTATGGATTTTTGCAATGACTTTCTAAGTGGTAATAACACTCCTGTTAATGACAAGAATATTGAGGAGGGCAAAGGAATTTTGGGATCACGGGTGAAAGTAATCAGTCGTGAGCAGATGGAACAAGCTCACTTATATATTTTACACAATATGGACGAAGTGAGTGTTTATATCGAGGAACATACTAATTTCATCAAGAGACAACATCCTCAAGCAAGTTCATTGTGGCTTGCTAGAGAGAATAATAAAACTTTTACGAAGTGGTTTGAAGATAAAGTCTTACATCAACTATCTCAAATACCAAATGATATTACAGAAACTATCAAATGCCTCATCTTTAAACCAAAACCGAATGTTATGTCTTATGAAGGGTTTGACATTAATGGGTTCACATATTACACAAAGCGCCAATATGATAAGAGTGTCGTCCAAAATAGTGGGGTCACTCTTCAAGCATCGACTATGTATTTTGCAAGTGCAAAGGATAAGAGTCCACGTGAAGCTAAAATGTCATATTACGGTTTCATTGAAGACATATGGGAGTTTGACTACATAGATTTCAGAATTCCGCTCTATAAATGTAATTGGGTTGATAACACCAAAGGAGTTATAGTGGATGAATTGGGTTTCACTTTGGTGAACTTTGAAAAGATTGGCGAGAAGGGTGAACCATTCATATTGGCATCACAGGCGAAACAAATATTCTATATCGATGATCCTGCAAATGATAAATGGTCGGTTGTTCTTCATGGTAAAAGACAGTTCATTGAAGATCCTATAGATGAAGAAGAGTACTATGATAAGTATGATGACTCCAGTCCATTCTCAGTTGGGTTGCCAACTCCACAAAATATTGAAGCTAATGATGACTTACATGTGTGCGGAGATCACAATGAAGGATTGTTAATTGATAAAAGATCACAATTTTAGAGACATGTATGTTTATATTTTTTAACAAATGCTAGTTAATACAAATGCTAAATGTTTGCCTTTTTCTGGTTAATACAAATGCTAAATGTTTGCCTTTTTCTAGTTAATACAAATTCTAAATGTTTGCCTTTTTAATGACATTTTCATATGGCTGACCATGATGAGCATGATGTCCATGATGAGCATGAAGTCCATGATGAGCATGCTGTCCATGATGAGAATGATGTCCATGACGAGCATGGCGAGGATAGCAATGTAAGTTCTAAAAACATATCCTGTATTTCTATAAAATTCATAATCTTCTAGTTATGTCATATATCCCATATTTCTGTATTAAGCTAATTCAGTGGGTTTATTTTTATCAAATTTTAGGTTGATGATGCACATGTACCCACTGAAGCATTGGAGCAACTTGATGCGCAGCACCAAACACTTAATAAGAAAAGGGGCATCACTCTATTGAAGAAGTTAATAGCACTGAGTGGTAGTGGATCCAAATTGGTTGTGGATTTTGATAATGGAGGAAATGTAATTGGAGTGAACCGCAATAATTTTGTAAACTATCTTGGGTGTGTCACTCGAAGCCATTGTGGTGTTAAGTATGATAATTGGCATAAAGTTCCTCAGGGGAAGAAAGACTTGATATGGAAGGATTTATGCGTGAGTTATTATTATTTGCAATTATATTTTGTAGATTACAAATTATATTATTTGCAATTTTATTTTTGGATACTAGTTAATAAGAATTCTATTTTACAGAATATGTTTGCATTGGATGAGAAGTTGCATCGTAAAAGCATGATGTAACATGCTGGAAAGATGATTAGGAACTATAGGACAAATCTGAACAGAGAATACATAAAAGATGATGATAAGAAGAAGAAGCAGCCCTTGAGCAGTGGAACTTCTTGGACAAAGAAGATTGGGACAATTTTGTTGCTTCAAGAAAATCTGAAGAATTCAAGGTATTAGGCGTCACTCCCAATTTAATTAATATATGTTGTATTCACCTATTCAAGATTAACATTTAGTGCTACTAACCAAATCATTAATGTGCATACT
Organism: Alisma plantago-aquatica; assembly: GCA_963693085.1. Taxonomy (NCBI): domain Eukaryota; kingdom Viridiplantae; phylum Streptophyta; class Magnoliopsida; order Alismatales; family Alismataceae; genus Alisma; species Alisma plantago-aquatica. The sequence goes on from OY856414.1 coordinate 851,215,058, forward strand.
AACTAGGCCCTCAGTGATGCGCAAAAAGCAAGGCGTGCACTGAATGTGCATGACCACACTATGGGTCCAAAGGGCTATGCAAGCGTTCGCCAAAGACTACAGGCGGAGTCTGCGACTACTCAGGAGTCTGCTCCTACTCAGGAGTCTGCCACACCCATGCCTCACCATGATATCTGGATAGCTGGGAGGCAAAACAAGAAGGGTGAAATAAAGAAGCCCGTAACTACTGAGGCAGCTGTGAAAATGGTAAAATACAACTCTTAGAGCAATCGTTTGAATATTGATTATTTGTGGTGTTAACTTACCAATTTCTGTTGATGGTGATTAGCGGGAGCTGCACGAGCAGAGGAAATAAGGCACGTTCATCCCTCAGGGCACAAGGGATGAATTGACAGTTGTTCTGGGTAACCCAGGGTATCCTGGACGTGTTAGGGGTGCAGGCGCTGGTGTGGGCATCAAAGCATTCTTTGGGCCATCCCAGCGCAAACCCAGAGCGGGACTTTCACAAGAAGAGGTAACATATTCTTTGTTTAGAATGTTACTGCAAAAGGGAATTCAATAATAAGAAGCTAATGTTTCTTTTATCCATGTATAGGAGAATAAGAGAGTTGAGGATATAGTTGCTAAGAAGGTCAATGATATAGTTGCTGAGAAGGTCAAGGAAGAAATAGTGTGGTGGAAGGCATCTCAGGCTTCCAATCAGCCTATGGAGACCCACTCTTCTCCTGATGCACAGACTGCGAGTAATCCTGGAGACCCATCGCCTAGCACGTCTGTTGTAAGTATTGTTTATGACATTGTAGCTAGTCTTTTTAAGATGATATGTTCGAAAGGTGATATGTATATATGTATAACATTCTTTACGTAAATTTGTAGGCATTGAAGCCATGCCGCTTAAGAATGCAAGACTATGTTGTTGCAGAGGCGAATGCTTACCAGTCCCTTCCTGGGGCAACGTTTCATGGGACTCCAATGTTGCAGGGCTACGTTCGTGTGAGCCCGATATGTGTCTTACCCGATTGGAGGGGAGTTGCATTGCCATATGCCCACTCAGATATTGATACACTTGGTGAGGCAGAAGGTGGGGTGATATTGTGGCCCAAAGCAGATGTCGTCTACACTACTGAAATTGTAAGATAAATTTACATTACTTTAGATTGTTAATGTGTATATATAAGGTCAACTGATCTGAAATTATATATACAGGTTAAAAAGAAGACACCCAGAGCACCTAGGCCTCCACCTCCACTTCCTGCATTACCAAGTTGGGTTCCAACTGACCTAAAATACCTGTTAGGTCCTGCTTGTAGGGGAATGACATGTTGGCTACGAGCACATAATATACATTGCCCTATAATTGTTTCTTTAGAAGCAGATTATGCAGGTCAATCATACGATAGCTCTTTATTTATACAAGATATTATTGAGATGTTTATGTATGATTGGCTGAATACATCAATGATAGAGACATGGATAAGGTGAGATCTTGTTTATACATCCATATACCTTGTGTAAGATCCGGTGATCTGGTTTCTTATATATTAATGCATACATAATACATGTTTTGCAGCTACTTAGTCAAAGATCAATGCAAACAATTTGCATTTGATCATGTGGGATTTTTGATTCCATCATTGATTAGTATGGTAGCTAAAGACCCGGATAGTGTTCAACAATACTGTATATATGCTTTTACAGTTTTCGGTCAGCAAAAGAAGACGATAATAATAGCTCCATTCAATGTCAAGTAAGTTTACTTTATTTATAATTTGGACTTAAGAAAATTCCATTTTTATTGTGCATTTTGAGTTATTAATTTTTAACTTTTTTACCTCTAGCGGTAGACATTGGGAGTTACTAGTTATTGTCCCCGAGACGTTCACTGTTTATTATCTAGATCCTGCGGGAAGTACATTGAACACTAAAATTGGACACATATTGAGAATGCCATTATTCTGGTGAGAAATATTTCATTTTTATATTTGTTAACATATGTTATTACATTACTATTTAATTATTCAATTTACTGTGTTACATTAACATGTAGGGGTTTAGATGCATTTAAAAATGTTGGAGGAAATGTCCCAACGAGAAAGAACCAGCCAATAATTTGGGAGAACGTAAAAGTAAGTTTCCGACTCCAATGTATATATTATTTATGTGAACTGTGCTTAGTTGTATTTTTTAATATTTTGTATGTTTCAATTTATAGTGCGCTACACAAGACAACGGCTGGGCATGCGCATACTATGTGATGTGATTTATGCAGATGATTATCCGACATGCCGCATTGGATATTAATACCATACATGAGGTATTATATATAGTCTCATTAGTTAGTATGAAATATATCAATCTTATTTTTATATTATTACTTATATATATACATCATTCTCTTTGCAGGTGTTTAAAACTGACCACACTATAGGTAAGTGCTTAAAAAATATACATGCTCCATATACGATGGAAGCATTAAATGAAATAAGAGAAGAATGGGCAAAAGCCATACAAACAGTGGCGATTGTAAGATATAATTGGGATGCTGATAGCGATGCTGAATGATATTTTGTAAATGAATATTTCTGAATGTTTATACATGTATTTGAATGTTTCTACAGGTGTGAATGTGAGAATTGAATTGATGTCTGAATGTATCTACTTGTGTGAAAAAATATTTGTTGATTTTGCAGGTTTGTGGCCTGTTTGTAGGCTGATATCAATGGATGTCGTAAACCTGCAGTTCAGAAAACTGAACTGCAGGTTCTCATCCTGCTGACCAGCCACAGTAGGCCTGCAAACTAATAAGAAAAAAAATTTAAAGTATAGGCGTCGGTTCTTTATAGAACACCGTCATCAAAGGCCTACAGCGTCGGTTATTAGATAAAAACTGACGCCTAATATGACAAACAACCCGACCGTGCAGGATAGCACGGCCGTGGTGGAAAAGGCGTCGCTTATTAGTATAAAACTGACGCCTATAGACTAAATACGGTCGTGCAGCGAAGCACGGCCGTGTCGTCATGGGTGTATGGCGTCGGTTGTTAAGTTGTTAACTGACGTAGAAAGTGTCCTAGGTGGTGCTCTTTTTTGTGGCGCGAACCTTATAGACGTCGGACAACTATATATAATCGACGCCTATATGTCAGATAGGCGTCGGTTAGAAAACTGACGCCAAAGAGTTCGACCTTTAGCGGCGCCCACATAGGCGTCGCTTGAAAACCGTCGCCAAAGGGGGTTAAACAACTGACGCCAAAGGTTGTTTCTGTAGTAGTGGTTAATGGTGGATACCGAAAGATCGTTTTTAATGCATCTAGTTTAGGGTATAGGTTACTACGACGGTGGAACCGACCTAGACATAGGTAGTGAATTGTACCACGATAGTGGGCAATTCTGATTTCAGGCCACTACCCGGATCGAGAGATAAATTTGAGTAACTATATAGAATTTAATACAATGAAAACCCGCGGTGAAACCGCAATCCTAAAGATTTCATCTTGAATTGATTAAACCAAACATTTAATAGATTGCTTTGTTTTGTTTTATTTTCATTTTCTTTTAATTTTAACAACAACTTCCAACTATTTAATCGGTCTAGCTGATTGTGAGTAATTAGTAGTAGTCTCCGACATTTCACGTATCCCTGAGTTCGACTCAGGCCTCACAAAGGCATATATTACATTGACGCGTACACTTGCGTTTCTATGCACATAAAAAGCGTGTCAAAGTTCAATGTTTTGAAGCTCAATCATATTGCTTTTATTGCCTATGTGATCCTTTTCTTGTTCATTATTTGCTTTATCATGTGACTTGCTAAAGGACCATATAGTATATATGTTATATTGTTTTGTGTAGAAAGACTAACTATGCAGGTAAGAGTAAGCATAATTTGAGGGGTAGCAATTCACATTGTTCAAATCATGAATCCCCCTACAATTCACAAGGCAAAGGTATAAATTTACATATCCTTTTTAATATGATTGAGGAATGGTTTGTCATTATCAAAAGGGGGGAGAATGTTGACTTGAGAGTTATACATTGCCCACATTTTGATAATTACTTAACCATTCCATTCTTATGTATCTAATATGTTTGTTCAAGATTGATTTCAGGCTTTAGGTACATGAAAAGGATCAAACTACACAACCCGGCTAGCGTAGCCCGGGCGGTCAAGCCAGCACGCCCCTCATGAAGGGTCGCTGGTTCGATTCCCCGCTCGGGTCAGCTGTATTTATCAACCTCTTGGGTCATCCGGGCTCTGGCACCTGTTTGGAGAGGGGGTGGGCTTCGGCCCATGCAGATCCGAAATCACTCCAAATGACCTTAGATTAATTTTTTAATCACTTGTATTGATGATATGACTTGTAACTAAGATGAGAAAAAATCAGGAAATTCCAACATTTGGTCACTCAAAAGTCAAACTGGAAAATTTGTCACAGGTTTTTTATCAGTCGAGTTGGAAACTCGACCGATCCAGTGATGGATTTTTTTAAATGACCAATCGGTCGAGTTGCACACTCACAGAACCCGACCGATCAATCAACTAAGCAAAATTGATTTTGATTCATCAGTCAAGTTTTCCAGAACAAACTCGACCGATAGTTTGAAAATTGGCTTTAACATTTAGTGGATCGGTCGAGTTACCTTTTTTGAAACTCGACCGAATGTATTGTACGAAAAATATATAAAAAGTGATTATAATCGTTGGAAAGTTGATGTGAGCAAAAATAGATCTGTTGTAACTTGTAAAATTGCTATATTTTGTTCTTAAGTGATTCCACACTCAAAAGCAACACCCCCAACTATAAATAGGACTCCTTGGAGTTCATTCCAAGTTTGCTCATTCATGTTAATCTAAGTCTTTGTTATAGTTGAGTGTGTTGCAACCCTTTGAGCCTATTTCTCTCTCTCATTTACAAAGCACTTCGTGATTATGAGTGAGTTAGGTATGTTGTCAGAGAGCTACCTCCATGTGCTTGTAAAGATCTCATTCCTTCCATCTTCTCAACCCCCTTTCTCAAAGAGCAAAGGTTGAAGCAAGCTTCTCCGAGTGAAGGTGAAGTTCTTGCTGGTCTTCATCAAGGTTGAAGAAGAGGTGAAGATCTTCTCCAGTTGAAGGAGAAGGGCAAGGCCAAGATTTAAGAAGAGTGGGTAAATCCTTCAAGGAAAAAGACTTGATGCAAATGTGGGTAAGTCATTGTTGAAGGCTGAAGAAATCTTGATCAAGTGGGTAAGTCCTTGTGTAGGTGGAAGACTCTTGTCTTGAGTAGGTAAGTCCTTGGATGTATGGTGGTCTCCTTGTATCTCTTATGAATGAATATAAGTATACACGGATTGCAAAGTCCTAGAGATTTACCTCTCTAGGTAGTGGATTGACTATCTCCTAGTTTGGAGATTGGAACCACTCTAAACCACCTTGTCCAAGTGCATGTTTCAATTTCTCTCATCCTTGCTATGCTTGCTTAGATAAGACTTAAAATTGAACTTAAGCTATTGGTTTTGATTGATATAATTTTAAGGTCTAACTTATCTTGTGAGAATTTTGAAGCTCTATTCACCCCCCACCCTCTAGAGCCCTAGATCCAACAAAATCTAGGTACACCAAATCTATCTAAATGTAGATATTTTTTTGTTGAACCAAGTGAAACCCCCCCCCTTCTTTTTTATTGCATGAGGTTTATAAGTACATGATATATACAAGTAAAGAAAAATGAATGTAGATAGATTTGGTTTTACTCTCTGGTGATTGTTTGAATTTTTGTGATGCATGTTATTGTAAATTGTTATTATTTGTGTCAATAAAGTAGATTGTAACAACTTAAGTACATAAACCTTATTTTTCTAATCAACATGTTAGCCAGAAGAAGTTGAATCGGGAGTTTTTTCTAAATGTAATAAGATGTGTGATTGAATTACAATGAACTCATTGTACTGAAGTCAATGTTGTCGATTAATGCCTTGCACATTGTAGATCGTTTCATGGAGATTTGTACTTGGAAAAGGTAAACAAGCATACTATCTAGAACATGCCAAAAGGAGGTAGTCATGACATGATACTAGGGAACAAGTTATTTGACATAACAGCATCCTAATCCCACAATGAGGTACCCAATATACTTGAAGAGTCTAAATGGTATCGTAGTTTAGTTTCTGATAAGAATATGATCTTTATTAATTCTCCTTGAGCAAGCCAACACGAGGTTTCACGTATTGTTTTACACATGTGCAAGCCACTTCCGCGTAACTAGGAATCGGGCCCTAGTTTGGACGTTGTTGATCCTTACTTTTTATACATGGCATATATGATGTCCAAATGAAGGTATTAAGTTTAGTATTTAGTCGTAAGGATTCTAGATCTGCCTTGAGAGCCGTATGACAAGTCTTTCGGCCAGCCAAGATTTTGGCATGATTAAAACCAAGTAGGTTAGGGACAAGTTAAATAAGTAGAGTACACACTAAAGCACTATAATTAGTTAGTAACTAGCAAGGGGGAAAAAAAACCAGTTTAGTTAGATAGTTAAAAATATTTCTGTTGCTTTATTTAGCATATTATTGTCAATGTTTTATATACTTATAATTGTAAAATTTGACATGAATTGTAATGGGATTCATCAAGGAGACATTTGGGCAGAAACTTTTAGAATCTCGTATAATATACACAGGCAACAGTAGTTGAGATTGCCATTTAGCCGCTGCAGCTACGGAGCTGCTGCAGGAACGAAGGGAATTTCTTTCTAACCTGGACCAGTTTAATAAATTCTCTAACCCCGTGGAAATAGATATAATTTAAAATCACGCCTCACACTCCCCATCAGGCTAGCTGGCGACTGAAAAAAGGTATCATAGGTAGAAATAGTGGTAGTCTAAACTGTCATTTTTTGTACAAATTTGTGGTGATCTAAAAGTATCCGTCCATACGTCCCCCAAGTGTACTAGATTTCATTTATTTTAAATTACGGTACATGTTATTTTCTAGCTGGAAAGGAATTTCATTCATTGGGATAATAGCTCATTATCTACTGATTATGTGCTACAGTAAAGCCAAGAAAGTTACGAAGAAGTCCATACATAAAGATAATTAAACCTCATATAAAATTTGGATGGTGGTTCAAGTAGTTATTAGTAAATCTCTAATTATTGGTCCTTATTCACTCTATATCTTGGGATTAATTTAATATTTGTAATAATTGTAGTTATGATTTGATCTTAGTGTGAATTCCAATCTAAACTAGCTTTATATCCATTAGGAACTCAACTAATGTTGGGATCTTTTATTATTAGTAATATTAACATGTTTATCTAATTCAGATAAATTCTAATGATTTTGTTAGTTTTATAACTTCTTGTGTTTATTTGAAAGGTTATTTAGTTGGACATTAGTAATTATATCTTATGTAGGATTATGGGATTGAGGTGCCATAGTCCTGGTTCATCCTATTCATGTGACTATAAGAAAACACATCCATATCACTTTACTAGTATTAGAAATCTTGATGTTCATTGCACTAACATGTAATTATACCATATCACTTTACTAGCCGTTAAATTTCACTTTTCAATGGTAACCTATTATTCTTCTTAATGATCGATCCCAACTAACCACTAACATGATATCATGCTATCACGGTTGGTGAATTTTAAAGAAGTCATGAGATAGATAAAAGTTGGCGTCTTATGCTCTATATATCATTTAATAAAAAAGCATGTATTCTCTTGGTAAAGATAGCATCCACCATATAACTATAAGATATAACCACCATATATCCTTATCCTCGACTAGCCAATATTTAGTAAAAGGTAACAACAACGACTTCACATTCAACTTCATACAACAAGAGTAACATCTCATCTTGTGCGTGAGACAAAAAGCTAGCCATTCACACATGCCCATACAAGAAAAAACATGCTAGAACATTATTCCCATCAACCAAATGTATATAACATGGTTCTAGTTCATGGATTAGGAGAATGCGTCAATTTTCATATAAAAATCAATACATTTTTTTTATAATCCAGGAGATTCATTTATTCATCATGTTCGCTACCAAATGTAAACATAAAATTAGGGCAATGTTTGTGTGTACATCCATCCACTAAGGCTTGCAGTCAGTAAAGTTGTACACGTTGGCTAGTTTTGTATCCTCAACTTAGCCATATTATCAACAACACGACTGTAGTTTCGTGGTAGGTACGTGATATTACAATCCAGGATGATTTCATTTTGAGGCACGTAGAGACAATTGATTCAAATTTGTTGGGATTCTCCCTTGCCGTAAAAGAAGGCTTATCGCTATCCGGGAATCTCCGGAAGATGTCAAGGTTATTCCGGTATATATAACTAGGGCTAATGTTTATGTCTGCATCCATCCATTGAGACTTGCATTCAGTAAAGTTTATAGGATGGCTAGTTTGAAGGCCGAAAACTCAGCAACAAGATTGTATTTTCGTGGTAGGTACTTGATATCACATCCAAGGTGATCTTCATTTCGAGGCATGAAGAGACAACTAGTTTAAAATTGTTTGGAATTTTCCCTCGTCGTAGAAGAATGTTTACTGCTGTCTGGGAACTGAGAAGATGACGAGGTTATTCCAGTGTATAAGTTCACCAACTCATGAGATTCCATGGCATGGCATTGTAGCTCGACTAGATACATATTATTCAACATTAAAAAAACTATCAAGGTCGAGTCTAGAGGAAGAAATAAGGTTAGGCTTTAGGGAAAACTAGGGGTAATTATCATAAATTCTACATGTTAACGGAACCAATTGAGCCTCCTTTAGCTTTGAAGTCCTAAGATCAAACACCCAACACAGTAACATCGTCTAAGGTTTTCTTTGAGCTCTATATAACCAATAAGGGAAGATTTTAAAAAAAAAAATGAAGTTCAGATGTGCCCATGTATATACGTGGTTCAACCACTAATTTAAAGCCGTAGCTGAATCATTGTTTCAAACCATCGGAGGAAAAGAAACTTATTGTTCAATTATAGACACAAGTAACTTTAGTTAAAAGGGAAAGTAAAGTTTACCATCGGAGCCAACCGAGATAATCAAGCGAAGCACCTATACCAGGAACGTGTCCTTACGTAGAACAACAACATTAGAACTCACCTTCACCCATCACTTTCCAGTCAATCATAGCTCAATGATTGCGTTTTGAAGCTAGACTTCAACCCAAATCAGACCACCGATCGCCAAAACCTACTAGACAATGGAGTCCACGTGTTGTTGATCTGGTGGATATAAATAGGAGAATTATAAACAAGAACTGATATCAGAATCGTTGAGACGTGCAATTATATATTGTCCTTAAGAGTATTTCAGTCTTATTTGACGACGATTGTCGGTGCAGCAATAAACGCGGCGGCTACTCTCTCAGGATATAACAACATTTGGAGCGGCAATGTGTGCGCCCACAAGTCGCATTCTCCGGCGAACATCAATTGATCGTTCTTCCAGTGATCACACAGACATTGTTGGCGGAAACGGCAAAACACAGAAGGAAACGAGCGAGAGAGAGTTTTGTTTTTGTTGCATATACAAAGCACTCGACCACAATTTTTTTTATATAAGAGTTGCGACGACGGTTGTCAAAGGAAAGACACAGGTTGTTGTCAATGGAACATACACCTACAGCGGATATCTTCCAAACAGTCACAACCGCAGTTTTGAAAGGTTGTAACACATGTTAAAATCATCCAGTGAAGCAAGAGGCAAAACCAAGCCGGGGTTGCGCCCACACAAGGGGCTCCGGGAGACCGGATTTGTACCCCTTCTACGCACAAGACGTGGCATGTGTCAGCGTGCACGATTAAAGGGTTTCTAGACGGACTGACCCAAATCCAATCGAGTTGCCCCACCAAGCACGTGTGAAGCCCTTATCTCATTGTGTTCCTCAAACATACTATGAATAAGAACCCATATATAAGGAGAGAAGTTTCAAAATTCCACAATGTGGGACTAAAGCTAATGCATTTTGCTTTGAAATATAACATTAAATACAACAATCCCCCACTATTTCAAAACAAAATAAAATTTGAATTCGAGTAATTCGCTAGAAAAACTTAAACAAATGGCATACATGAGCTTTAGTAGAACTATGTTCTTTGAATCAAAGTATAGAATACATGTACGTAATCTGTAGAAGATCGGTGGAACTCTGTTCTTGAACCAATTCCTCTTTTATCATATTAGATGTTCATTACTCACATGACATTCATAAAAACAAGTGTCATTCTTATAGTTTGGCGCCTTAGGTCATGCCCCTACCGGGAATATTCATGAGTGCACTAGAGGTCTGTCGAAATCTCAACAAGAATGGCCCCACTCTACACTTGTATAGTTCTACCTTCATCAAGTATATATTAGAGTTATATACACCGCCAATAATGGCTATCAAGTCTATTAAAAATAAATATATTCAACTATTTCACTCCAAATTATTTTTTACATCATAAGAATGAGATAAAAATCATAACAATACATTGAGTCGACAATTATTTCGCTTTTTTCGTTGAACCTCCTTCTCGGGATCTCCCTTCATGAAGGTTGAGTGTCCATCACATTGACTCAGGGTATGGGAATAACCCCATTCTTCTTAATGTGTTTCTCACAAGTCTTTGATTTACTGGCTTTGTCATAGGATCAACCAAGTTCGACTCTGATTTCACATAATCTATAGAGATTATGCTATTGTATATAAGCTTCCTCATAATATTGAGACATAGACAAATATGTCTACTCTTCCATTATAAACTTTGTTTTTAACTCTCGCTATGGTAGCTTGATTATCACAATGTATATACGCCGGTGGAGAAAGTTTCTCACAAATGGGAAGATCCATTAAAACATGTCTTAGCCATTCGACTTCAGTTCCGGCCTTTTCTAAGGTAATAAACTCAAATTTTATAGTGGAACGAGATATACATGTTTGCTTGGTGGATTTCCAAAACACAACACCTCCACGATGTAGCCACTTGTAAATTTCAGTTCATCTGAATCAGAAATTCAATTGGCATCACAAAATCCTTTTAGCACAGTTGGAGATCTACAAAAAATCATTCCATGCTTTATTGTGCCTTTTAGGTATCTTAAAACCCTATGTAGAGCATCTCAATTATTCTTGTTAGGGTTTTGAGTATATCTACTTAATCTCCCAATTACAGATGCTAGATTTGGATGAGTACAATTCATTAAGTACATTAGGTTTCTAATTACTTATGCATATTTTATTTGTTGAATGCTAGTACCTTTATTTTTCTTAGGGTTGCAATTAGAATTAAAAAGTGTTCGAACTGGCTTATCCAACATTGAAAACCTTTTGAGATTTTTCTCAACATAATGTTCTTGAGAGAGCATGATGCAATCATCACTTTTAAGGAGTTTAATTTCCAAAATTACATCTACTTCTCCCATATCTTTCATGTCAAAATTAGAAGCCAAAAGACTTTTTACACTGTTAATGTGTCAATATTAGTGTCGAATATAAGCATGTCATCCACATAAAAACATATAATAATACAATCATGATTATCCACTTTAAAATATATACATTTGTCTCCTTCATTTATATGAAATCCATACAATATAATGACTTTATCATATTTCTCATGTATTGTTTTGACACTTGTTTTAAGTAATAGATAGATTTGATTAATCTACATACCATATATTCTTTCCCAGGAACAACATAACTTTCCTATTGATCCAATATAAATTTCTTCATTTAAATCTCCATTCAAGAAAGTAGTTTTGACATCCATTTGATGTATAATTAATTTCTTAATAGATGCCAAAGCTATTAAAATTCTGATTGAAGAGATTCTAGGTATCAAAATAGTCGACATCCTTTTGTTGTTTGTATCCTTTGGCAACTAATCAAGCTTTATATTTATCAATGGTTCCATCAGTTTTTAATTTTTTTTTTAATATCTATTTACAACCTATAGGTTTAATACCTCGTGGAATACCCACTAATTCCCATGTAATATTGGATAATATAAATTCAATCTCACTATTAATTGCTTCTTTCCATATAGAGGAATCAGACAAACTAATAGCAACATGATAAGATTGAGGATCATTATCCACAATAAAGGAATAGAAGTCATCACCAAAAAAATTCCTTCCTCATCCTATTGGATAGGCTCTAAATTATAAGGTTCAAAAGAACATTATTATTAGATGTACTAGGTATATTTTCTAAAGTTTCATTCAATGTACTAAATTTGTTTCTATAAGAGTTTTCATTGGAAATATATGCTCAAAGAATTTTGTATTTTTAGATTCAACAATAGTATTTGGTTCTACAGTATTTTTGCTAGTTCTAAGAACTAGAAATATATATGCAACACTATTTTGAGCACATCCTATAAAGACACCATCAAGAGTTCTTAGTCCTAATTTCCATTTTTTTAGGTTCAGTTAGCAAAACTTTGGCTAAACACCCCCACACTTTAAATATTTTAAGTTAGGAGGATATCCTTTCCATAGTTCATATGGACTTTTATTTCTCTTTCTACTAAGGATGGGATTTTGAATAAAATAAGATGATATAATTACTCCCCCCACCACAAGTTGTTCGGCGCTCATGATTTTATCATGATAGAATTCGTCATTTCTTTTAAAGTTTTATTTTTACGTTCAACAGTTCCATTTGATTTAGGTGACTAAGGAGGAGTATATTCATGTATAATCTCATAAGTTAAACAAAAATCATTAAATGATGAACAATCATATCCACCACCCCTATCTAACCAAAGACATTTTACCGTTTGATTTAGTTAGTTTTATACTTCTATCTTATATTTAACAAACATCTCAAATTCTTCATCTTTTGAGTGTAACAAATATAATTTTTTATAGCGTGAGAAATCATCCAAAAAAGTTATGTAAAATATTTTTCCACCTCTAAATAATTTTCCTTTTAAATCTCCAAGGTCTGTGTATTAATTCTAATAATTTGGAATCCTGATGTACAATTTGAAGACATGGTTTCTTTATAGATTTAGTTTTAGCACAGACTTGGCACTTGTAATTTAAATCAACAACGGATAACACCCAAATCTACACATATTCTCTATGTTATTTATCTATGGTTTTGCACCACTTTGGCCTTAATATGCCCTCTAATGCTCATGTTTTAGTACCTTTTATCTTTACATAGATAAAGTAACTAGCTAGACAATAAAGTAGCCAATTTAGTCAGTTTTGGGACAAGCAAGCACCAAGCTTGTGATGGCAATTATTCTCCATGTATTCTCTCTATTGTTGCTCTGGTTATTCGCTTATTTTGCCTAAATCCCCTCATACATCCTCACTTAGCTTAATTGACTTTATCTCTATTTTAATTGGATTTTATTCTAATTGTGCATGCTAAATTGGCATACATGGGCTCAATCTATAGGCCCATCTACTAAAGGGGCCCTTGCCTATTCAAGTCAGCTGGGGTCGGCCCTTTTGTTCATTGCGTTGTTGGCTAGTTCCCCACTATCTCTTCTTACCCTCTAAACCCTAACACCTCAGACACATCTCAACAAACCATAACCCCATCGTCTCCACAGTGGACCGCGATCACCCAAGCACCTCTTGCACTCCCCCCCCCTTCACCTCACCCCCGCGGTTGCACTCACACCACGTTGCGACCATGGCAAGTCCTCCACACCCACCGCTGTCATCAACCACGGAAACTCCAACACCTTTGGATCGCGATCTTGATCAAGCCCACCACCTCTGATTCGCATCAAGCCATCACCTTGCCTACATCAACAGCCATGATCGACTCCGACAACGCCATCATCACCGCGACCACTTTCCCTCTGTGCCAGCCTCCCTGCTGCCTCCATCAAGTCGCGACCACGGTTGTTGACACCGCGACCTCCAACACTAAAATTGTGGTTCCTTCATCACCTCTACCAACTGTTGCTCAGCCTCACGCCTTGATTGTGACATGCCTCCTCGATCACGATCAACAACCGCTCCTCCATCACGACCACCTCTTACTGAGATTATAGTCTTCCGTCCACCTATAACCGCAACCCCCACACCTTCAGACTGTGCCCACGGTCACCCTCACCCTCAAACAGACTGCGATCCCTTTTCCCCCTACACCCGTAGTCCCCTTCATTGCCTACACCGCAACCTCATCCACCCTACAAATTGCGATCGTGGCATCTCGCAAAAACCGCGGACACTTGTCACCCTTACCACGGTCGCGGTTATTTCCAAAGATCGTGACTCCTCCATCTGCACCGCGATCTTCTTCCATCCTGCTCGCAGCTGCTCTCGACCTAACCACCACCAGGCCGCGACGTCCCATGACCTCACCCACTACACCGCCTCCTCTTCACCATCTCTTCCTGAACAACGCCAGCTCCGCTCGCATCTCTCAACTCCCATAGACCGCGACCTCCCCTTCACCTCACACCAAACTGTGACCTGAGGATCATGGTCGCGCTCGTGCCTTCACCTCCAACATCGCCACCATGATCGATAGCCACCCTCATGCCCATACAGCCGTGACTTCTGCCTCTGCATGCACTGTGATCAAGTGTTGTCCAAGAACCAAAAGAAACTGCGGTCTCAGCCCACAAAAGATCACGGCCTCACTACTACCATGAACACCGTGACTCCAGCACCTCGTAACTGCGGTCGCAATTCCTTCCACACCTAACCGCAGTCGCGGTTTGTTATACCACGACCAAAGCAGGGCAAGAACCGCGACCAGTGTTGATAAAAACCGCAACCAGTGTTATAAAAAGAGCCAACAGCCCAAAGGGATTTCTAGGTACACATGTGCCTATAAATACCTCCCCCATCCAATCCGAGGAGAAAAAGGGGGAGTCCGGGGGTCGAGACACCACGAGAGACCTGTAGGCTATGAGTTTGTGCCCAGCCCAAGGGGGACCTCGACCCAGAGTCCCGCGGGATAGCACGGAGGTCCAAGAAGACTGAGGTGCTCACTCCACACTGCCCTCTATAGTAGGCTTCCATTCTCTCTCCACCCTCCACCTTTAGTCTATGATCTCTAAAGGCGGAAGCTGAGGAGAGAGAAGATCAGCGTCTACCACGCCATCCACTCCGCCCTCTAGATCTATGGAGAGATTCACGAACCTGGTCCATCCATCCGCCTATTTACACCCAGATCTGTGGTGGAAACCCAGATCTGGACCATCCAGCTATCATCCACGCCACTATTTGGGGCAAATCTAGAGAGAGAGAGGGCCAAGGAGTCCAGATCTGATCAAGGAGGAGGACCAAAAGATGAGATCCAGCCTATACAGAGGCAAAGGAGTGAGAGCCACCTCTCCCCCACGGGCTAAATCTTATCTTCTTCCCCTTTCTTCTGTTGTGTTCCTTGGTTTCTTGTACAATGATGCTCTTCCATCTTTGTTCGGTGCCAACTATGCTTGTCCATGGCTAGTTGAGCTCATTCTTGGCTATGTGGCCCGTTTTGGGCATGTTTATGTACTTTTGTCTTAAGCAAGTAGATTTATTTCAGATCTAGTATGTTTTCTTGTTCTAGCTTCCCTTTTTGGTTATGATTTCTAGTTTGGTTGATCTCTTTCTTGCTTGAACTGTTATTTCTACATGTATCAAGAGATCCATGTAGGAATGGTTAAGAGAAGATGATTTGGATTGGAATCTAAGAGGAGGACGGTTCAAGGTTGTTCGTTCCTAACATCCCCATAATATTCTAAGACCCGAAAGGGTACCTAGTATATTCTCGGGTGTTGATTTGTCATCCTCGAGAGGTTTGATAGCATATCATGATGGGTTTTAGTCATGCTGCACGAGAGTGAGTGGGATGATCCCACAGGAACAGACACGGCAGTACGTCCTATGTTTGAATATAGATTGCTTGCTCAGGTGTTCTAGGGTTGTCTATGCCTGAGAACGGGTGCATAGACTGCCCAACTTGTGGTTACATAGCCACGAACTCCTTCTCTCTAATTAGTAGAATCTTGCAGACTCTGTTTTATTTTCGTTTCTTTTCTTTGTTTTGTTTTATTTTGTGACAACCCGCTAGACTAGTTCTAGCACACATTTTCATCGACTATCGTTTTGGCTTATCTGACTAAAGAACAAAATCTGTGGCATCCTAAATGTCACCACGTCCATGTGTTCGACCCTGTATATCTACTTCGACACCGTAATAAAGTTGCGGGCATCCTTGAAGGTTTCGGGTTATAAATTAAAAGTTCTGATCACACCAGAGGGTAATCAACAATGTCATACATATTTTTAAGCAATCATAAAGATTTCATATATTGTACATATTTAAAATTAACATGTCCAAGTGGATTATGCCAAACATAAAACGAATCAACGATATAAGCAGAAGGAGTAATAGTATTTATTGAAATATTTGGTACATTAAGGCAAAACAAACTATTTGAATTATAACCCATGACAAGATGCTCCCCAGACTTAGAAAGTATGGCCCAATTAGATTCAAATGAAACCTTTATCCCATATTTGACTAGTTGGAATACTGAGAGTAAATTTATGCTAAGCTCAAGCACATGTAGCACATTTTTATCAATAAGAATTTCCCAGAAGTCATCTTGATCTCAACATTACCCTTGCCGGCTACGAGGGATGTGCTTGCATTGTCCATGACAACTCTATGCTCATCCCTTCCTACTTCAATGTAGGTCAAGAAGGCATCTCTATTGCTACTAATGTGGCGTGAAGTCCCAAGGTCGATGATTCAATTATGATTATGAAATGATTCCATATTGTCAATACTAAGAAATGCCACGAACACTTCTTCTGTCACAAGGTTGGTAGTTGATTCTTTTGAATATTGGACCATTTGCTACTTTCTATTCTTCCACTTAGGATAAGTGTGATCGGGTTTGCCACAAACATAACAAAAAAAATTATTTTCTTAATATCTTTATGACCTTTATTTTTATAGTTGTTTATTTTATCCTTTTTTATTTTTCCAATGAATGTCAATATGATCGGAGGTTTTATTGTTTTGTTTAACACCGTTTTTTATTTAAATTAGATCTTTCTCTTGAATGATTTTTATCTTCAACCCAGATGGGTGTAATTACATCATCTAGTGACATAGTCTTTTTTATGTTATAAATTGTTCTTGTAATTTTTCCAAGAACTAGGTAATTTTTTAATTCATCAGCCAATGATGAAAGACTCAGGAAGATTTATCTTTTCATTTTTCAAATCATTAAGTAAAATCTGAAAGTCATGAATTTGAGTTGTTATTTCCTTATTTTCAGACATACAAATTCCAGAAAATTTGCAATAGTGATTTTTAGGGTAGAAACCTCTTCTAGAACATATTTATTATTTAGACTTGTCTAAATTTTAGGTGCAATTTTAGTTAGAAAATAAGCATCAAAAAATTGATTAGAAATAGTGTTTAAAATGACATGATGACAAATTTGATTTAGCTTTTCACGTTCAAAAGAATTATTTTTTGGTTTGGGTTCAGATAAAGCAAATGCTACGCTGGCGACTTCTAAAGTATTGTATATCTTTTGATGCCAACGATGATAGATCTACCTATCAATAGTTTCGATCTTAGTTACGTCAGGTAAAGAATTGGTAGACACAGTAGAAATAGTAACAATCTGATTATTGGAAGTGGACAACATCACATGATTAAAAGAGTTTCAAATCCTTTCATATTAGTATCCATCAGAAAAGACATTTCAAATCTTAAGATTGTTGATGTGGTGGATATAAATAGGAGAATTATAAATAAGAAATATTACTAGAATCATTGAGTTATGCAAGTATGCATTATCCTTAAGAGTATTTCCTTTACTCAATGATGAATGTCAGTGGAGTAGTAAACATGATGGCTACTCTCCTAGGATATAACATCATTTGGAGCGGCTATGCGTGCACCCGCAAGTCGCAGTCTCCAGTGAATATCACTTGATCGTTCTTCCAAAGATCACATGGACAACGCAGTTAAAAGGGTTTCCGGATTGGACCGGTCGAAATCCAATTGGGTTGCCACACCATGCACGTGTGAAGTTGTTATCCCAGTGTGTTCCTCAAATATCCTATGGATAAGCACCTATATATAAGGAGGGAAGTTTCAAAATTTCCCAATAAATGTCTTTTGGTGTTAAATACAACAGAAAATACAACACATACTAATGACATTGAGTAAGGTGTAGGTAGCAATGCTTTTGTTTAGTTCCTTAAGGAATCATATTTATAGATTCTAACAATAAAGTTAGGATCTGAATCTAAAAATGTACAAGAATTTGCTTCTTACTTAGGATGCATTCATATCCTTTCCCCAAGTATAAACTTTTGAATACATGTCCATATATTTTAAGTCCATGACACTACGAAGGAATTATATTAAATATCTTTTAGTGACACTACCGGCTCATGAACACACCTAGCTCCTTCATGAAAGCCAGCCAATAAGGCCACCAACCACCCTATGCCAACTCTCTTTGTATGAATGGGACAAGCTGATGATGATCATAATGGTTTACAAGCATTATGCATAGTTATCATTAATAAGTGCGCCCATAACATGTAGCTATTTGGTTGTTGACTACATGTGTAGCTATTAGATATTTATCCATTCATCATAACAAAAAAAGTTATTAGATATTTAGATTCTCAGTTTGACACTCAAGTCGCTGACATGATTAGAACTATGTTTGGGGGATTCTTAATCTTAACCCTAGTGATAGTGGGTTCGGATGTACACCCCAATCTTGTGGGGGGCGAAAAATTAGGCTCGTCCCCTTTTGAGTTCTTAAGAGTATTTTCGCCTTCTTCAAGGATGAATGTTGATGTAATAGTAAACGTGGCGGATACTCTCCCAGGATATAACACTATTTGGAGTGGGCGGTGGCCACTCTCCCAGGATATAACACCATTTATAATGGCAATACGTGCACCCACAAGCCACAATCTCTGACGAACATCACTTGATCGTTCTTCCAATGAACACACGGACAACACACACTCGTTTAAAGGGTTTCTGGGCCAGACCAACCCAAATCCATTTGAGTTGTCTCATCATACGTATGTGAAACCCTTATCCCATTGTGTTTCTCAAATGTCTTATGGATAAGAAAGCATATATAAGGAGGAGGGAAGTTTCAGAATTTCACAATGAATGCCTTTTGTTTTGAAATACAGTAGAAAATATAACACATATTAGTGGCATTGAGGAAGGTATCTGTAAGGACCCTGACCTTTGTTTTGGGCTTATCCTATTTGTTTTACCTAACCCCTGTTCTTAGTTGCTTGCTAATCACCTTTAGTGGTGATTAGGGTTTGCTTGTGTTTTGTTGAGTGTTGGAGGTGCTACTTGCAAAATAACCTAAGTTAGGGTTGATAGGAAAGTTTGTCACCTTGAGAGATGTTCTTCTCTCTCTTTGCTTCCTCTAAGTTGAGAGGAAGGTTTGGGCTCGTGCCTTGAGTTGTCTTGGGCTTGGTTGAGCTCTGTTGGGCCTTGCCTTGCTTTGAGGAGCCTTGTATCGGGCAAGGAGCACCTTGTGTCGGCCATGGGGGTATCGCCCATGGGTGTGTCGGCTAAGGTGGTGGTTTGAAGTGTGTCGACCTTTGACTTTGTTGACCCTTTTGCTTTGGTTGTGTCACCCTAGTTTGGACATGTGGCCGAACCTTGGTTGTGTGGTGACATGGTTTGTGCATATGTTTTACAAGGTGGCAAACGTGTGGACATGTGTCCCTGGGTAAGCTGACACCTTGCCATGGTTCCCCTTTGATCCTCATATATATAAGCCTTGCCTTTCACTTCCTTAGGATCCCTTTTAGCTCTTTGTTTCTCCTCTCTTCCTTAGTGCACGATACACCTCTCCCTTGCAACCTTGGTGGCTGATACCCTTGGAGGAGCTAAGGTTGGTGGTTGATCCCTTTGAAGGAGTTCTCTTCTTCTTCCTCTAGCTTGGTGGCCGATCTATAGGTGAACCTTGCTTCCTTGGTAAGAATCTTCTCTCTCTCCTTAGAATCTCCTTCTCCTTCTTGCTTGCTCTTCGGCCATGGTGGTTATGAGCTTTGTCCCTTTCCTTGAGGTGGCCGAAGGTGGTGTGCTTTGGAGCTAGAAGCTTAAAGCTTGGAGCTTTGGAGCTTGAGGAGTTTGCTTAAGGCGGGTTACATAATTTCTAACCCTAGATATACTACCTTCTTTATGTTGCATGATTCACATATGTTGATGATCGGCCATTGCATGTTATGTTTCTTGTTCTAGTACATGTTGTTGATCTTATGGATATAGTAAGCATGATGTTGTTGATGTTGTTGATGGTTTATATGCCTTTGTATCTAGTTGGTCGAACCATAGTTTGGGGTTTTCTTGTTGAGCAATACCCCTTTTCTCTCCTTGGTTTTGAGAAGTGAGTTTGAGCTCTAGTGATGTGGGAAATACCCCTCTCTCGTTTAAGTTGAGAGGTGAGTTTATATTCTAGTTGCTTGGGCAACACCCTCCTCTCACCATGGATTTGAGAGGTGATCTCTTGGTTATGTGATGATCTAAGTTGAGGTTGATCCTTGTGGTTGCCCGATTTGTGATAGAGATTGTACAAAACCCCTCTCTCTTGGGTGTTGAGAGGTGAGTCGATCTTCTTGATCATTTAGGGTTTGGTTCCCTTGTGCTTGAGGTTGAAAATGACCTTGTAGAGTTGTGCTTTGCACGTTATGACCTTAGAGTAGGGATGCCCGATAGCTTCATCTTGAGTTGTACCCTTGGCTGATATATCTAGTTGATATTTGGTTGGTGCCTGTTAGGGTTCCCTTGGTCGATACCTTTGTTGCTTGGGCGATACATCTTGTTGAGTGCTCTGCATGACACACCTTGTAGAGAGGTTGCCCGATACCATCTTGCCTTGAGATGGCCTTGGCCGATAGGCTTTGATAGCTTAGTGCCCGATATGGCTTTGGTCGATACCACCTTGTTTGGATGAGCTTTGGGCGATATGGTATGGTGTCTGACATGATAACCCTAGGTGTTGGCCGATATGTTGTTGCATGGCCATGCACGATACAACTCTTGGGCGTCATGAATGCCATGGCCGATAGGGATGATCCTTGGATGATAGGAAATTGGTTGCACGGTAGGGGCGCTTGGGTGATACCCCTTTGGCCGATATGATCCATGTGAGGGTTGGTCGATAGAGGAAACCCTAACCCTAACCCTAGCATGTGTGCACGATAGGCCTTTGGCCGACAACCCTGTGATGATGCATGATAGACCTTGTCTGACACCATGTGAGCTGGTGGGTTTTTGTTGCACGATAGGTGAAGTGATGGGGTTGGCCGATATGGTGGTGAGCTTGCTTAGGGTTGGGAAACCCTAGCCGATACATCCTTTGGTGAGGGTATGACCATACCCGATACATCTTTTGGTGAGGGTTGGCGCTGCCCGCCATACCTATAGTGAGGGTTGTAGGAATTTTGGTGAGGGTTCTGATAACCCAGAATGTATATAGGTGATAGTTCTCTATTAATAATGATAATACAAGTGATATGGTGTAATCACCTTGAATCCTGCAACTATGATAATGAGATAAGATGATAGGTTGTGAACTAGGAAGTTTGGAAGGATATGATGTTTCTACACATGATAATGTGACACATGTATATGATCACAAGTATGGGGCATGATATATGCTTATGATTGATAATAAAATTATGATTTCTACAGCTTATGTGTAATATACTCATGGATGTTGCTTTATACTTGATAGCATGATAATCATGTTAGTCCATGATGGCTTCAGTTATCTCTATGGATGTGTATACTAACCATGCAAGTATTTTTATGTGGATTCATAGCATGGTAAGAGCTATGAGATGTATGTGCTTGAGTAGCACCATGTGGTAATGAGATAACAAGTGATAGGTCTGAGGACCTGATATAAGGCTGAGTGCCTTGTTTAGGTGTTATCCTATGATGATGAGATAAGGGATGTGTTCCCAGAATAGTGATGCATGATTATGATGCCTTGAGAGGTAGTGGTTTATATAATGAGGGATTGAGGTCCTAGGACAGTATGATGATGGCAATAATGATGTAATTCTATAAGGTTATGTTTATACTTTGGTTGCCTCAACAATTGGCTTAAAATATACTAATTAATTATAGATGAACATATCATGTAGTTTTCCCTGTCCATAGATCCATCATCGTCAGTATCATGGTGATGGTGAAATATGTTTATCCTGTGGGATTTGCCTGGAGCGCATATTTTTTAATATGTGAGGTTTTCCCCTAGCCTAAAATAGGAGGAATCTGAGTACCACTGTGAATACATGGAGCATGGTGAACAGACCCATGGCTCAAGATATGTGATGATGAGCATGATGTGTTCATGTCTCAGATGTATGTACTAGCACCTATGTCAAGGTGAGCTAGAGATAAGGGTAGCTTGCAGAGCTAACCCTGAGGCTGAGGCCATATAAGCATGAGACTACAGTCCTGCTTTAGTTTTCATGCACTGACCACGAGGAGGTGAGTTCATGGAGTCTGACTCTCCCATTGACCTTGTATGGCACCGGTTTTTGGGCTTCGCAACCAAAGGTTGGATTTGAGCAGGAACAGCTCACTTCCTCAGGGCATAATAAAATGTAATCCAGACGAATAGTATATCTTGCTTAGAGCAAAACACAGAACATTGATTGAGGCCTTACTTATATAGCTAATCTAGTTATACCTTGCAGTTATGTGTACGATCCTTATATTTTGTGATAAGTTCTTATAAATCTTATCTTGTCAATCATGTTCCATAAAGAAATACTTGGTTATATGCCTCCTGGATATCTTGGTAAGATTGATGGTAATAATAGTCTTGCTCAGTATACTGCTCTTGTTATACACTTTATCAGTTATTTGCTTTTATTGCTTTAATCTTCTGAGGTTTTATAGTTTCGGCGGGGAGTTATGTTTCTCGCTGGGACTGTGTGTCTCACCCCGCTAGTTTACACCCTTTTTAGGTGACCGCTCTAGACGTGGTGGTGGTCGTGAGGTTGCGACCGAGCAGCAAGAAGAGCAGTAGAAGGCAAGAGATTGACATGCTGCTATTTTGGTGGTTTTGAAGTAGAGTCCTAGAGTCATCCCTGTACTCTCAGGTCCTCAGAGGTGTTTGATGACGTTTCACGATGACTAGCTATTGTATTTTTGTATATCCTGCTGTTGGTCGTATGTGGCCTGTTATGTATGTATAAATAGGTGATGAACTCTGATGCTGACAGTATAGATGGTTCTGATAAGCTGTGGGCATATATCAAATCTTGTAATATTTTTATAACATAGGATCTGGATGCAAAAGTTCTCTTATGTATACTTTCCACAATCAGTTTTAATTAACCTGTGTTTTCAGTAATTTGTGATTCCGCACGTGTTCACGTGTCATCTCGTTGTCTGTGTGATGGCGGGGTGTCATAGTTAGTTTGGTATTAGAGCTCTAGGTTCGCTGAGTCTACAAGGATCTAGGACTAGGTTTGCATCTGTTCTTGTGAGTTTTCTATATTTTCTTACAATAACCTTCTGCCCTCAGCGGAAGATAAAGCTTAAAGATGTCTAGAAACCATGAAGAACATGTTGCCAAGAGCAGCGATGCTGCATTAGTTGATGGAGTAAGAGTGCAGGAACATGAAGATCGGGTGCCTGAGGTCCTCCAACTTGACCCAGCCATTCTTAAAAACCCTGCCTACCAACAACTTATGGGGAAGTTGATGGCTACGATGAATCACATGGTGGAAAGAGTGACATTGCCTCAGCCCAGAGCACAGGCTCCCCATAGTGAAACATCGGATATTGGGAAGACCTTTGAGCGGCTTCTCCGATTCAGAGCTTCGAATTACACTGGAACGGTTGATCCGAAGGATGTAGATCTGTGGCTGACAGGTCTCGAGAAGGCATTCTGGATCCTTGACATCCCTGAAGAAGACAAAGTCAAGCACGTTGTCTACCTTCTGATGGGTAGTGCTGGCCACTGGTGGGCCATCAAGGAGGAGAAGTGACCCGGTGAGGTGATCGGTTGGGAGGTTTTTCGGCGAGAGTTCGTCAGTAGATACTTTCCAAAGACATATTTGTACGAGAAGATTAACCAGTTTGAGTGTTTATGCCAAGGATTGATGAGCATCACCGAGTATGAAGCCAAGTTCATGGACTTGCTGAGGTTTTGTCCTCACATGGAGGCGAAAGATGATGAGCGGATCAGGCGGTTTGAGAAAGGTTTGAGTGTTGAGCTATCGACACCTGCTACTGCTTTGGAGAATCGGGAGCGGTTTGCCACATTCGTGGAGTCCGTCTGCAGGATTGAATGGCCTGTCAGGGAGAAAAAGGAGTCCATGACCAGGAAAAGGCCTGCTCAGTTCTAGGGACAGAGATCTGGTGGCTTCAAGAAGCCAAGGTTTTCGGCACCTTCTGTAATGCACAGTTCTCATACACCATCTCAGTGGTCTCCAAGTAAGGTAAGAGGGCATGGATTTTCGCCATCCAAAGCACACAATACCGCTTTAGTGATAGTGATAGGGTCGTCTAGGCCGCAGATAGAAAGAAGGTCATGTTACCACTTTGGATAGATTGGGCATTTGAGGTCAAATTGCCCAAGGAGAGACGTTGAAGTAACGCAGCAACCAAGATAGAGTCAACAAGTGTCAGACAGACAACAGTCTAGTAGGCGAGGATGCGGTCAAGCATCGCTAGCGGGATCATCTGCTCAAGGAAGCAGAGGGCAAGGACGACAACAAGCAACGACTCAATTCTATGTTATGAGTCAGCTAGAGGCGATAGTCAACCGCGAGTGGTGACATGTCAGATGGAGTTATTTCATTCTGATTTGTCTTCTTCTTGCTTTATATCTGTTCTGGTTGACCCAGGTGCTACACACTCTTTTATCGCACATAGTCTGCTTGATAGCTGCCCTTTACTTGTTAGTTGTAAGAAAGATAGCTCGTTGTTAGAAACCCCTCTCGATGGTTCCTCGATGCTTTGAGAGGAGTGTCTGTCTTGTGTCCTATTTTTCTCGGGACACAGTATACAAGTGGATCTTATACCACTTTTATGCATGGATTCAATGTGATCTTTGGGATGGATACCTTAGATAAGTATAAGGTTGTGTTGGATTGTGGTTCCAAGTAGGTAGTGTTTAATGACGGTGGAGAAAAGTAGATCTTCCAAGGAGATAGGAAGATTCTCCCAACGTGTTTAGTGTCAGCGATAGTGGCAGATATGTTGCTGCGGCAAGGTTGTAAGGCATTCTTAGCTCACATTGTGGATACCAAGGTGAAAGGTCCTAGCCTTGAGGAGGTGACAGTTGTCCGAGAGTTTGTGGATGTGTTTCCTGATGAGTTCCCCGGTGTTCCCCCACCTCGAGAGATCAATTTTGAGATCAATCTGGTGCCAGGAACACATCCAGTTGCTCAGACACCGTACCGGATGGCTCCAGCTGAGATGGTAGAACTCAAGAAGCAGTTACAGGAGTCGTTGGACAAAGGTTTCATTAGACCGAGCACATCATCGTGGGGTGCTCCAGTCCTATTCGTAAAGAATAAGGACGGGTCGATGTGGTTGTGTATAGATTATTGGTAGTTGAACAAAGTCACGATCAAGAACAAGTACCCATTGCCGAGGACAGATGATCTGTTCGATCAATTGTGTGGTGCTACAGTGTCCTCGAAGATTGATCTACGGTCCGGATATCATCAGTTGAGGATTAAGGTGGATGACATACCAAAGTCAGTTTTTAGGACGAGGTATGGTCACTTTGAGTTTGTGGTTATGCCGTTTGGGCTAACCAATGCACCTGCTGCTTTCATGGAGGTGCAGTAGACAACAGAAAAGATCATAGTGATACAACAACAGTTGAAAGCGACACATGATAGACAAAAGTCTTATGCAGACAATCGTCGACGACCTTTAGAGATCCATGTGGGAGACAAAGTGTATCTCAAGGTCTCACCTTGGAAAGGCGTGCTCAGGTTTGGCCAGAAAGGCAAACTGGCACCCAGGTATATGGGGCCATACCCGGTAATAGCACGTGTTGGCAAGGTAGTTTACAAGTTAGAGCTACTGCCAGAGTTGCACAGGTTACATCCGGTGTTCCATTTCAGCATGTTGAAGAAAAGTCATCCAGACACAGGGACAGTGATACAACCAGTTGAGGTTGAGCTTGATGAAGATGTGACCTATGAGGAAGGTCCAGTGACGATCCTTGACAGTAGGGTAAAGATGTTGAAAAGGAAAGACCTGGTTCTTGTGAAAGTTCTTTGGCATCATCGTGGCATTGAGGAAGCCACGTGGGAGATTGAGGAAGAGATGAGGCAGATGTATCCCTCACTACTCTCTTCGGATTTTGGGGGTGAAATCCCTTTGTAGAGGTTTATGGCTTGTAAGGACCCTGACCTACATTTTGGGCTTATCCTATTTGTTTTGCCTAACCCCTGTGCTTAGTTTCTTGCTAATCACCTTTAGTGGTGATTAGGGTTTGCTTGTGTTTTGTTGAGTGTTGGAGGTGCTACTTATAAAATAACCTAAGTTAGGGTTGATAGGAAAGTTTGTCACCTTGAGAGATGTTCTTCTCTCTCTTTGCTTCCTCTAAGTTGAGAGGAAGGTTTTGGCTCATGCCTTGAGTTTTTTTGGGCTTGGTTGAGCTCTGTTGGGCCTTGCCTTGCTTTGAGGAGCCTTGTATCAGGCAAGGAGCACCTTGTGTCGGCCATGGGGGTATCGCCCATGGGTGTGTCGGTCAAGGTGGTGGTTTGAAGTGTGTCAGCCTTTGACTTTGTTGACCCTCTTGCTTTGGTTGTGTCACCCTAGTTTGGACATGTGGTTGAACCTTAGTTGTGTGGTGGCATGGTTTGTGCATATGTTTTGCAACGTGGCAAACGTGTGGACATGTGTCCCTGGGTAAGCTAAAACCTTGCCATGGTTCCCC
Source organism: Alisma plantago-aquatica (assembly GCA_963693085.1). Classification (NCBI taxonomy): domain Eukaryota; kingdom Viridiplantae; phylum Streptophyta; class Magnoliopsida; order Alismatales; family Alismataceae; genus Alisma; species Alisma plantago-aquatica. The sequence goes on from OY856414.1 coordinate 851,241,958, forward strand.
TTTGATCCTCATCTATATATGCCTTGCCTTTCACTTCCTTAGGATCCCTTTTATCTCTTTGTTGCTCCTCTCTTTCTTAGTGCACGATACACCTCTCCCTTGCAACCGTGGTGGCCGATACCCTTGGAGGAGCTAAGGTTGGTGGTCGATCCCTTTGAAGGTGTTCTCTTCTTCTTCCTCTAGCTTGGTGGCCGATCTATAGGTGAGTCTTGCTTCCTTGGTAAGCATCTTCTCTCTCTCTTTAGCATCTCCTTCTCCTTCTTGCTTACTCTTCGTCCATGGTGGTTATGAGCTTTGTCCCTTTCCTTGAGATGGTCGAAGGTGGTGTGCTTTGGAGCTAGAAGCTTAAAGCTTGGAACTTTGGAGCTTGAGGAGTTTGCTTAAGGCGAGTTACATAATTTCTAACCCTAGCTATACTACATTCTTTATGTTGCATGATTCACATATGTTGATGATCGGCCATTGCATGTTATGTTTCTTGCTCTAGTACATGTTTTTGATCTTATGGATATAGTGAGCATGATGTTGTTGATGGTTTATATGCCTTTGGATCTAGTTGGCCGAACCATAGTTTGGGGTTTTCTTGTTGAGAAATACCCCTTTTCTCTCCTTGGTTTTGAGAAGTGAGTTTGAGCTCTAGTGATGTGGGCAATACCCCTCTCTTGTTTAAGTTGAGAGGTGAGTCTACATTCTAGTTGCTTGGGCAACACCCTGCTCTCACCATGGATTTGAGAGGTGAGCTCTTGGTTATGTGATGACCTATAGTGAGGTTGATCCTTGTGGTTTCCCAGTTTGTGATATAAGTTGTGCAAACCCCTCTTGGGTGTTGAGAGGTGAGCCGATCTTCTTGATCATTTAGGGTTTGGTGCCCTTGTGCTTGAGGTTGAAGATGACCTTGTAGAGTTGTGCTTTGCACGTTATGTGTAACATCCCTGACCTAGGTTATGAATTAACCATAGGCGGTTTGCTTAATAAAAGTGATTATATGCATGCTCTTATCTTTTGAAAAGTAATTAAGGCTCAAGAGGAACTTATATTACAATTTTAGTCCTTTTTGAATATTGTTGAAATCAATACTTTGCCTATTTTGGACTAAAGTGCAAATTACCCAAGTTGAGGGGTCTATTTGCAAATTGTGCATGATAATATGTTCCTCATGTGTTGAAGAAACATGAGAGTGAAGATGATGCAGATGTATGGCTTGTGATAGTCTGATTACCAAGAAAGAGCTGATAAAACAATGTTTGTTCATGAAAACCTAGTTTTGGTGTAATGTACAATTTACCCAAAACCTAGGGTGCAATATGTAAATTACCACATCAAAAAGGTCCCTAATGTTTCTTGGCATCATAAGGAGCAAAGATAATGAGAAGGGTGCCTTATTTGAATTAATTTGAAGGAGAGAGAATCTTGATATTAAAATAATCAAGATTTAAGCATAATGGAAACATTAATGCAAAAATAAATAAAACAATTGAAGAGCCTTCAACCAAAATTAAAATGGTGGAATTCAGATGTGTGTGTAGACGTCCTTGATCTTTTCAAGGACCGAAAATATCCTAAGGAGGTGAAATTCCACTCACCTTATTATAAGGAAAAGAATTCCCACTCAAAAATATATATTAATATTATAAGGGATTAAGGTGCTTAATTTATTTTCCCTTAATCCATGGATAATGGAAGGGAGCTCGGTGAGATTGAGTTACATTTGCATTCAAGAAAACCAAGGAGGAATTGGTGGCAACATTTTTGGAATTAAATGATTTTTATAAGGCATTTTCTCTTTCATCAATTTTCTTATAAAAGAGCCTTTTCCAACCCACCTAAGAATCTTTTTCGATTCCTTTTCTTCTCCTTGATTGCAAAATCGACCAAGAGAGCTAAGAACAGCAGTAAGGACGCACCCAACCTGTTGGTAAGCCTTTCACCTTCGTTTTTCTTGATTTCATGGTGAAAATTATAAAACAATGCATGATTCCTTCATTTCTTCACTCCATCTTCAACCCTAGCCGATCCTTTCACTCCAAAAGCTTGAGAAACGACCTAGGGAGGTTTCTAGAGCTTCAAACACCATTGGAGTTGTGAAGCTTGGAGCTTGGGATCAGATTTGAAGGCGGGTTATATAACTTAAACCCTTAATCCTTGTCATTGAATTCGATTTCTACATGTAATTGATTTAATTGTTATTATTGCAATAGCTTTGCTTAATTGATGGAGTTACCATGGAAAATGGTAGTAGTTTCGTGAGTCTAAAGGTTGAAGATGATAACCTATTCATAATCACACACCTTAATCAAAAAACAAAAGCAAACGGTCTTGGACCTTTGGTCCAAACGGTTTCACCAAACCGTTTGAGCTTGGACTCCAAACCGCATGAAGGGGTTGACCGTTTGATATAGTTGACCATTTTGTTGACTCAAGGTCAATTAGGTCAATGTTGACTCACGTCTAAATTGACTAAACCTGTGTTTTGATGATGACTAACCATTCCACATATTGGTGTCTAATGCTTCTACTTGAGTGTTTTCAGATTAGGTATAGACACACTCCAAATGCCCTAACTTGCACATATCAAATTGGAGAAAAGACAAGTCAAAGTCATACAAGTGCACGTTTGTGTAATATGATGTAAATCCATTAGAATCATGTTGTAAATCACTTGTAATGATTGAATGACTTGTAATTAAGCTTAGAAAAAAATCAGGAGCACTTAGATCGAATGTTAGATCACTTTAGATGCAACTTTGAAAATTGATTACAGGCACTTTGTCGATCGAGTTTCCCAGCCTGAAAACTCGACCGATCATCCTTGATCAATTTTCTACAGATTGCATCGGTCGAGTTGTGTTTACACAGAACTCGACCGATCAAGTAACTGACCATTTCGATTCCTAATGGTCGGTCGAGTTTTGTCAGGACAAACTCGACCGATCATTTGAGTATCGGCCTTGTCGTTTACTTGATCGGTCGAGTTACCCTTATAGAAACCTGACCAATTGCATTGTACGGAAAAGTGCATAAAAGTGATTCTAGCCATTGTGGAGTTGCAATAAGTGAAAATATATCCATTGCAAGCCACAAAACGGCTATTTTTCATTATCAAGTGTTCCCAAAGGCTAAGAGGCATCCCCAGCTATAAATAGGACCCCTTGGGCTTCATTCCAAGGTTGAGCATTCATTGCAAAACTTTATGTGAGGTTCCTATTCTATAGTTGAGTGCTTCCTACAACCTCCTCTCTCTAAGATTAATCACTTGCTACATCCATTAGAGTGAGTAGGAAATCTGTAAGAGAGCTAGTCCTACATGTATATCTTGTGAGACTCTCACTTCCACCACCTCCATTTCTCTCATTTCAATTATGAAGATGAAGGTTCTCTCTCTTGTCCAAGAGAGGTGAAGAAGAACAAGGGAAGGAGTCCCTTGGTGAAGATCAAGGATGACGACTTGGAGCTAGAGTGGGTAAGCCCTTGGTGAAGGCAGAAGACTCCTTGTTCAAGTAGGTAAGTCCTTGGTGGAAGCTTCTCTGAGTGAAGGTGAAGTCAAAGGAGGAAGATCCAAGAATAGTGGGTAATCCCTACAAGGCTGAAGACTTGTGCAAGAGTAGGTAAGTCTTTGGAAGAAGGCGGAAGACTCCTTGAAAAGTGGGTAAGTCCTTGGTAAGGTTGAAGACTCTTTGTATTGGATAGGTAAGTCCTTTGTTTGGTCATGTATTGTAAGTCTTATGAATGAATATAAGAATGCAATGGTTGGGAAATCCTAGAGGTTGACCTCTCTAGGTAAGTGGACTGACATACTTCTAGTTTGAAGTGTGGAACCACTCTAAATAGCTTGTCTACTTTTGTTTGCTCAATCTCTATCATCCTTTCTATGCATTCTTTAGTTGCACACAAATTTCCTATTTAGCAACCTTATCTTGTGATATATCTTGAAGGTCTAATGAATTTTGTTTAAGTGCATTCAGCTCTATTCACCCCCCCTCTAGAGCATCTAATCACCCATCTAGGATCCAACACGTTTGAGGTCTGAACTTAATTACTTGTTAGATAATGATCCAATGGACTCAACTGATTGATTCAATGTGTGCACAATCCTTCAAGTGGAAACCCTAATCAAGTTGATTGATGAATCCTTGATTGGTCCTAACATTTTCAAGACAATTTGGGTCAAACGGTCTTGAGACCGTTTGAGCCCAAACGGTCTTGAAACCGTTTGGGACCAAACAGTTTCAAAACTATTTGGTGGGTTAGTGGTTGATCCTTAACCCATAGATGATGATCTAATGGTTTTGATTGATGATTCTTTCAATTGAATAACCAATAGTCAATTCAATGGTGCAATTGGAGATCGATTGGATTGATGATTGACCTAGTGAGCCCTTGCGGTTTTGGGACTAATTTGGTCCAAACGGTCTTGAGACCATTTGAGACCAAATGGTCTTGAGACCGTTTGAGACCAAACGGTCTTGAAACCGTTTGGTGGCAAACGGTTTCAAACCCTTTGGTGATGAAACTTCAAAACCGCACGGAGATTGATGGTGATTCAATTACTTGGATATTGAAGGTAATGCTAGTTCCAATAATCCAATGATGGTTAGTAATGATAATCAATGAAGGTACAAAGGTTAAAATCCTAATAGTACCTAAGTGATTAGTGTCAAATAAGGGATAAACCCTAATTTCTTATAAGATCAATGACTTGGTACACTATGTCATTCATAGTTGTATGAACTTGACTAAAGAGTTGATGTAACCCTAATTCAGGGCAATTTATAATTGAAACCCTAATTAGGATGAATAGTAAACCCTAATTATGGGTAATGGAACATGAAACCCTAAATGGGATGAATAGTAAATCCTAATTATGGGTGATGGAATATGAAACCCTAATTGGGATGAATAGTAAACCCTAATTGTGGATTATTGAATGTAAATCCTTTTCTAGGGTGAAATTATGTGAAACCCTAACTAAGGATGGTTTCATGAGAAACCCTGATGTTTGATGTCCTGTGGAGCTCAAATCTAGGGTAATACTATGTATTGCTTAATGAACCCTAATTTTGGGCAATATGGTGACAACACCATAACTATGATGTGGTGATGAGATGATTATCCTCATATGACATGAAATGGGATACCCTAATCCTGGTAAAGGAATAGTGGTGTTACCCATGAATAGTGAATTCATAATTGTTAATCATGGTTCTGATATGCAATTGATATCACTGTTATTATCTGTGCTAACCATGCAGGTATGTTGAAATGATGATCATGGCCAGGTATGAGCTATGATGTTTAATTCACTATTGTGATTGTACTTTGAGTGTCATAATATACCTTGTTGCCTGGTAAGAGGTAACAAGAGAGTTAATGGGTCTCAAGTACCATGTGTGATGCTTGTAATGGCAAGTATCATGTTTGCCTTGGTCAATTGACCTGAAGGTGATGGTTACCTGGAAAAGTGGTAACAATGCTTAATGATGAATCAAGGGTTTAATTACCTAGGGCCATGTGATTATGGTGATGAAATTGTGAAGGGATGAGAATTTCCAGTTTTGAGATAAGGGACTGAGTTCCCAGTATCTTTTAAAGACAGTTAAGTATTTGATGAAAATAGTACATATTTCCTTATAGCACTGTCATAATAAGTTTTGTTTGAGAATTTGCCTGATGCTAAAAGAATATGAAAATGTACTTAATTAATCAAGTGAAATATATTCATGTAGTGCTCTGACCATAGATCCATCATCGTCAGCAGTAGGTGATGGTGAAATAGGTTTTCTATGGAATTCTTGGAATTCGCATATTTTGAATATCTGGGGGTAAATGGGCAAAAATATCCTTACGTCCGGGTGAAGAGATTGAGTGAAGGTAAACACTAAACCTCTCAATCCTTCATGTGTTAGGATAGATGTATCATAAATCTCCCAATGGTTGGGATAGATATATCATTAATCTCCTAATATTATTTTATGTCGGGTCGATAGAGATAAACATTAATGCTCTCGATTGCCGATGAGAGCGCAGTTGACGTTGTAACTCTATAGTGAAGTTCCAGTATACCCTGGAAAGCTATTTGAGTAGTCGACACAGTCCTGCTTGTGGTCCCGTACTGACTGGGATGTGGGAGGTCATGGGAATCCGGCACTTCCATTGACCTATTTATGGTACTGATTTCGATTCTAGAAATGGCCGGTTGGAGTATGAGCGGTATACCCCATATCCTCAGAGCTTAAATATGTTTGCAAAATATAAGCAGCCGTGTAGTGTATTTGCATAAGATTGAAATACGAGAACTACTGGTTGATGTTATAGTGCTTAGTATGTCCTTGATACATAAATGTTAATTATAGTCTTTTAATTCATATTGAATATGAGACATGCTGCTTAATCAAGTTATAGTTAATATACTTGCATAAGAATGCTGCTCTAATCTGCATAGATGTTGATTCATCTCTAGTGATTTATATTATCCCACTGCTCAGTTTATTTCTATTTAAACTACAATGATAAAGTTTTGGCGGAGAGTTATATCTCTCGCTGAGGCAATTTTTATAATTGTCTCACCCCCGTGGGATCCAATGTTTTTAGGTAGACGCAGACATCAAGGCAGAAACTCTTCTGCAGGAGAAGAGCAGCAACATGAACCATAGGGACAACAGTGATCCATTAGGTGGAGACATTGGCTGTCTGGTTTTTGTGTAGATAGTCCTATAGTCGTCTCTGTACTCTCAGGTCCTAGGAGTTAGTGTTTTGATACTTCGATCTGAGATTTTGGCTTGATGCCTCGAGATTTTTGTATTGCTGATGTACAGTTTAACAGGGCAGTTAATGTTGTAACTCTCGAGAGGAAATAGTACGAGAGATGTACTAGTAAACCGGTATGTACTTGAAATACTTTGGTTCTGAATGAAAGAGTTTTCCTGTGAATGGATCTCTTGATAAATGGTTTTAATTTTTATTGATTTTCAATAATTCCGCTGCTAATAATACGCTTCCGCATTAGATAATATTTTTTTAGTTGTATGCCACATTATGACCTTGGAGTAGTGCTGCCAGATAGATTCATCTTGAGTTGTACCCTTGGCTGATATATCTAGTTGAGGTTTGGTTGGTGCCCGTTAGGGTTCCCTTGGTCGATACCTTTGTTGCTTGGGTGATACACCTTTTTGAGTGCTCTGCACGACACACCTTGTAGAGAGGTTGCTCGATACCATCTTGCCTTAAGATGGCCTTGGTCGATAGCTTTGATAGCTTAGTGCCCGATATGGCTTTGGTTGATACCACCTTGTTTGGATGAGCTTTGGGCGATATGGTATGGTGCCTGACATGATAACCCTAGGTGTTGGCCGATATGTTGCTACATGGCCATGCACGATACAACTCTTGGGCGTCATGAATGCCCTGGACGATAGGGATGATCCTTGGATGATAGGAAGTTGGTTGCACGGTAGGGGCGCTTGGGTGATACCCCTTTGGACGATATGGTCCATGTGAGGGTTGGCTGATAGAGGAAACCCTAACCCTAACCCTAGCTTGTGTGCACGATAGGCCTTTGGCCGAAAGCCATGTGATGATGCACGATACACCTTGCCCGACACCATGTGAGCTGGTGGGTTCTTATTGCACGATAGGTGAAGTGATGGGGTTGGCCAATATGGTGGTGAGCTTGCTTAGGGTTGGGAAACCCTAGCCGATACATCCTTAGGTGAGGGTATGACCATACCCGATACATCTTTTGGTGAGGGTTGGCGCTGCCCGCCATACCTATAGTGAGGGTTGCAGGAGCTTTGGTGAGGATTTTGATAACCCAGAATGTATATAGCTGATAGTTCTCTGTTAATAATGATAATACAAGTGATATGGTGTAATCACCTTGAATCCTGCAACTATGATAATGAGATAAGATGATAGGTTGTGAACCAGGAAGTTTGGAAGGATATGATGTTGCTACACATGATAATGTGACACATGTATATGATCACAAGTATGGGGCATGATATATGCTTATGATTGATAATAAAACTATGATTTATATATCTTATGTGTAATATACTCATGGATGTTGCTTTATATTTGATAGCATGATAATCTTGTTAATCCATGATGGCTTTAGTTATCTCTATGGATGTGTATACTAACCATGCATGTATTTTTATGTGGATTCATAGCCTGGTAAGAGCTATGAGATGTATGTGCTTGAGTAGCACCATGTGGTAATGAGATAACAAGTGATAGGTCTGAGGACTTGATATAAGGTTGAGTGCCTAGTTGAGGTGTTATCCTCTGATGATGAGATAAGGGATGCGTTCCCAGAATACTGATGGATGATTATGATTCCTTGAGAGGCAGCGGTTGATATAATGAGGGAGGTCCTGGGATAGTATGATGATGGCAATAATGATGTAATTCTATAAGGCTATATTTATACTTTGGTTGCCTCAATAATTGGCTTAAAATATACTAATTAATTATAGATGAACATATCATGTAGTTTGCCCTAGCCATAGATCCATCATCGTCAGTATCATGGTGATGGTGAAATAGGTTTTTCCTGCGGGATTTGCCTAGAGTGCATATTTTTGAATATGTGAGGTTTTCCCCTAGCCTAAAATAGGAGGAATCTGAGTACCATTGTGAATATATGGAGCATGGTGAACAGACCCATGGCTCAGGATATGTGATGATGAGCATGATGCGTTCATGGCTCGGATGTATGTACTAGCACCTGTGTCAAGGTGAGCTAGAGATAAGGGTACCTTATGGAGCTGACCCTGAGGCTGAGGCCATATAAGCATGAGACTGCAGTCTTGCTTTGGTTTTCGTGCACTGACCACAAGGAGGTGAGGTCATGGAGTCTGTCTCTCCCATTAACCTTGTTGGCACCGGTTTTTGGGCTTCGCGACCAAAGGTTGGATTTGAGCAGGGACAACTCACTTCCTCAAGGCATAATAAAATGTAATCCAGCTGAATAGTATATCTTGCTTAGAGCAAAACATGGAACATTGATTGAGGCCTTACTTATATAGCTAATCTAGTTATACCTTACAGTTATGTGTACGATCCTTATATTTTGTGATAAGTTCTTATAAAGCTTATCTTGTCAATCATGTTCCATAAAGAAATACTTGGTTATATGCCTCCTGGATATCTTGGTAAGATTGATGGTAATAATAGTCTTGCTCAGTATACTGCTTTATCAGTTGTCTACTTTTATTGCTTTAATCTTCTGAGGTTTTATAGTTTTAGTGGGGAGTTATGTTTCTTGTTGGGACTGTGTGTCTCACCCTGCTGGTTTACACCCTTTTTAGGTGACCGCTCTAGACGTGGTGGTGGTCGTGAGGTTGCGGCCGAGCAGCAAGAAGAGTAGTAGAAGGCAAGAGATGGATATGTTGTTGTTTTGGTGGTTTTGTAGTAGATTCCTAGAGTCATCCCTATACTCTTAGGTCCTCGAAGGTGTTTGACGATGTTTTACGATGACTATCTGTTGTATTTTTGTATATCTTGCTGCTGGTCGTATGTGGCATGTTATGTATGTATAAACAGGTGATGAACTCTGGTGTTGACAGTACAGTTGGTTCCGATAAGCTGTGGGCATATATTAAAGCTTGTAATATTTTTATAACATAGGATCTGGATGCAAAAGTTCTCTTATGTATGCTTTCCGCAATCGGTTTTAATTAACTCATGTTTTCGGTAATTTGTGGTTCCACACGTTTTCACGTGTCATCTCCCTGTCTGTGTGATGGCAGGGTGTCACAGTATTGGTAGTAATGCCTTTGTTTATCATATTTATAGATTCTAAGAGTAAAGTTAGGACTCAAATCTAAAAATGTATAGGAATGCGCTTCTTATTTAGGATGCATTTGGTATCCTTTCCCCAAGTATAAACTTTTGAACACCTATACATGCATTTACTTGAAATGACACTACCATGTACATCCATATACTTGAAATGACACTACCAAGGAATTACATTTAAAATACTTTTGGTGACATTATCGGATCATGAACACACACAACTCCTTCATGAAAGCCAGCCAATAAGGCCACCAACCACCCTATGCAACTCTCCTTGTATGAATGGGACAAGGTGATGATGATCATAATGCTATTAGATATTTATCTGTTCATCATAACAAAAAAAGTTATTAGATTTTTAGATTCACAGTTTGACACTCAAGCCGCCTACAAGATTAGAACTATGTTTGGGGGTTGTTTAACTAGTTGGTCTCTCCCTCGGCGCTAACCCTAATCGTGGTCTGGCAACTAGGGCGGCAATAGTGGTTTCCCTTCCACTTTTCTCCCTCGTGGGTTACCTTTTCTCTTGCAGGTTCAAGGGCTCGCTGGCCCTCGTGGCTCAGTATATCAGATGGCAGAGGAACTAACTGAGAGGTACACACAACTAGGATTGGAAGACGAAGACGAGGATGATACGGTGGAATTTGGAGGAGACGAAGATACGAAAGATGATCATGTGGCATTAGCACTGGTAACGAGACTTCTCACAGAACGACCATACAACTTTTGGGCTTTGAAAAGAACTTTAACGCAAGCATGGGCATTTCCAAACAAAGTCCTATATAAACAGTTGAATTCAACGATCTTTGTCATTCAATTGTTTCATTAGAAGGATAAGAGGAGAGTCATTGAGGGGGGACCCTAGAATTTTGACAATAGACTTTTACTTACAAAGGAGATTGAGGAAGCCGATTTTCCTGAGAAAATCATCTTTAATGAATGTTCGTTCTACATTCAGATATATAGATTGTCACTGGGGTGTAGATCTGAGAACGATATTCAAACTGTAGCAAACAATCTGGGACATGTTATTGCAATCGACTGGGATGAACTTGGATGGGACCGAGTTGTAATCAATGTGACAAAGCCTCTCAAAGAAGCCAAAGGATCAGAGATAAGAAAGGAAATACAACTATTTTTAGAACTGAAATATGAACGGCTACCGAACTTTTTCTTTCTATGTGGCATTCTAGGGCATGTAGATAAAGATTGTTCTCAGGAGGTAGATGATGAAGGGAAACAAAGGGCTTGGGGATCATGGCTAAAGGCCTCGCCGCGTAAGCCAAGATTAACAAGTAGAGAGGAATTACACGGAGAAGGCAAAATGAAAAGGATACTGAAATTCTACACCAAATCGAACAAGGAAGAAGATACGAGACACTGGAGGGCTGATATAACAGATCCGCAGCAAAAGCATAGTAAGAGGATAATTGAGACTGGAGCACCTGGTGTGCTTGTTCCTAGTAGACCAGAGTGTAGAAAGGATGATAGTAACAAACATTGAAGCAACTCCACGAGGAAGGTTATAGGGGAAAGGCAAGTCAACAAAGGAAATTTAATCGGGGGGCTATTACCAGTGAACAAGAGTATAGTGCTAGATAACAAAGCACAGGAGGGTAGACGGTATCCACCCAATGAACATGGGACAATTATTTCGAATAACAAATCTGAACAAGAAGAAGTTTGCAAACAAGGAGAAGATAAGGAACGTGAGGTGGTGTTTGATGAGTCCAGGAACAGTATAGTGGAGAATGACAAGGCATCGGGAAACAATGCTACGATTCTGACTGTAACTATTTTCAGAACCTTGCAAGATAATTTATGTAAAGATCAGGAGAATCTGCTTACTCAATATAGAACCACGGAAGGAGCACCAAATGTGATATTCAATAAAGGGTGGAGAGAACAGAAAGTTGTGACGAGAGGAGAGAAGAAAAAAGGGGGATAGATGAGGATGGACCCTACTCAGGAAAGCCACATTGAGAAAACACACAAAGCGAGGAGACGTATTATTCTACGACGACAAATCATCATTAATGAGGAAGCACTAACATTGGGAGATGAGGAAAAGCCACTTCAAGCTGGAAAAAGAGGAAGGACGGAGGAATCGATGGAGATAGATCAGGGGGGCTGGAAAGTGGAAGAGGCAGCATCAAAAAAATCTCAAATATACAACAATTTAGGGATATCTGATAGTTTCTGGGGAGTCCCAAGTAACAGGTGTTGGAGGTGTCCAACACCACGAAGAGCAATTAAAATCTTAAGTTGGAACTGTCGGGGGATGGACTAACTTGGCAGTAAGAATGCCCTCCGTAGTTGGTGCTAGAGGGAATGCCCAAACGTAGTTTTCCTCTCAAAAACTATGGTGGTGGATTGCTTTCTAGAAAAAGTTAAAAGGGATTTTAGTTTCATTAATAGAGTCTTCTTGTCGAGCATAGGCAGGGTTGACAACATGGGGTTATGGTGGATAGATACTGAGGTCACTATTATGAGTTTGTCTAGCACCACATTGATTGCACAGTTACTGAGCTAGATGGGACACCCACCCGACAGGCGATCTGTATTTATGGATGGGCGGAGCAACAAAACAAACACAATACATGGGATATGATGAGAATAACCTTCATGTGCTTTTTTTACTAGAGACTTCAATGAAATTATCGTGAATGAAGAAAATTCTAGAGGCCCTCCCAAACCAGATAGATGGATGTATGACTTTAGGGATGCTATTGATAATTGTTCTCTCTTGGATCTGGGATATGAAGGCAACCCTTTCACTTGGCAAAGCTGTTGATATATATGCTCATAGAGCCATCACAAGTGATTGCATGGAGTCGGATATTAATTAATCAATTAATGTGATTATTTGGTTAATTAATGAATTCTAGAATATTCTAATTAATCCACAAACATTTTAATTAACATAATGTTTTTGTTTACCGATGGGTTTAGGAAACCCTACTTCCCTCCGTCTCCTATTTAAAGGAGCTTGACGGATGATATCTATATAAGATATTGAGAGAGGCTTTTCAGTTTACACTCACGTACGTAAACCCTAGCCGTCACCATCCTCAGGAGAGAAAGAAGAGCACCGCGACGCTAGCACGCCGCCGTACAAAGACGACTCCTTCCCGTCGGCTTAGGAAGTGTGACGTGGAGTTCCAGTCCATCCGCGTGGATGAAGTAGAGACACAGACGCTGAGACGCCTACGTTTAGAGGACATCTATGACCATCCGTACGCACTACGAGCGGCATACATTACCGCACAAAAGGAGCACAGTCAGATTTTCATGCGACACACTTAACGAATGGGAGAGAAGTTCCTTCAGTGTAGGCCAGCATCGTTGCACACCATCGTGCAGCAGGACATCGCCAGACTTTCTCTATGATAAGGTATATCCCACAAACACTATTTCCAAATATGTTATTGTCAACGAGATCCTATTTTGGGTTGCGTGGAATTTTTGTTGCTTCCACCGTGCATGTTTTCTCCACAAAACCCAACAGTGGTATAGAACAATGTCGATCTACGGCGTATTTGGATTCGTTTCGATATGATCGAATCACTATATAGTGTTTTCTATGTTGCATATGATGCAAATTAAAACTGCTAATGTGCAAATCTAAACCTAATTCCACATATGTCGTAGGCTTCTGTTTTTGACGTTTCAGATGGGGTCGGCTATTGAAAATACTGATTTTCCTAAGTGCACCCCGCACAAGGGCGCTACCCCTGTGTACCCCACATAGTCTACATGGGAGTCAAAAATAAATTTAATGGGGAATATCTCGCATTAAAAGTACTACAATTTTAATATGTATATACATATATGTAGATATACTTATGATATCATACACGTCGTCATTAAAATTTTGTTTTATTTGATGAATGCATGCACAGTTATGGCCTAGTATCCCCTTTTGTGAATGTTGTGAATGAATGTGGATGTCAATCTTGTGGATATGTTTGTTTTTGGTTGCATATGGATCCTTTGTATAAAGTATTCGGCTTGCATGTCGAGCCTCATCTCTTATTTCAAAGTGTAATTAATTCTTTCCCTTTATATTTGTACTCATATGATGTAATAGAGATAGGATTAGTTTTAGTCTTTGTAAACTTGATGTAAGGAGGCCACTTGAAGATCAAACTCCAAGGAGCGTCCATGGAGAAGCACCATGAAGATCTAATTCCAAGAAGCAACCTAAAGATCCAACTCCAAGGAGCATCCATGGAGAAGCAACAAGAAGATCTAATTCTAAGAAGCAACTTGAAGTTCCAACCTCACAGAGCATCCGTGAAGTTGTTCATTGTAATGCTAATCCTTACAGGCTTACATGTTGATTCATAGGTATTGCATGAGATGCATAAGACCATAGGTGGACCGTAATCCTTTGTTTCTCCAAAGGATTACAATAGTATGGCCATAACCGATGTATTTGTGTTTGTGATTGCATGCCTATCATTTATGGTTCTGAATATAGTAGTATATGATATGTACTATAAGTATGTGGTGTTTGGATATGTATATGTATTAATAAAACCCCTCAATTAATAATATTAAGTTTTAGTTGCCTTCCATAAATCAACATACATGAAAAGATTGATCGACTATGTGTGGGCACGCCTCCGTGTGGTGCACTGTCTATCTTGTAGAAGTGTGATGGTGGGTGTGTGGGTCTGCCTCCGCAGGGTGCACACTCATCGTGTTGGCTTTTGGGCTGGACTTAACTAGGGAACCTTGATAGGATCAAGTACCTAGAGGCACACAGATGCATCATGGCAAGGAATTGTGCATGATCATCTATCCAAGAGTTGCATATGATGCAATTGACAAAAGTTGCCTACCTTAGTATCTGGTCTTTGACACCGGCGTTGGCTGGGCATTGATCCAATTATTTTGGATCTTGGCTCACTAGAAGGTTGTACATTGTAATCTTTCGAGTTGATAGTGAAGGGTATCAATTTGAATAAAATAGTGGCCTAATTAATCTCGTTTATCAAATCTTTACAAGTCAAAATGTTTTGGACTAAATGCAATTTTTTATTTTGTAGAAATCAAATGGCAAACAACACTCATACTTTCTCATTGCGATCAGTTCTTGAGAAGGACAAACTTACCAGAACCAACTTTTAAAACTGGTTTAGGACGCTGAGAATTGTTCTCACACATGAGCGTAAGCTCTATGTCCTTGAAACACCAGAGCTAGCGTAACCTGCCACAAATGTGCCCAAGGCTGAAAAGGATGCTTACAAGAAGCACCTTGATGATGTCATGGATGTCAAGTGTCTGATGTTGTGCTCAATGAACTATGAGTTGCAAGAGCAGCATGATAACATGAATGCCATGGAGATGGTAACACATCTCAAGAACATGTATCAACATCAAGCAAGACAGGAGAGATATGATGTCTCCAAGGCTTTATTCAGGAGCAAGATGAAAGAGGGAGACTCAGTTGGCACCCATATACTCACTTTGATTGGGTACATGGAAAGCCTATCCATGCTGGGATTTCCCCTAGGTCAAGAGTTGGCCACTGATGTGATTCTACAATCTTTGCCTGAATCATATAGTCATTTTGTCATGAACTACAACATGAACAATCTTAACAAGCCGTTGTCAAAATTGTTGGGCATGTTGAGGATAGCTGAAGCACAGATGAAGAAAGACAAGCCCAAGTCTGTGATGATGATCAGCAAGACAAATGGAAAGTCAAAAGGCAAAGGCAAGGCTAAGAAAGGTTCTAAAGCTGGGAAGAAGCCAAAGTCATCCGCGCTCAAAGCTAAAGTTGGGATCTCCAAAGGAGGCAGTTGTCACCATTGCCACCGGGCTGGACATTGGAAAAGAAACTGTCCTCTCTACCTGGAGGAACTGAGGAAGAAGAAGCAGGGGATATAGATTTCCACTTCAGGTATATACGTTATTGAGATAAACTTAAATACTTCTTCATCATGTGTACTAGATACCATATGTGGATCTCACATATGTTCTAATATGCATGATCTGATAAGAAGTAAGCCTTTACGAAAGGGTCAAGTCGAGCTGCGGGTCACTACTGGAGCAAGGGTTTCTGCCACCATAGTTGGAGTTATTAGTTTATCTTTGTCTACAAGCTTTGTAATAGAATTAGATAATTGCTATTATGTACCTGCCATTAATAGAAATATTATTTTTGTATCTTGTATGGACAAGAGTGGATTTGAATTTCACATTAAGAATGGAATTATTTCTATTTCTAAAGATGAGATCTTTTATGGCAATGCCCCTATGTCTTATGGTATCTACTTGTTAGAACTTGAGACTATCATATACAACGTAAATACTAAAAGGTTAAAACTTGACAACTCAAACAAAACATACTTATGGCATTGTCGTCTTGGGCAAATAAACAAGAAGTGCATATCTAGACTCTATAAGGATGGTTATCTAGACTCTTTTGATTTTGAATCATTAGAGACATGTGAGGCATGTTTATTAGGGAAGATGACCAAGACTCCTTTCACTTGACACAGTGAGAGAGCCAGTGATCTCCTAGGACTCATACATACTGATGTATGTGGACCTTTTAGATCAAATACTAGAGGAGGCTATCAATACTTCATTACCTTCACTGATGACCTCAATAGGTATGGTTATGTATATCTTATGAAACACAAGTCAGAAACTCTTGAAATGTTCAAGACTTTCATGAATGAATTAGAGAAGCAACTTGGTAAGAGTATTAAAGAACTCTGTTCAGATTGAGGTGGCAAATACTTAAGCCAAGAGTTTGAGGACCTTCTGAGATACCGTGGTATTGTGTCACAATGGACTCCACCTGGTACACCACAACATAATGGTGTGTCAGAAAGAAGGAATCGTACATTATTAGACATGGTACGATCAACGATGAGTTCAGCCAAACTTCCCATATTGTTCTGGGGATATGCTCTTGAAACTGCAGTGTTTACACTTAACTGTGTACCTTCCAAATCGGTTCAAAAGACACCATATGAGATATGGAATGGGAATCGTCCCAATTTGTCTATGTTAAAGATTTGGGGATGTGAAACTTATGTTAGGAAACAATTTCCTGAAAAGCTTGGACCCAAATAAAAAAATGCTATTTTTTGGATACCCCAAGGAAACTTGGGGATACTACTTCTACACACCAACTGACAACAAAGTGTTTGTTGCTAGGACTGCTGTATTTCTTGAAAAGGAATTTATTTCCAAAGGAATTAGTGGGAGGAATGTAGAGCTCAAAGAAGTTTGAGACCAACAAGAAAGTAGAGAACATGAGGAGGTATATAAGGAACATGAAGACTCACAAATTGTTGTGGAATTTTAAGTTCCAGATGTAACACAAGAACCTCATAGGTCTAGTAGGACACGACTTGAGCCTGAGAGATTTGGATTTCTCGTGACTCAAGAAAGTGATGAATTGGGCATAGCATATGAGCCAACTTCCTATCTAGAAGCTACTAAGGGACCAAAATTGAGAAATGGCTCGAAGCCATGAGATCTGAGATGGAAACATGTACACCAACAAGGTATGGACCTTGGTGGATCCACCCGTAGGTGTAAAACCCATAGGGGTAAAACCCATAGGGTGCAAGTGGGTCTTCAAGAAGAAGACCGACATGGATGGAAATGTTCAAACCTATAAAGGTAGATTGGTTGCGAAAGGATTCCGTCAAATTCAAGGTGTTGATTATGACGAGACCTTCTCACCAGTTGCCATGGTTAAATCCATCAGGATCATGCTTGCCATTACATCTTATCATGACTATGAGATTTGGCAGATGGATGTTAAAACAACATTCTTTAATGGGAATTTACTCGAGGATGTGTACATGACACAACCTGAGGGTTTTATCGATCCAAAGGAAGCCAATAAAGTATGTAAGCTACAAAGGTCAACCTATGGATTGAAGCAAGCTTCTCGGAGCTAGAATCTACGTTTTGACAAAGTAGTAAAAAAGTTTGGCTTTAGTCAAAATGAAGATGAACCTTGTGTTTACAAAAGGGTTAGTGGGAGCACAATCGTATTTCTCATATTGTATGTGGATGACATACTATTGATGGGAAATGACATCCCTACTCTTCAGACAGTAAAGGGTTGGCTAGGGAACACCTTCTCTATGAAGGATTTAGGAAAAGCATCCTATATACTAGGGATCAAGATCTATAGAGATAGATCTAGAAGGATTCAAGGCCTAAGACAGAGCACATACATTGACAAAGTGCTAAAGAGGTTTAGAATGGAGGGTTCTAAGAGAGGTAACTTGCCCATGTCCCATGGGGTTACGATCTCTAAAGCCAATGTCCTAGTTCATGTGATGAACGGGCACACATGAGTAAGATTCCATATGCATCAACAATTGGATCTATCATGTATGTGATGTTATGTACTCGTCATGATGTGTCGTATACTTTGAGCATGACGAGCCGATATCAGTCAGATCCAGGTAAATGTCACTGGATAGCTGTAAAGAACATCCTAAAGTACTTGAGAAGGACTAAGGATCAAGTCTTGGTATTCGGTGGTGAGGAAGAGCTTGTGGTAAAGGGTTACACCGATGCTAGCTTCCACACTGACAAAGATGACTACAGATCGCAATTTGAATTTGTGTTTTGCCTGAACAACAGAGTTGTGAGATGGAAGAGTTTCAAGCAAGAGATCTACAACAGAGGTCAAATATATTTCCGCATCTAATGATGCAAAGGAAGCTGTGTGGATCAAGAAGTTCATTTCTGAACTTGGAGTGGTTCTAAGCACTGGTGATGCAATTGAGTTGTTTTGCGACAACAACAGAGCAATTGTACAGGCTAAAGAACCAAGATCACACCAACGTTCCAAGTATATTCTACGGCGGTTCCATCTCATATGAGAGATTATACAACAAGGAGATGTGAAGATTTGTAGAGTACCTACAGAAAGCAATGTAGTTGACCCACTCACAAAAGCACTTTCATAGCAGAAACATGACAGACATGTTCGATCACTTGGATTGAGATTCATGAGTGATTCGGTATAAGTGCAAGTGGGAATCTGTTGGTATGTATGCCCATAGAGACTATCATTTGATGATTGTAATGGGATACTATGTAAACGATTTGTAATACTACATTGATCATATCAATAAAGGCAAGTTTCCAATATATATGTTTGCGTTTTATATTGTGAGATGACCATAAAACTTATAGATTCCTATATAATAATACACTCAATGACATATGTCTTCGGGTTGATGACCTGAATAGTGAGATCATATGTATGCTAAGAGTATGTATTCTTGTTTTGTCCCTAATCGGTTGTTATTGTGGAAATATCCATAGACATCAATAACACATAAGATTATAATGTATGTTGGTTGATGGAAGAATCTCATTATCCATGATATGGAGATATCAAACCAAATACATAGATACTTGTTAGAGAATAGTGTATCAGATAGACCCACCTTGAGAGTGACGCATGGATACCATGATTGGTAGTTAGAGTCACATCTCATAATGATAGTGGTGATTGTGGTTCTTAGACCTAAAGTCACTACACTTATCACATGTCATTCGGTGTACTCTGACATCATCCACTGTGGTCCTGAATAAGGATTGTCATAAATATGGTGCTTAGGTGCACTGTGACACATGGGGATGACTGTGAGTGATGTAGATGGAATTTGTCCTTCCTACGAGAGTTTGCTATTCTGGCCACTTGATAAGCGAGACTGAGAAATGCATGGCCATGATAATGTGAGTCAATATGTGATATTGAGCTTACATATATCTCAGATAGTATGCTCTAGTTCAAGGAATGTGGATTTAACGTCGAAGAGGATAACAATTCCATGACTCGAGTTCAATTTGGATATCATCGACAAAGGAATTATACAATTACTGTAACACCAGTCATGAATGATAGGTTAAGTTGTTCTCCAACTTCTCCAATTACTTGGGTGGCAATGAAGTCTTGCTAGATATCAATCATTGCTTGTGAAATCATAATATGATTATGGATATCATTGTCAACCTAATTTGGAGCCTACCGGGTCACACACATAGGATGTGTTGGAATATGAGTATAATTGTGGATTTGATTGGAATTGCTCTAAATCACATTGATTACTAAAATGTTTATGTAATCGATTAGAATAATATTGGAGTGACTGGCTCAAAGTGTAAGTGGGAGTCTGTTGGTATATATGCCCATAGAGCCATCACAAGCGATTGCATGGAATCAGATATTAATTAATCAATTAATGTGATTATTTGGTTAATTAATGAATTCTAGAATATTCTAATTAATCCACGAGCGTTTTAATTAATGTAGTATTTCTGTTTACAGATAGGTTTAGGAAACCCTACTTCCCTTTGTCTTCTATTTAAAGGAGCTTGACGGCCGATATCTATATAAGATCTTGAGAGAGGCTTTTCAATTTACGCTCACATACATAAACCCTAGTCGTCACCATTCTCAGAAGAGAAAGGAGAGCATCGCGATGCTAGCACACCACCGCACAGAGACGACTCCTTCATGCCGGCTTAGGAAGCCTGACATGGAATTCCAATCCATCTTGTGTGGATGAAGTAGAGACACAAACGTTGAGACGCCTGCATTCAGAGGACATCTATGACCATCCGTACGTGCTACGAGTGGTGTACATCACCGCACGAAAGGAGCATCGCCGGATCTTCCTGCGCACACTTAACAAATGGGAGAGAAGTTTTGTCCGTGTAGGCCAGCATCGTTGCACACCATTGTACAACGGGACATCGCCGGACTTGCTCCGCGATATGGTATATCCCACAAACACTCTTTCTGAATACGTTGTTATCGACGAGATCCTATTTTGGGTTGCGTGAAATTTTTGTTGCTTCCGCCGCGCATGTTTTCTCCACAAAACCCAACAAAAGCGGCCTTACTGTGGATACTCTGGTTAGGAAAAGATTAGATAGAGCGGTGGTTTCCTTCGAGTGGAGACACATGTTTACATACTGTAAGGTCTTCCATCTCCCTATGTACAAATTAGATCACACACCTATCATTTTATCAGTTGACAAAAGAGAGGTAAAAGAAAATAGAGGAAAAAATTCTTTCAGTTTGAGCCCATGTAGTTATTTGAGGAGTGTGGCCAGATAATTTTCAATTTCTGGGACAGACCGGGCTTTGCTACTCTGCCTGATAAGATACTGGGTGTGGGGAGAAACTTGATGATTGGGCATACCTAAAATTTGGGATCAAGGAAAAATATTAAATAAGTGGAACAATTACTTAAAGAAGAGCAAAAAAAGCTCGATAATGCAATTTTGAGAAATTGTCAGGTATTTGCTGAAAAATTGGAATATTGGAATAGGATGGAGGACTCCTACTGGTATACTCGATCCAGAGTAAATGAAATGAGGGAAGGTGATAAAAACACCGCTTACTTCCATCACAAAGCTTCTCACAGAAGGAAAAGAAATTTTATTGAGGGTCTGAAGGACAAAAATGGGATCTGGAAGAACGAGGACAAGGACATTGAGGCTACTGTTATTGATTTTTTTTGGGTCTCTGTTCAAATCAAGTAACCCAAAGGGCTTTGAAGAGGAGACGAGGGGTCTCCGCAACAAAGTAGATGAAGCTATGAATAACTACCTGCAATCAGATATCACGGATGAGGAAATAACAATAGCCATTAAGAAGATGCATCCGACTAAAGATGCGGGCTCAGATGGTATGAAAGCTATATTTTTCCAAAAATTCTGACATGTTAAAGCTATCTTTTTCCTAAAATTATGACATGTTATAGGGAAGGAAGTTTCCAACTATATAAAAGGATGGTGAAAAGGCCAAAGGAACTTGGAAGAAACAAACCAAACACTTATCGTTCTAATACCAAAAGTGGAAAAGCCACAAGATCTTTCTGAATACAGACTCATAAGCCTGTGCAATATTCTCTATAAAATTACCTCTAAAGTTTTGGCAAATCGGTTGAAGCTTTTGTTGGACAAAATTATCTCAGAAAACCAGAGTGCCTTCATCTCGGGCAGAATGATCATAGACAATGCACTCATAGCCTACGCGCTTTTTCATAAAATGAAGGGGGATGCAAAAAACAAGAAAGGGAGTATGGCTCTCAAGTTAGACGTGTCTAAGGCCTATGACCGTGTCAAATGGGATTTTCTGGATCGTGTATAGATGAAGATGGGGTTCAGAGGGAAATGGAGAGAAAATTCTAGAGTGCATCTCCACAGTTAGTCATTCTTTTGCCATCAGTGGTAACTGAACTACGAGGATCAAGCCAACCCGATGCTATGACAAGGTGATCCACTCTCTCCATATCCTTTATTTTATGTGCTGATGCTTTTTCCACCTCCATAATAAATGCCACCGAAAACAATCTTTTACATGTGGTAAAGGCCAGTAGGTCTGTACCAAGTATTGCCCATTTTTTTCCCGCAGATGACAGTCTTCTCTTTGCTATAGCAACACGTCAAGAGTGCCTGATTTTAGCTAAGATCATTAGCCAGTACGAACAGGCATCATGATAAAAGATAAGCTTGAACTGAAGAATCTTCTCAATGCGAGAGATGTTGATCACCATGCAAAATACCTTGGTCTCTCGATGGCGATTGGAAGATCCAAGAGATATGTTTTTAGTTGTATGAAAGAAAGAATATGGAAGAAACTACAAGGATGGAAGGAAAAACTACTATCTAAGCCGCGAAAAGAGGTTCTTATAAAACCTATAGCACAAGCCATCCCTTCATATATAATGAGTATTTTACAAATACGATCTAGTACTTTAGATGAAATCCAAAGCAATATAGCACGGTATTGGTGGGGGCAAAGGGCTTAGAACGTAAAATTTCATGGCAATGTTGGGCGAACCTATGCAAACTAAAGAAAGCTGACGGTATGGGCTTCTGAGATATGCATACTTTTAACCAAGCATTACTATCCAAACAATTGTGGAGATTACTCACAAAGAAAGATTCGCTAGCATACAGAGTGTTGAAGGCAAGGTATTTTCCTAGGACATCAATTCTGGCGGCGCCAAGAGGCTATAACCCCGGTTTTACCTGGAGGAGTTTATGAGGTGCAAAACTGGTGGTACTCAAAGGCTTGAAGTGGAGAGTAGGGAACGAAAGTGATATCAACATCTGGAAAGATAATTGGGTGTACGTGAGACACGAAAGTTTGCCTGACTTTCATGTTGAGACTTCGGAAGACCCTATCCTTATCAAGGACCTGATAGATATGGACACCGACTGATGGAAATGAGATGATATTGCTGCTCTATTTCCGGAAAATATTTGTAAGGACCTCCCTTTTTGGTGGCCCGATAACAGGGGCGAATTCTCTACAAAGTCAGCTTATTGGCTGGGACACCTGGGTAAAACAAACTTCATTGCAAATCAAATCAGGTATTAACAAATGACAAGGTTTGGAGCCTTATTTTGAAGTCGGGTTGGCCTCCCAAACTTGCCCACTTCCTTTGAGTTTGGCAATGACGGGCAGGCTTTATGTCCGTCACTGCAACGTGGACGAGATTTTCCCGATTTGCAAAAGGGAAAAAGAAACTATTATCCACATGTTATTTAAATGCCCAGCGCAATACAATATGTGGACCCGTACAAAGGTCATCCACCTTCTTAATGAGATTATGAATAGGGCTCCAAGCGAGGCTTTGCTTCTGTTATCTGAGAAGCTCGAACCTGATGATATGGAGCATGCCGTTGTTTGTATGTGGGGAGCTTGGACCTTCAGGAATAGCATCGTTTTCAAGGACAAGAATCGGGATCTAGCGGCCTGCACCCAGGCGCATGTTTGCTATATTGAGGATTATAAAGCGGCGAACCGCAGACAACATAATTCAAAGGTAAATGAAGATCGAGATGGAAACCCCCACACGAGGAAAACCTAAAACTAAACACTGATGTGGCGGTGGACAATACATGACGAATAGGGATCAGGGGCATGCTACGTGACGCACAAGGAAGAACAAAAGGGGCCATGGCAGAGATCCTTGACATTGTGGTTGCTCCAGAACTGATGTAAGCTTTCTCGCTTCTGAGGTGTATCGCACGGACCAAAGACCGTGGGTGGCGAAGAATTGAAGTTGAGTGTGACTCACAAGTTCTTGTGATGGCTCTGAAGACACCACAACTACGATCAGATCACTTGGGTCTGATTGTATCAAAACATAATTAAGTTATTTCGTTTCTTTGATTTTATTTCCTTTTCTCGTGTGAGTAGGACCCGTAATAAAGTAGCCCACACCATAGCAAAACTGGCTTTGGTTGAGGGTCTACGAGCGGATGGCCATGAGGTTTGTCTTGAAAAAATACTAGAGCGGGGTGGATAGGGTTTTATAGATATTTTAAAATAATTCAACTCAAACAACCATAATTGAGATAATAAGGAGACAATGTGTTTAGAGTGGTTCCAACCTTAGCAAATACTAAGACAGTCAATCCACTACCCGGTTGCTTACCCAACCGGGATTTTGAAAGTATTTAATTTTATTACCTCACAAGGATATTACATAAAATTACAACACTTTCAACACCCTTTGGACAACCTTCACCTTGAAGTAGTCTCACCAACCTTGAAGCAGCCTTCCTTGAAGTAACTTCAAGCTCCCCCTTGAAGTAGTCTTCCTCTTGAAGTATCTTCCAGTTGAGACAGCCTTTTAGAATTAGTCCAAAGATCTCATTCTTCACCAAGAAGATCAAACTCTCTCCAATCCGCAGCCTCCAACCCTAGGAGTAGCAAGGAGAGTACAAGCAATAAGAAAGAACAAGAAAGAAAATAAAAATTACAATTACCACTTGAAGCACAAGGCTTGATTTTCCTATATCAAGCGTATTGATCTCCTAACCAATGAGTATGGAAGTGTAGGTTTAGTGGATAGGAGATGCTAGCCTATAGGACACGAATTTGGAGCAAAAGAAATGAGTAGCAAGTACTAGTGTTTCTCAATTGCTCAAAACAGATTGCCAATTGCAAGTATGAAAGCTCAAGTATTGCACAAGTGTTCTTTAGGTGTCCTAAGGCTTGTCCTATTTATAGGAATGGCCTATAAGTGCTTAAGGACGTTCTAGACATTTTCTAGGGGGTTCTAAGTGCTTAACTAGCCGTTAGGTATCCATTAGTTTCTTTTAGCAACGACTAGTTAATTAACTCTGAAAAGTACAGACAGAACTCTTCTCGATCGAAGAATTATCGACCGAGAGTCCTTCTCGGTCGAGGACTTGTCGACCGAGGGACTGTCTGGAGCAAGTGTATATAACGTTCTAATCCAACTCCCAACTACCTTGTTTGCTGTGTCTAACGGCTACCTGGGTCATTCTCGGTCGAAGAGTTTGTCGACCGAGAGTGTCACGGTCGAGAATTTTGTCGACCGAGATTAACCATATTTCAATGTTTTAAACTAAGTACTAAGTGTATGTATGAGTGTACAGATGTGACATTATTTTAGGGGATGACCTATCTAAGTGTTGTGATTGGCTAGGGAAGATCTAACGCTTGATTATATGATGTCCAAGTACTTGTACATTATATACTTGTAAAAGTTTTTACATTTGATTACATTCATGACTTAAAGCAATTTTATCATATAGATCTTCCAAGTATTTGTCATCCACCTTATTCCTGCAACACTCAAGTAGCACGTTAGATCCACAAGAATGAAATGTTTGTCATTATCAAAACAAAGGGATTTAAATGATGTCCATTTAGCCAACAATCTCTCCATTTTTGAAGATGACAAACATTTCCAAAATATAAATCAACTAGTCTTTAAAATGAGTTGAGTTTCACACCTGAGATTTACTTTATGAATTTCTTCTCTTGTTTATGAAATGTGTGCTTATTATTCCCAAAGAAGTGTGGAACATAAAATCCAATTCTTTAGGGAATATAGCAACTTTTAATGTAAAGCCAAGAGATTATGAAACTCATTGATTGAGTTTTTCAAAGTTACCATTTTAAGATTTATATTTATTTCTCTCCCTTTGTCATTTCAAAAAGATATCTGTGACAAAAACTCCCCCTGAATTTGTTTCCCCCCATAAAAAGATAACCATCAAATCTTTCGAAAAAGATGTCCATTTGGAAGCCAAAATAACACGATGTAAAACCGTTTTTAAGAAGCACAAATATCAAAGAAAACATCCTCAAAGGGAGTGATGAGTAGTTTCTTACTTATTTTATTAAATTGGTCTAGTGGAAGTGGGTTTGTGAAAATATCAGCCAATTGATCTTCCGTATCAACATGATGAAGGGATACATGATTTTTAGATATATGATCCCTTAAAAAGTGATGACGGATTTCAATATGTTTGGCTCGGCTGTGTAAAATAAGATTATGTGCTAAGTTTATAGCGCTTGTGTTGTCACAAAAGATAGGCGTGGAGGAAAAAGTAAAGCCATACTCATTTAACACTTGTTGCATATAGAGAACTTGAGCACAACAAGATCCGGCTGCCATATATTCAGCTTCAGTTGTAGAGAGGGCAACCGTATTTTGTTTCTTGCTAAACCAAGATACTAAGATTAAGTACAATAAAATGATGTACAAATAAGCATTTTGTCAAGCTTATTTTAGGTCGACCTTGACTACAACCATAGCGCCCCTTGGTCAAACTTAATTTCAATCAAGAGGCAATTTTCTGCAGATTTCTAATTTGGATATTTATATGTGAGGTATAATTTCTACAAATTTTCAATTAAAAAAAATGCATTTGTGCCATAAAGTTTATGCAAAATGGCATCTTCATATAAGCTCAATCAAAATGATTACAAACAATATCCATTCATGGTTTGTATATATAGATCAAAGATTATTTTAGACAAACCAGTAAAACATAATGGTCATGGCACAATTATTATGATAGAACAGTAGAAGCATGTCCACAATATAATGATCAAGATAAAAGCATATTATTTCATGAAATATAATGATTATGACCATTTAAATTTTAATACACATGGTTCCTATACCATAAGAAATACTCAGGATAAACCATGTGGACTATGTTAAAGCAGTAATTTTCTTGATTAAATCAACGTGGTTCATAATTTTCTATTTTAAGCTAAACCATGTAGAGGATAAACCAAAATAAACTCATTTGTTGTTCATTGATTTTCAAATTTTAATACAAACCATGTAAATGAACATACTTAACATACTTTGTCAATTTATGAGGAAAGTATGTTCAATATCAATTTTCATATATCAATATGTTAAAGAATTTCATATTTATAAGGTTAAAAATAAAAGATCACTATGTTTTGATTTTAAGATGGTCTCTAAGGTTCACTCTTGATTAAATCAATCATTAATAATAAATTGATATCAAACTCGATTAATTGAAAACAGGTTCAACAGAACTTGATTCGGTCGAACTGTTTGTCGACTGAATTTATCTTGGTCGACGTTTTTCTCGACCGATAATGCTGCTGTTTGTACAGGTTTTTATCAGGTTTGTTGCAAACTTGAAAAACAGTAACCTGCTCGATCAACTAATTCTCGACCGACAGTGTTCTCGGTCGAATAGTTGCTCGACTGAGATTGTTTCTGTACTGTTTCTCAGCAATTGTTTACAAGTAAATCATGGGTTATTTTCAATTCAATTATGTGATTTGAAAACTCAATTTAGTTGAGATAGAACATATGAATATCAAAGTAATATTTAGATCAGATCTCAACTAATTATATTCAAATCTTTATGTTTTGAGGACCCTAATTAAGGCAAAATTTTAAAGATGTGTCTCTACAGATTTGTTTTAAAATGTATATTTAGAAATTTTAACTTATTCAATTTGTTATCTCATTATGTTAAGTTGAGATAGACATAGAGATATACAACTAGAGTCTTTGGTCATATCTCAACTTTATTTTGTTCATTTAGTTTGGGGGTTTTGGAACCCATACTAACTCAACATTCTTTTCTTGTAAGGACATGAGAAAGAATAATGTCCAAGACACAAACAATAATGACAACATATAGAATCAACCTCATATCTCTTTCTATGATTTTGTTCTAAGTTGTTCTTGGGTACATATGTATATTTGCCTCTAGGTACATACATAGATTGATTTTCTAGCATTTGTGTCTTTCTCCAACTAGGTTTTTGGTAGGATTTTCCTTTAGGATTATAACCTAGTCCTCTCCTTCCAATTTGACGATAAGAATCATTTAAACTTTTATCAAGGGTATCATTGTTACTCAACCTATTAACTCTTTGTTGCAGCTTAACAATCTCATACATTCTCTTATTTATGTCTAACTTTGCTTGATCTAGATTAGATAACAAGGAATCTCTTTCTTTCACAATAATATCATAATCAATATGTGTACACAAAACATGTTGTTTTTTAAGATCATTTACTTGAGTTTGCAAGTTTATCTTTTCTAGGGAAAGAAGATTACAATCTGCTTCTATTAATTTTAGCTTAATATTATGATCTTCAATAGCCTTTTTGAGATCTTCATTTTCAGATGTGAGAGCAAGAAGTTTAGCATGCAACTCATCATTTGCTTTATTTGATTTCTTTAATTTCTTCTTACATTCAATATATTTTTCATGTGTTTCTTGAAGACTAGCAATTAAATCTTCTTTAGGTAAATAAAAAAGGCTTACCTCTTCTTCTTCTTCACTTATTGTAGCAACAAAGCACCCTTTATGCACATCTTCCTTCTTTTTCCTCCAAGGACAACTGAGTGTTTGTGGCTTGTTCCTAAGCACCATGTGCAGCTTGTTAAAGATTGGTCCATGCTTTTCCTTTATTTGCAGTTGTAGACACCACCACCTTCATTCTTTAAGACTCGATTAGAGCTCCTTGAAGCCTTGCTCTGATACCAATTGAAAAAACACTAGAGGGGGGTGAATAGGGTTTTATGGATATTTTAAAATAATTCAACTCAAACAACCACAATTGAGATAATAAGAAGGAGACAAGGTGTTTAGAGTGGTTCCAACCTTAGCAAATACTAAGGCAGTCAATCCACTACCCGGTTGCGTACCCAATCAGGATTTTAAAAGTATTTAATTTTATTACCTCACAAGGATATTACATAAAATTACAACACTTTCAACACCCTTTGGACAACCTTCACCTTGAAGTAGTCTCACCAACCTTGAAGCAACCTTCCTTGAAGTAACTTCAAGCTCCCCCTTAAAGTAGCCTTCCTCTTGAAGTAGCTTCCCGTTGAGACAGCCTTCTAGAAGTAGTCCAAAGATCTCCTTCTTCACCAAGAAGATCAAACTCTCTCCAATCCGCAGCCTCCAACCCTAGGAGTAGCAAGGAGAGTAAAAACAATAAGTAAGAACAAGAAAGGAAATAGAAATTACAATTACCACTTGAAGCACAAGGCTTGATTTTCCTATATCAAGCGTATTGATCTCCTAACCAATGAGTATAGAAGTGTAGGTTTAGTGGATAGGAGATGCTAGCCTATAGGACACGAATTTGGAGCAAAGGAAATGAGTAGCAAGTACTAGTGTTGCTCAATTGCTCAAAACAGATTGTCAATTGTAAGTATGAAAGCTCAAGTATTGCACAAGTGTACTTTAGGTGTCCTAAGGCTTGTCCTATTTATAGGAATGGCCTATAAGTGCTTAAGGACTTTCTAGACATTTTCTAGGGGGTTCTAAGTGCTTAACTAGCCGTTAGGTATCCATTAGTTGCTTTAGCAACAACTAGTTAATTAACTCTGAAAAGTGCAGACAGAACTTATTCTCGGTCGAAGAATTATCGACCAAGAATCCTTCTCGGTCGAGGACTTGTCGACCGAGGGACTGTCTGGAGCAAGTGTATATAACGTTCTAATCCAACTCCCAACTACCTTGTCTGCTGTGTCTAACGGCTACCTGGGTCATTCTCGGTCGAAGAATTTGTCGACCGAGAGTGTCTCGATCGAGAATTTTGTCGACCGAGATTAACCCTGTTTCAATGTTTTAAACTAAGCACTAAGTGTATGCATGAGTGTGCAGATGTGACACTATTTTAGGAGATGACCTATCTAAGTGTTGTGATTGGCTAGGGAAGATCTAACGCTTGATTTACATGATGTCTAAGTACTTGTACATTATATATTTGTACAAGTTTTTACATTTGATTACATTCATTACTTAAAGTAATTTTAGCATATAAATCTTTCAAGTATTTGTCATCCACCTTATTCCTGCAACACTCAAGTAACACGTTTGATCCACAAGAATGAAATGTTTGTCATTATCAAAATAAAGAAATTTAAATGATGTCTATTTAGCCAACATGTCTACCAATGGCTATTCAGAACTTTGTCTCTACTGACTTTCAACTTATACTAAATAGGAATCTTATAATGCCTTCACCTTACATGTAATGATTTTATTTTTGGGTCTTTAAATTTTGCCATCTAAAAAGGATTGACAGTCCAGTTTGTTTCTCACGCTTCTGTGAGGACATTTATGTAATCTTTTGAACCTCCATATTATTTAGTTAAAAAAATAGTAGTTGGGGTTTAAAAAAAAATGTTTGGGGATTCTTAATCTTAACCCTAGTGATGGTGGGGTCAGATAGTGGGGTCAGACGTACACCCCAATCCCGTGGGCGGTCGAAAAATTGGGCCCATCCCCTTTCGAGCTCTGCCTCAACAGAAGGGACATCGCAATTTCTTTGTCGTCATCTGGTTGCCCATGAATAGATTTTAGACGCAAAGTAAAAAAGAAAAAAGAAATAATATATGATTTACTGCCGACGTAGCGTAGCTAGACAGTTAATTGAATTGCCTCTGAGCGCCGCTACACACTAACACAGGCACGGAGCTTCTATGTAGATTACCTGCTCGCAAAGCGGAGCTCAATCTGCAGAACGACCCGACTACACAGCAAGCAAGAGAGGTTTCTGAAAGTCTTGCTCAACCAGATCAGGACCTCTTACTGCCGCGAGATGGAACACGGGGCGCCCAAGGGTCGACCGCCCGCCTGCTGAATTTGCGGATCCAGTCGCCTGTCTTCGCTGATCTATCCCCCTTTTGCTGCGACCTCTGTATGATTCTGTCGTCGTCAATCTCTCGAATCTAGTTGTTGGCGCTGGGTGGTGGGGGGAAATTCTAACGCGCCACTCCTCTTCTGACTCCTCGCGTTGGCTACACAAAAAGTTTTCTTACGGTTACGGACTTCCGCTTGCCGCCATTCAACCATTCGGCGTCCTACCCTTGAAGGAGGCTCGCCCTCGTCTTTCCTTTCCTCAGCTGGTGAGCTTCTTTTCCCTGCATGAATCGTTTGATTGACGGATTGGATTGGGCATGCTCAATGTATTGATTGACAATGGATCACGGAATGGGTGTTGGAAATTGAGGGGGCGTTTGACTATTCTGGTTGCCTTCAACATTCGACCTTGATTGCGTTTGGGGATACAGCTTGTACAGCATAGTTGCGCATCCCCAACCACCTAGCAATCTTATCGGGCAACCAGGTTTTGTTTCACAAGCTCATCCTTCACAGTGTGTGTGGTCATGGGTACCTTGCAACCTCTTTTTAATCTCCACAAAGTATGCGAGGGCCCACCTAACACCAGCTTCCGTGTTGAAGAATCGTCAGTTAACTGCAACAATTTGTTGCTTGTACGCCTCCACTTCGTCACTGATTCAGAGCATCTGAGAGTAGTACTAATGCCATTTTTTACCTAATGTGAATTGAGAGCCACTTTCTGAAGAAGGCCAGAATTCCTAGTTGTGGTTCCTACTTCCTATTCAGTTGGAATACTTAAAAAATAATAATTGACAGACGAAATCCACATATTACATGTACATTTACATGCACGAAGTTTGACTTTCTTTTTGTATGCTTCCTATTTGTAATTCTGAGGTTTTCCCACTTCAGGTTGGGTCATTTCCATTTTGATTATGTTCTAGGCATGGTTTTCCGAGATCAAATCCTCGAACAAGATGGTACACCTGCTTCCAGTTTCTCCTTTCAAATTATAATACCTCATTAACTGGTGGCAACAATTTGACGCCATAGACCTGATGCTTTTAAACCAGGAAGTAAAGATATACACAAAAGGAACAATCAAGCAGTTAACTGGGAAGCATACTAGTAAAAAATACCATTCCTATACTAATTCAGAATAAGAAGTCACTCAAGGTGGTCGTGGGCTGAATTACAAACCAAACCAACAAAGTTCACAGGACCACTATTCAAGTTTAGTAAATGAACAACATCCAGTCTGACCATTGGCGCGCCGCGTAGATTGTTCAGACATTGGTTTAACCGTTCACACTGCTCGTACTAGTGGACCTCATCGGCTTCACTGGCTTTCATGATTATCTTTTCCTGAAATAGTTGTGGACTTGTGGGGCAGCTCAACAGTTAGTGACTGATTCCACTTGTTGGCCAGCAGGTTCCCCAACTTTGCTTGGTCTTTAATATATCATCCGAACTGCTTATCACTTGGAAAATTCTGTCTTGTATAAATGAATAATGCGGCATGTTTTCACATAATAATGTCAGACGGTTTCTCTTAGTTTCTTAAATTCACATTCACAGTGACTTTCTGAGATCTAATTATCGGTTTAGTCAATAATCAACTTTCTATTAAGTAGATATAAACATCCACTTCTTCCTATTCTTCCAGTTTCACTAATTTTTCCTTGGGTTAGTTTTGTTTTCTGTAGATTCCGATCGTCACTTTTACTACATTGGCAGTGATGATTACATGTATCTATCATCACCTAACAAGATTGCTTTTGACACCTCACAGAATCAGCGTCTGCAATGGAGCCGTCACAAATTACTCCAGCACCACCACCGGACAGTGGAACAGATAATTCACAGCCTGCTAGTGGACAGAACAATGCTGCTGCCAAGGAGACACCCTCATTGTTATCAACATCCGGCCTATCTTCTTGGGCTACTAGACTCAGAATTTCTAAACCTGCGGATCAAGAGGATAATAATCAGTCTGGAAGTGCAGGGAAATCAACTTTTGCTCGCTTGACTAGTGGGTTTGGCCTGAACATTTCTCCCAAATCTCCCCAGCCTGGCCCTGATGAGAAGGCTCAGGGCGACTCTTCCACTTCCCAACCAGGTGTTCTGGGGTCGTTCACAAAGGGTATAGTTGACTCGTCTAAGAATGCAGTGAAAGCTGTGCAGGTTAAGGCTCGTCACATGGTCTCTCAGAACAAAAGAAGATATCAGGTATTATAATTTGATTGATTTCATACACGCTGTATGTCTTTTTTCATCTCAATTCAAGCTTTTTCTATAAAATTTATGTCGTCGATTTGGTATATTCTGACAAATGCCTTAGACTAGCAGTTTTTTCCAACTCTTTGGTTCCACTCTTTTCATCCTGCATCAGTGAGTTTACTTCATTATGAAAAATGGTAGCGACTAACCCGCTCTATCTCAATAAAGTGCCAAAAATAGTTTTTGTGGCTTAGCTTGTACCATAGTGACAAGTTCGGGATTTGGCAACTTTTTGGCTGGCCAGAATAAATCAGAATTCGGAAAAAATCCGAAAAATTCGTGAAAAAACTGATATATTTCGGTCAAAGTTCGGTAAACTATTCGGAAATAATCGAGAATAAGTTGGCTATATATACATATACATATACTTGTATATACACTTACACATACATATACATATATATAGGTATATATATACATATATGTATATATATTTATATGTGACATATAAATATATATACATAAATATCAGATACAATGTAACTATTAAGGTCATTATATGTACAATCTTATTGAGTGAAACAAGTGGGAAAATAATTAAAGAATAGTAGGATAATAACAATGAACTGTTGAGGGAGTGGGGGTTGGAGGTTTAGTGTGTATAAGGAATTTCATGTACATGGTTTGGTAAAAAAAGAACAAACGACTTAAAAGAGAAAAATCGTGAATAAACGTGAAAAGTCACGAAGAATCGTGAAAAATCATATAAATCACGATAAAGCGCGAAAATCGTGGAAAGTCGCGAAAAACAGGCGACTGACGTATTAATCGTGGTGAACATTCGAGAGCCTATAAAATCGCGAAAAATCACCGATTTTTTGTAAAATTCGGAGACTTGTTACTATGGCTTATGCATGCAAATATGCAATTGATAATACTGGTGATTAGGTGTGTGCTGCTTGCGATTCTTTTTCCATATATTAATATTAAATATATGACATAATGGAAACAACTTTAGCATCAAGTCTCTTAGTTCCGTTATGGATGTGTCTTCTAATGTAATTATATTTTATGTTCCCTATGAAAGATGTAGAGTATATCATACATTATGTCAGAATATATAATCCTTAACGTAACAAAATTATTACGAAGACATCCTGGCTAAGGTGAATTCCAGGAGGATTGTAGATGATCAAATCTTTCTCATAAAGGAGATTTGGCATTCTCATAAATACCCAAACCGGGTCTGGTTTTAGGTCGGGACAAGATTAGGATCAGGGTGTGGCCTATTATTGCCTTTTTAAGTGATATCAAATTTACAATGAACTTTATTTATATACATATCTCATTTCCATCTGATCAACTGTTAGTGTGATTACAAATCCTTATCATTTATCTTTGAGTTAATATAACTTTTCATTTTTCAAGAGGCAAACATTAGAGATTTAGTTTCATACGGAAAAAAGCATGTTTACAAGGAAGACAAATCTAGATGCAGATATCCCCTCATAAAGAAATGCCCAACCCAATGCCACATTAAGTAATCCCAGATCTCATCGCCTTGAACCAAATCATCACCACATGTATCATTATTACCCACTTTCATAAGCCCTCCATGGACAAACACTTAGGAAACAAATGTAAAGAAGGTTCTAATCCCCCTTGACTCGATAAACCAATGAGATCCACATGATTTTACATAAATTCATAGTCCTTGTGTGGAATATATTTAGATTGGAGCTAAGGTACATGTCTAAAAATATATTTGTTTCAGTGTCCAACTATTATAATTGAAATGAGTTGATGCCCAAAGTTTGTACTTCATACAATACTTGTTAAGGCATCAAGGAGCAAGGTTCAGTGCCTTGACACCTTGGTGACTTAAAAAATGATTTCAACACATTTTACCGATTTATATGCGTATGTCGTATTATTTTTCAAGAAATCCCCCCCTCATACATTTATTTTATAGTTATATGTGTAGGTGTGCACATATATTTATGGTTATTCCCCTCTTATACATGTGAATATTATAGAGTAATAGATGGAATTCTATTGAGTAAAAGAGTTTACAATGCCTTCTCTTTTATAGGACAAGAGAATAAAACAATAAGCATAGCTAAGCAATATGGGATAAATAACAAGTAGAGTAGAGTACTTGAAATAAATATCTCTTTACTCCCCCTCAAGCTGGAGCATAGATGTCGAACGTGCCCAGCTTGTCCCCTAGAGTCTTGAAACGAGCTTTTGGTAGAAGCTTGGTGAAGATGTATGCCACTTGTTTTTTTAGTACTGAGATATGGAGTACAAATACGGCCAGAAAGAACAGATTCCCGAACAAAGTGGCAGTCTACCTCGATATGCTTTGTGCACTCATGAAAGGTAGGGTTGCTCGCAATAAAAATAGAGGCTTTGTTATCACAGAGCATCAGAATAGGACTGGAATCAGATATATCAAATTCTTTGAGAAGGCTTTGAACCCACATAAGTTCACATGCAGTTTGAGCCATGGCTCTATATTCTTCCTCTGCACTTGACCTAGCTACCACCTTCTGCTTTTTGCTATGCCATGTAACTAGGTTGCCACAGAGCATCTACTCCCTGCATAATCAGAATCTGAGAAACCAGAAAAATTGCAATGGCCAGGTTTCTTGTACAATAGACCTTTTGCTGGAGAGCTTTTGAGATATCTCAGATGTGATAGACAACGTCCCAGTGACATTGTCGAGGTTTATCAATGTACCTACTTACGAACCCGATAGCAACAGTAAGACTAGCTCTCGTGACGGTAATGTAAGTGAGCTTACCTACCAATCGCCTGAATTGGTGGTGATCAACATAAGGTGGAGAGGATTCATCGTCTCAATCAGTGTTTGGGTCTAGAGGGGTGCTGGCTGGCTTGCAGCCAAGCATACCAGTTTTTTGCAAGAGATCTAGAACGTATTTACGTTGGGAGAGACATAAACCTACATATGATTTGGATATTTCAATGCCCAAAAAATATCTCAGTTTTCCAAGATCCTTGGTGACAAAGTGATGTTCTAGATATGTTTTAGTAGCCTGAATGCCCAAGGTGTCACTGTCGGATAATATAATGTCATCAACATAGACAATAAGAATGACTAGACCAGCCGCTGTTTTCCTGATAAATACAAAGTCATCTGAATGGGAACGATGAAAGCCAAGTTTTATAAGAATCTGACTGAGCTTGTCAAACCAGGCGCGAGGGCTTTGTTTTAGGCCATAGATTGCTTGCCTCAAACTTGCAAACTCGCAAAGAATGCCCCCCCAAGTAACAAAGACAGACAGTTGCTCCATGTAAACTTCTTCCTGCAAGTCTCCATACAGAAAGGCGTTTTTGACATCCAGTTGAAATAAAGGCCAATCTTAGTTCACAATAGCAAAGATGAGAACACGAACAAAATTGAGTCTAGCTATTGGAGAAAAGGTTTCAAAATAGTCCACACCATAAGTTTGAGTGTATCCTTTTGCTATCAGGCGTGCTTTCAAACGCTCAATCGTGCCATCAGGCTGATATTTGACAATGAAGATCCAACGACATCCAACCGTAGGACAGGTAGAAGCGCTATCCACAAGATCCCATGTCTTGCGATCAGAGAGTGCCTGCATTTCAACTTTCATTGCTTGTCGCCATATAGGAATTTGAAGTGCTTCCATAGCATTTTTCATAATAGACACAACAGAGATTGCAACAGCAAAGCAAGCTAAGCCAACACCCAGATTAGTAGAAAACATAAATGACTAATCGGATGTTGAGTACATGAGCGGACACCTTTCCGAAGACTAATAGGAAGGTGTAAGTCTGAATGTACCTGAGTTGTTTTGTGATCTTCCGCCGAAGGAGGAGTTGGTTGTTGAGGGGTCATGGAGGGGATAATCGACTTGGGTCTTCTCTTGTAGACTTACAACATTCGTTCTTCAGGTGTCAGCTTAGAAGGTGGATCAATATCCACAATGTCAGGTAACGGAGTTGGTGCCAAGTATCACAGAATAAAGAAGCCCCTTTATCAGAATAGAGTGGTATATGTTCAAAGAACACTACATCTGCACTAACATAACATTGTCGGATGATGGGATCATAACAATGATACTCTTTTTGGGTTCTGGAATAACCCCAAAAAAATACATTTTGTGGAGTGAGGGTCAAGTTTTGTCATCCCTGGACGAAGGTTTTTAACAAAGCAAGTGCACTCAAAGATGTGCGCTGGGACAGTATAAAGCTGTGCAAGCCGTAGAAATCGCCTCAAGCCAATAACGCTGAGGAACATGATAATGAAGAAGAATAGTGCAAGCAACCTCTAAAAGATGACGCTTTTTGCATTCAACAACCCCATTTTGTTGTGGGGTATAGTGGCAAGACGTTTGATGGATCATCCCACAGGATGAGCAAAAATAAGTGACAATTTTTTGCATGAACTCAAGAGCATTATTGGTGCGAAAGACTTTAATGGGTTTATTGAATTGAGTTTGAATTAAAAAAAAAAGGTAGTGATGGTCCATAACAATGCTGCGATCTTTCAGTAAAAATAACCATGTAGCTCGAGAAAAATCGTCTATGAAAGTCATAAAATATTTAACTCCAGAATGACTAGCAACTGAACAAGGGCCCCAAATATCTGCATGAACAATATCAAAAATGCATTTAGAACCAATTTCTTTCTTAACAAGAAATACATAGTGAGTTTGTTTGCCATATTGGCAAGATTCACAGGAAAAATTCTTATTAGCTAAAGTAGGAAATAAATGTTTCAACCTAGAAGTCGAGGGGTGGCCAAGGCGGTAATGCCACTGAATCCCAATCACAGATGTCGATAACATAACAGTCACTGAGGTCGGTCCATCCAGGCAGTAGAGCCCATCTGGTCCCTCATGGCCCGAACCAATCCTCGACTTCGTGCGGAGATCCTGAAAAACACGACCCGAAGGGTCAAACGTAATAGAGCACTGAAGGCTCTTCTCAGTTTTACTAACAGAAAGTAGATTAAAAGGAAATCGCGAAACATATAAGACATATTTCAGATGCATATTTTGAAATAACGGAATCGTCCCAATGCCATGGAGGTCCTAATGTTTGTGAGCCATCAACTACCATTACCGGAGGAAGACGAGTGGATCTTATTAGAGCAGAAAATAAATCAGAGTTGCCGACCATATGGACTGAAGCACCAGAGCAATACACCATTTATTTTTACCAGTAGATGGAGCAACAAGCAAGGTAGACGAGCCAACCTCTGAAGTAGATGGTAGGTTGGATATACGCTCTTGGAAGAGCTTCTCAAACTCAGACCGGATCCATGCAGAAGAGGGTTGAGCGGGGGTGTGTTCAGTAGCAACAAAATCTTCTCCCGCATCAGAAGTGATGGTTAGCCCAAGCATGCTTGCCATGTTTGATCCAACACCAGTCTTCATTATGATTGTCACAACTATAGAAATTGCAGAAGCGAGGGCCAATGGGATGACCACGACCCTATGCAGTAGAAGTAGTACGACCCGAGGTAGGAGGATGACGTCCACTACAGCCACGTCCATGTTCAGGACCACGACCACGACCACGACCACGGCCTTGACCAGTATCAACAGAGTGTACAACAAGAGCAGGGTATTCAATAACAGGAATTGAAGTCAGTTATGGTAAACGTTGAACACGTTTAAGCACATCTCTAAGAGTAGGCAGAGAGGATCACTGGAGAGAGTTTGGTCAACAACTCCAGAAAATGAGGAAGGGAGTCCGGTAAGAAACTGGACAAGTTGGATTTCATTGTGCATTTTTTGAGTTTCCTTGATATCAACAGACAAAGGATGGTAGTTTTCGTATTCATTCTAGAGGACAGAGCACTGACTGTAGTAGTCTTCAACAAATGCATCAAGTGAGAATTCCTTCTTTACCAGGTTTTTGAAAATCTCGAAACCTTCTTAGGATTTTGCTGATGGGAGTAGACATGGGAAAGTTGATCCCACATAGCCTTGGCATCATGGAGGCAGAGTAGGGACTGACTGATTCGCAACTTGGTGCTATTAACAATCCAAGACATAACACCTGAGTCCTCTTTATTCCATTGTGCATATGCCTGCTTGGTCTTGTCATCCGCCGAGGCATCATGAGCAGGTTGAGGGTCGGTGGTGATATGTGAGTAGCGTCCTTGCGCTTTCACATACAGAATAAAAGATGCCGACCAGAGGTGGAATTGGAGCCATCAAGTTTCACTATGGTGACACAGAGAACATGGAAACTCAACAGATGCCATAATGCACAGATGGAGCAGAAATCAGAAGACATCAGAAGCCAGTAGACAAGATACAACCAGAGTACCCATTTGCATAGCCAGAAGATGGACATAATCAATAGATTTGACAAAACCACAACAGGGCATAAGAGGGCAACAATAGATCTGACACCTCAAATTCAAGAAACCCACAACAGGGCAATATAGATTGAAGAACTTACGCCACCATGGAGAGAAAAATTACTCCACCATGAGGCGTAGGCAGATAGCAAATAGAGACAGTTTAGAGCGTCAACGTGCAATTTTTAATATATGTCCAGAGATTGAACGTGAGAAGAGAACGAATGGAAGGGAGGAACATGTAGGCTAGTTTATGAGGATTGGGGCTTGAGGAGGAGGGGGGACGATAGTGGATAGGGGTGGAGGATGGTAGTGGCGGCGACAATGGGCAACGGGTGGAGGGGTGGCGCGGCGGCAACAGGGGTGATGGAAGGGTGGCAGCGGCTGGTTGAGGGGAGGTTGGTGGCGGGCAGGGGAAGAAAGGAGGGGGGGTTCGGGCAGTGGGTGCAAGGGAGAAAGGAGAATGGGAGGGTGGGCTACGACGACGGCAAGGAGGGTGGGAGAGAGGGGCAGGGCGACCGGGGGGGCATGGAAGGAAGAAGGGGGGCGGGGCGACTAGGGCATGGGGAGGGAGGGGAAGCACTAGGGTTGGGAGGGATATCAAACCGCTCTTGATACCATATAGAATAATAGATGAAATTCTATTGAGTAAAAGAGTTTTCAATGCCTTCTCTTTTATAGGACAAGAGAATAAAATAATAAACATAGCTAAGCAATATGGGGTAAATAACGAGTAGAGCAAAAGAAATAACATATCTCTTTTCAAGAAATCCCCCCCTCATACATTTATTTTTATAGTTATATGTGTAGGGGTGCACATATATTTATGGTTATTCCCCTCTTATACATGTAAATATGATATATGTTATGAATACCTAAGTTCTTAACTAATACATTTATAATAAATTTTAATTAGTATTGTGGAAATACGATGGGAGGTTAATGAGATATTTCTTATTGATAGACAACACACTCCTCTCCTATATATAGGAAAGGAGGCAAGTTCAAGGAAGTGGAGCTTAAACCTAATGGGCCATGACAATTAGGCCCATATAACATAATAAACTAAATAATAATAATTCTAACACTCCCCTTCAAGGTGGAGTTTGGGTGAAACACATATCCAGTTTAGACTCACAAGACTTAATTAGACGATAAGACAAATAAAAAATAAAGATGTCACCTCCCATACAAGATTTTCACTCCCCCTTAAACATGACTCTCCAACAAATAAAAGATTTGATAACGCCTCCTTTGAAGTGATGTTCTGCAGGTTGGAAGTACTTGAGCTTTAGAGAAGATCTTTTGAAGTGCATGTCGAATGAAGAACATCACCATCAATTTGGAGCAGACGATCAAAACACCATGACTATGCCATCTTCACTGGAAAGGGATGTGTGATTGGAATGAACGTAATCAACACATCCAACGATGTAACAATAGAGGTATAATCAATCTCCCTGTTCCCCTTCTTTTCTCACGATCGCTGCAGTAGCGACTGTAGCAGCGGGAAAGAAAAAGGAGCCGTATACTCATCCTCCTTGGTCAATCTGCCTCAATCGACGTCCTGCTCTGGGTCTCCTTATCACTAGTGGTCTGTTAGTGGGGAGAAGGAGTATCTGTGCTCGATAGTGGGGGTAGTAATCCCCTCTTTTTTCCAAGCGCAGAAACATGTTGTTTTGTCATCTCCGTTCAAAGGCCTCCAAGTGGCCATAGTGGAGTTTTTCCTCCTTCAAATCAGGTCCTTGTGGGGCGTCCTAGTCCTAGTAACACTGTCCCAGAAGATCAGAACCAATGGAATCACAAGGAGGGAGCATTGGGCCTTCTTCTCCAACCATATAGAGCGTTGTTACTGCAGCAACACTGTAGCATGGCTGTATTTCAGTACTGTTGACCATCAACGTCAACTAGAACATTTTGGTGTTACATGACGGCAAAGAGGGGCTCAGATTCTTGAGTTTTATTTGCTTCCTATTGATCTAAATCAAGCTGTCAATATGGCCGATAAGGAGTCCACATTCCAGCAATCTACACCTACAATCCAAAGTCAGATGATCACCAACCGGAGACTGAATGAAAAGAACTTCACTCAATGGAGCCAGACAGTGAAGATATTTTTCAAGGGTCAAGGACGCATCAAACACTTGACCAATGAGCCACCTTCAGATCATGTTGCTTTGGAGGCATGGGAACAACATGATGCCAACCTGCTGAATATGATGTGGAACAGTATGGAGCCACATATAGCAGACATGACAAATCACTTTGAGACATGCAAGACATTGTGGGACCATCTACAACTCATGTACTCCAATAATTTGTCACGTATGTATGACATGACTGTGGAGCTATATGGGCTACAACAGGAAGACAAGTCACTCACAATATTTTGGAGAAGTGACTCGTCTAGCAGATGACTTGCATACGTTGCTTCCTCTTTCCAGTGATGTTCAGAAGATGCAGCAACAATGTGATCAGATGACAGTCATTAAGTTTCTAGCTGGGCTTCGACGTGAGTATGAGGGAGTGCGTAGTCAGATTCTTTCAGGTGCTGAGCTTCCTTCTTTAGCAGAGACTTATTCCAGAGTTTCGCGTGCCTTCCTAGAGCAGTATATTGTTATTGTCACTCAGTCACAAAGTGACAAGTCAGCTTTAGTCACTCAATCTAGCAGAGACACGACACCCAGAGGTCGCGGTCGTGGTAGAAGTTTCATCAAAGGCAACGGTGCTAGTAGTGGTCGTGGAGTGCCACGCCAATGTCCAGAGTGTGTCCATTGTGGCAGGAAAGGACACACTACATGGATTCCCTACAAAGTCTGCCAATATGGCAACTATTGAAGGTGCACAACAGCAGGCTTCACATCAGGTGTCATTGTCTGAAGAAGAATATGTTTAATTGATGCAACTCCGCGCTTCACAACAAGCAAGCTCATCAGTTGCCTCCATTGCACAAAGAGTTGGTTCGTCTGTATGCTTCTCTCAGGCATCTAGGGCATCCTCGTCCAAGTCAGACTGGGTTCTTGATTTAGGTGCAACTGACCACATCACGGGGGTATCTGAGATGTTCTCCACCTATACTAGCAAGCCCAACCTACCTGGTGTTACCCTTGCAGATGGCTCTACGGTCTCTGTTAAGGGAACTGGGGTGGTTCCACTAACTCCACATATATCCCTTCCATCCACCATGTTCATCCCTCAATTTCCTTTTAATTTATTATCTATCAGCAAATTAACTCGTTGTCTTCAAGCCTCTGTCACATTCTTACCCGATACTTGTGTTATACAAGACTTGAAGACGATTGGCGAAGGGTATGAATTGGCTGGACTCTACTACTTGAGGAGGTCTCTCACAACTTGTGTCGCGACTTCCCCTTTGGTGGTGCACAGTCGTTTTGGTCACGCGTCATTGGAGAAGCTCAAAGTTTTGGTCCCAGGTCTGTCCAATCTAGAAAGGTTGCAATGTGAGTCGTGTCAGTTGGGAAAACATACAAGGTCTGTATTCAGTTCTAAAGAGAGTCAAAGAGCAGAGTCTTTGTTTGAGTTAGTCCACTCAGATGTATGGGGTCTGAGTCGTGTAACATCTAAGCTAGGTGATAAGTATTTTGTTATTTTTGTTGATGATTATTCACGTGGTACATGCCTTTATTTGATGAAAGAAAGATATGAACTTTTATCTATTTTTACATCTTTTTGTATGGAAGTGGAAACCTAGTTCAAAAAGAAAGTTTGTATTCTCCGTTCTGATAATGCTAAGGAATACTTCAGCCGTGATTTCACCCATTTCACCTCCACCCATGGCATCATTCACCAGTCATCTTGCCCACATACACCACAACAGAATGGAGTGGCAGAAAGAAAGATTCGATACGTTGTTGAGACTGCTCGTACCCTTCTTCATATGCATGTCCCAAGAGAATTTTGGGGTGATGCGGTTCTCACTGCCACTTACCTCATAAATTGTATGCCATCATACGTTATTCAAAACCGCATACCTGTTCAAATTCTTAATCCTATAAAGCCATGGTACCATGTCCCACCAAAGGTGTTTGGGTGTGTCTGTTTTGTTCACTCCTTTGGTCCTGGTATGGATAAGTTGAGTCCAAAATCCACCAAGTGTGTCTTCTTAGGCTATTCTCAAGTACAAAAGGGGT
This sequence comes from Alisma plantago-aquatica, assembly GCA_963693085.1. NCBI lineage: Eukaryota > Viridiplantae > Streptophyta > Magnoliopsida > Alismatales > Alismataceae > Alisma > Alisma plantago-aquatica. Next base: position 851,285,424 of record OY856414.1, read on the forward strand.
ACAAGTGCTATAGTCCTACCTTACATCGCTTCTTTGTCTCTAATGATGTCAGCTTTTTTGAAGATCAATCATTCTTTGGTGATAGTTCTTCAGTGACACCTGCAGGTGTGGAAGAGATCCTGCCTCTTCCCGTTGTTATCAAGTCCTCTGTTCCTACTTGTCTTGGTAATGATAGTCCTCATGATAGTGTGCCACCCATTTCTACTAGACCTCCTATCACCAAAGTGTATACTCGTCGTACAGGCCCAGCCACAGGCACCGATGGTACAGAGTCTCCTGCCAGTTCAACTCTTTCTCCAGCTCCTCTCTCGTCAGAAAGTCAAGTAGATACATGTATTGATAGCCGTCCTATTGCCTTGAGGAAAGGCACTAGGAGTTGCACTCTCCATCCCATCTCTAATTTTATTTCATATAACCATGTCTCACCCTCATATTATGCCTTTTTATCCTCCATGTCCACTGTCTCTATACCCTCGTATGTTTTAGTTGCCTTGGATCACCCAAGTTGGCGTCATGCTATGGAAGAGGAGATGGCAGCTCTAGCTCAAAACAATACATGGTCTCTTGTTCAACACCCATTAGGCAAGTCTGTTGTTAGATGCCGCTGGGTTTTCATTGTCAAAGTTGGTGTAAACGGATTAGTTGACCGGCTAAAGGCACGGTTAGTAGCCAAGGGCTACACTCAGGTTTATGGGCAGGATTATTTAGAGACCTCTCCCGTGGCCAAGATGGCATCTGTTCGTATCTTCCTATCTCTTGCTGCCATACATGCATGGAATTTACATCAACTTGATATTAAGAATGCATTTCTGCATGGTGACTTGATGAGGAGATTTATATGGAGCAACCACCAGGGTTTGTTGCTCAGGGGAGTCTAATCTAGTGTGTCGTCTTCACAAGTCTTTGTATGGTTTGAAACAATCACCTTGTGCCTGGTTTGGTAGGCTCAGTAGCGCTCTTTCAGAGTTTGGACTCCAAAGATCTACTATGGATCATTCTGTTTTCTACAGGAGACATAATCTGGGATGTATATTCCTATTGGTATATGTTGACGACATTGTGATTACAGGTGATGATAAACAGGGCATTGCACAATTGAAGACATTTTTACAAGGACAATTCCATACAAAAGACTTAGGCAATCTTAAATATTTTCTAGGTATTGAAGTTGCCAAGTCAAAATCTGGGATAGTGATTTCACAAAGAAAGTATGTTCTAGACTTGCTCACAGAGACAGGGATGCTTGGGACCAGACCTGCTGACACTCCAATGGATCCTAAAGTTAAATTTACCATGGAGCAAGGGGAGGTGCTTGATGATCCTTGGAGATATAGACGACTTGTTGGAAAGCTGAATTATTTGGTAGTCACCCGACCAGATATTGCATTTGCTACTAGTGTTGTGAGCCAATTTATGGATAAGCCTTGTACGGGTCACTTAGAAGCTGTGATGCGCATATTGAGGTACTTGAAGAAGTCCCCTGGAAAGGGACTCTTGTATCAAAATCATGGTCACCTGAAAGTACAGGGGTTTTCTGATGCTGATTGGGCTGGATCAAGCATTGATAGACGATCTATTACTAGCTATTGTGTCTTTGTGGGAGGAAATTTAGTTTCTTGGAAGAGCAAGAAGCAAACAGTTGTATCCAGATCAAGTGCAAAGTCTGAATACAAAGCTATGGCCTTAGCTACATGTGAGCTGTTATGGATTCAACATTTGTTGCGGGAACTTGGCTTTTCCTTAGACACTCCTATGGATTTGAAGTGTAATAATTAGGCTGCTGTCCATATTGCTCAGAACCCTGTCTTCCATGAAAGAACTAAACACATTGAGGTCGATTGCCATTTTCTGAGAGAGAAGATCAAGGAGAGACTGATTCAGTTGTCACCTGTCAGGTCAGAAGATCAGTTAGCTGATCTATTCACAAAGTCCTTGAATGGTTGTCGAGTTCACTTTTTATGTACCAAGCTGGGCACATATGATATGTATGCGCCAGCTTGAGGGGGAGTGTTAGTATGTAGGGACTTAAATGTAAATGTTATGGTCTTATGTGTAAAGTCAGGGACCTGATTGTAAATGTCTGATGTATCTTCTTTGTATACGTGATACGTAAGATAGACTGAGAGAGTCGAAGTCTCTTCTCTGTCACACATATTTTACTATTTCTATTTGCAGATAAAAAATCGTCAAAATTTCTACCAATATGTGGCTTTTCATTATTGCTAAATATCACTCTTCTGTGCTGTGTGAATGCCTGATTACACCTTAATTTTATTTGAAAAAGTACCTTCTTTTATGGTACTAACTATTAAGTGTACCACAAGTGGTTACATCAGTTGCCTCAACTAGTTTGAGAAAAAACCTTATGTAAGATAATAAGTAGAAAAATATTTTGATTTTTGTGGTTTTATACAACTCAATTTACCTCAACCGATTTGATTTTATCGTAACTGTTTGACCACAAATGGCACTGTTACCGAAGTTGTTGTAAAGTAAATTGAAGGCTATGTGATATCTTTGATAAGAGGATTTCCCCTCCTATATATAGGAGAAGGGAGAAGCGAAGAAATTTTAGATAAACCCTAATGGGCTAACACTTGGTTCCATATACAAATAGATTCAATTAACTTAAATAACTAAATTAACCATACACTCTAATACTCCCCCCAAGCTGAAGCTTGGGAGAACCCCAAGTCAGCTCGCAAACAGACAAACATACTAAAGATAAAGAAGCAAAATAAAAATATAAACCAAGCCCATACAAAGATATTTCTCCCCTTAAAGATTACATTAAAACTCTCATTTCTCAAATACTCCCCCTCAAGTAGATAAACAAAAGTAGGTATACAAACATGTCGAATCTTAAGTGCGTCTCAAGTTGCGGGTGCATATCGCAAATAGGTAGCAAAGGCTTCTTAATCAAAAGGATGTGGCATCTGGAGTAGTAGTAAACAACATCAAGAAGGCGTCAAAATCTTCATCACAGTCGCTATCATCATTGTCCAGAGAGTGCTGATTCACAACAAAAAAGTCCACAGAGTGTTGGATCACAATCTAGAAAGTCAACGTGCGCAAGACACAAAGAATGTCAACATGCAAATAATGCACAGACAAAAAGTAGAAATAAAGTCGATGTATCCGGATTGAAGACCAGCTTAAATAAACAAGCAGTTGACATGAAGCTCCAAATTGTAAGTTCTCCAAGAAGCATATAACAATAAAAGACTTTCAAATGCAAATATCAATAGTAGAAGTCCACAAGCTCTTCAATAATTGCATAAAGATCCATGAATATATAGAGCAACATAATATAATCTCCCTTTCCTCCATCTCATCTCTTCTCTATTTCTCCCCCTCACACAAACCACGGAAAGAACCAAGTGTGGTTGGGGTGAACAAGTCAGATACAACATGGTATCAGAGCGGAGATCCTAAACCCTAACCGTCAAATAAAAAAGAGAGAAAAGAAAAGGGATTTGTAGCTAGCGGGCGGCCGCCTACCATGTGAAAGTATATGTATTAAGCTCAAAATCTATTGACAATGAGTGAAGGGACCATACACCTTATTAGCTGTCTAACAGAAGACACCAAGATGGTTAGACACTCAGTTTGTTAGTGAGAGGTCCCAGGATCGAGCCCAGGCCATGGGATGAATAGAATGGCCAATTTAAAAAAAAATAAATAAAAAAAATACGCCTTATTAGCCCAAGGATAACCCCCAAACTCTTCGGTGCAGCTATATTTTCAACATCCTCCCTCACATGTTGCCACATTTTTTGTGTGCTTGCACATGTTTTTTAATAGGGTATGGACCATGGAATGAGGTTTCCACGAAATTGTCAAAATTTTGCTAGAAAATTTGATTTCGCCAGCATCTGCAACGAAATCATGCGATTGTACCGCTATGTCAAAATCAGCGAAACATTTTGCCCAAATTCAAAATTTTCCCAGGAAATAGTAAAGCTACTTATTTCCTACATGAAGGACCCCCACTTATCCCCATATATAATTTTATTGCATAAAAGGATGCATATAGGTGTAGAGATCATGCCTGTGAAATTCCACGACTTAATTCATTCATTTTGGTGTCGAAATGGGCACAGTTGCATTTGTCGAAATTTCTGTTTCCATGTTGTCGAATGGCATCAAAATCGGATACCTCATTCCTTGGTATGGACTTTCCTCACACTTGTTTTGTGGGGCCTGCTCTGATACCATCTTAAAAAGTAAATAAAAGGCTATGTGTTATCTCTGGTAAGAGAAATCCCCCTCCTATGTATAGGATAAGGGAGAAGCGTATAGACTTTAGACTAAACCCTAATGGGCCAAGACACACTTGGACCTATATACAATTAAACTCAAATAACTTAGTTAACTAAATGAACCAGACTCTAATAGAAGTTATGAGTAATTATGATGCTGGTTAAACGTGGGAACTCTTAGCAAGACCCTGCATTCATTTGTCTTAAGTTTGATCCAGTGGGTTTTCTTGGCTGCGACTTTCTCATACCTAAATAATGGATACTATCCTGTCCAGCTATTTTGATGTGAAACACATTGTTCTTGCCATCTCACCAAGATACATCCATCATTTTCTGCTAAACAACATTGTTGCTCAATTGTAAGCTGTTAAGTTAGTTTCAATAGAAGAGAGAGTATGTCTTTATAATATTAAAAAATAGAACTGATTCCATTTGATTAAAAAATAGAACTGATTCCATTTCTTCAATTTTCATATACTGGTGTTCATGCAGGAAGGTGAATTTGATCTGGACATGACATACATAACTGAAAATATTATTGCCATGGGATTCCCAGCAGGAGATATGAGCTCTGGTTTTTTTGGATATGTTGAGGTAAACTTCTTGCTTTTGGGCTGATATTCAGTGCTTACTGAAACCACTCTATATTTTAAGTAATAAATATTGATTTTTGAGATTTGTTAAATCGCAGTTATTTATTAGTAAAAAGCACAAATGCTTATGTCACTGCAAATATTCTTATTCTCTTGTTTTATCTAGGGTTTTTATAGAAATCATATGGAAGAGGTGATAAAATTCTTTGAGAGCCATCACAAGGTATGTGTTAGAGCATATATTCTCACAACTTGTCCCATCATTAGTTCCATATCTGAAGCAATTGACATTCATAGAAGCATCAATCCGATTCAAATTTATCTGCTACATGAATATTAATAAATACCCAGTATGATAGGGCTTATGTTTCTTTATTTTTCCTGGCTCTGTTTTGCCCAAGGTTGTCTAGACAGCTAGGCGGTGCTCTCCAAGGCAGGGGCACCAAAGCCTAGTATATATCTATCCATATACATTTAGATATATTCACGTATTTTAAACTTTTAATAAGTTTATATATAATGTTATTCTCTATGCTCAATCTATCGTATGTTCATCAAACAACTTCCACGACTTATATCAGGTCTAACTTGTCCTAAATTTGACCAAATGAGACTTAAAATGCCCTAACAATTACAAATCAGATCCGATTATAAGTTTATAACTAAACTGTCCTAATATGACCTTAACTGAGCAAAAGCAGGCCTACCTTTTCCAAATTAGGTCTAAATGGAGCAAAAACAGATTTAACCTAATCCAATCAGGCCTAAATCAGACCCAAACGTACCTCACTTTAACTAAATCAAACCTAATTTAACCCGAAAATAACCTACATTGATCTAGTTAGACCCAGATAAGTTAATTCACCCTTAAAATGACTTAAATAGGGCCAAAAGGCCCTAGGCGCCCATGTAGCCCATTTAACGACACGTGACCAAAATTGGGACCCCCTTAATGCCTAGGCGAGCCCGCCTGTAAACTATGGTTTTATCATAAAATGACAGTCAGGAAAATAACATTAATCTACATCGTATCTTTATCCCATCATATTATCTGTATCGAAAACCACATTAGTGACTTCGAATTATTGCAATACAACATCAGAGACAGAAGTTGGGGTGAGTTTTCACAACATTTGTGGATGTAGAGTCGCGGTAGCACCAAAGCCCAAATCCTCATTAATGTCCACCTCGTCCTGATGTTGGGATGTGGGTGATGTCAAACCTGTAATAAAAAGCCCCACCCGACCCCAACCAACCACAAATCCACCACTACACACCAGAAAAATATGACTTCTCTCTTTTCTATCAAGATCTAATTAAAATCTAGTTGGATATGACTATTCTCTAAGATCTTGATTTATCATGTAAAATCAACCATCTTTTGAAGCTCTAAGAAATTCTCATTACTACTAATTTGTGTAGTTCTACTCCAAGTGGGGCTAAAACACTGTCATTGCTTGCTGTCTTCTAAGTTGTAAGCTGTAACTAGTTACTTATGTCTAGGGTTTGTCTGCCTAGAGATGCATACATTTGTGTTTTTTTGCAATGCAACATCTACGAAGCACGGACAACTTCGATACAACCCCCGTGTCCGCACTGGATCCATTTTGGCGATGGACACTTCCCGGACACAGGCCAATGCATTTTTGGCACGGCTAGAATGTGTGCTGACTGCTATCCATTTTGGTCCTTTTCTGCAACCTGAACACTACACTTCTGTGTAGCAGCTGCTGCTGTTGTAGCCTATTTTAGAGTGTAAATTCTGAATATACAACTATTATACAAGTATGTCTCATCTTTTCAAAAAAATGTAACACAGCTGAGATTGAAATAAAGTTGCAAACAAATTCTCTTCAAATAAATCCACATGTAAAAACAAAGATGAATTAAATATCAGGTTGGTCTAATAAATTAATCAATTGAATAAAGGGAACTCATTTATTATATTCTGAAAATCTACTATATTCATTGATAAAAGGGCAGCATTTTAGTTGTCTATCTATATTGTTTCTACTACACACAAACACACACATATTCATGTTCATGTACAGTTATACATATGTACATAACTCTGGATAATTATCTAATGGTCCCAATACATACATACACATACATGCATTACACACACACACACGTGTATACATAGAAAAATATTTTCCCCTTACTGAGGGTCTTGTCGTGTCAGTGTCTATATTTTAGAAAATTGTTGTCTCGTGTCTGTGTCCGTGTTTAGAAACATGTCCATGCTTCCTTACAACACATGTAAATTAGAGATTATAGTCAATTCCATGTTTTCCATCATGGTTCTCGGATTCACACAATCTTTAATGAAATAGAGCTGAAGTTTCATTTTTTCATATCTAAACCTTCATGGAGCTTCCTTAGAGGTTCCACACATTGCTTGTATTTCATATCTAAACCTTGTAGAGCTGAAGTTTCACTGCATTTCATATCTAAACCTTTGTCGAGCTTCGTTATAGAGTGCACACGTTTCTTCTTATAAGCTTTGACGAAGTCAACTCAAAACTGGTGTCCTATGCCATGACCCTGATTTGTGCAAAAGTTTAGATTCTACCACTTTACACAGCTTGAATCACATTTTTTACTTTAAAAATTTGTTTGATGTAATTCATATGAATATATTACTTATCCAGATCCCTGTACCAATATAGATATTCAGAGTCTCCTGACAGTCTGACACTCAAGATTTTGCTGAAGTGAACCTTTATAAATGTTGTCTTTTTTTGGTAGAGTTAACTGGGGAGATACATTTACCCTGCTTCCCTTGATGAATATTCTTGGTTAAGCTTTAAGTCATTCCATTTTGCAGGGAAAATACAAGGTGTACAATCTTTGTTCGGAACGACTTTATGATGCCGCTTTATTTGAGGGCAAGGTAATTTAATTTGTCAATAGTAGCTGAATAGTTTCTTCATCAGTGTAATGAGTTTTCAGTTGTATTTCCAGTTAATTAAGGACTAAAATATTCTTGAATGTTTTTATGAGTTTATATGTGGGCTTTGCCTCGTATAGATTTCTAGATACTAGGAAGGTTAGTCATGCTATAATGACTATACTAGGAGCTTGGGACAGACAACATGCTTCTGTTCTTAGTGGCTTCTAATCATGGAACAGGACATCGACTTCGAGTCGACTTCGACAAGTATGGAAGTGGAAGTTTGTGGAAACATCGAGGAAACTTTGAGGATTTTACAATTAAACTTCCACACATCTTTGATAGAAATTAAGCTAAAAATAGTTATTTCAAGATGAAAATTGATATATTTCATCAAATCCAGCTTAAAAACAAAATATATGTTTATATATAGCCATCCATACAGGTTTTCAAATGTAGAAAAACACAGTTACATGCAAATGTACAAGACATCATCTTCGTGTCAACTTTGATAGGCATGGAAGTTTACCAGGTTTTGACATCGACATCAAACATTGACTGTTGTAGACATATGTAACATTGAGGATTAATTGCTAGATGTCGAGGATGTTTAGTACCATGCTTCTAGTCATTCACCATTTAGGTAAAGTGATCTCTCCATGTATTGGTGATAAGTGAGTCAGATTACATTGGTGATGGTTACTCAGGTATTCGTGGACACCATATTCCACCTTTACAAATCTGTACGTGGGGTTGGGAGCTATGAGCCTGGGATCCTTTCATGGGGAATACATGTTTCATATATATAGTCGTGACATAGGCAAGCATAGAGTTTTATTCTAATAAAAAACGTAATGAACAAGTTTAATCTGAAAATTTCAGCATACACCATCAAAATGAAATAGCTAAATGATTCATTACTATGGTTTTTGGCCCCTCTATTGATTAATAATATCTTAAACCATAGTGACAAATTCGGGATGCGGCAACTTTTCGGTTCGCCAGAAAAAACCGGAATTCGGAAAAAATTGGAAAAGTTTGTGAAAAAGCGATATATTTCGGTCAAAAGTTCGATCAACTATTCGGAAATAATTGAAAATAAGTCGGCTATGTGTGTGTGTGTGTGTGTGTGTGTGTATACTTATATATGCACATATATATGCTTATATGTATATATATGTATATACATATAGATCAATGTTTTAAAAAACGTTAAGCGGTAAGCGTGCGGACAGCACCTTGTAACTGGTTAAGCGGTAAGCGGCCGATTTTTGAAAAAACGGGTTTGATTTTCTATACAATTTTATAAAAAAATGTACATGTATGCATATATATACTATACTTTTTGGAACCTTTATACATATCTGAACACCCTAAATAACCATACTAAACACCCAAATACTTTATAACACAACTATAAAACAATGATTATAGCTAAACTATTAAATAATAGACTTGTCACACATAAAACACCCTATACAACTATAAAACAAAAAAGTATTAAGTATATATACATGATACAATAACTATTTTGCATCACATTACAGCAGACTTATCATTGATACCTTACTAACTTATTGCTACATTTACATATCATCACTTGATCAAAAATTACAGCAGTACATGTAATTTACTTGGATATACAGCAGTACCCGATTACTATGGCTTACATACAAAGTATGCATATTAAATTAACTAAGGCTTATCATAGAACATGTATTGTATATAAGTTTAATATATTACAGTCAATAATTATTTTACTTTCACAAATTACTTAATGTTACAGGCTTGCAGCAGTTTTCTTAAAAAAACGGGTCTGAGCGGCCGATTAAGCGGCTGATTAAGCGGGTTAAGCGGGAAAAAAACGCCCGTTTTTTTGAAAAAAATTAATCGGGCGCTCAGGGGGTCTTTTAAACGGCTGGGCTGCTGAACCGATTAAGCGGCCGCTCAGAACGTTTTTCATTTCACTGATATAGATATATATACATATATACATATACACATATAGATATAAATATGTTTGTATATATACATACATATCAGATACAAATCTAGCTATTAAGGTCACTAGAGATACAATCTTATCCAGTGACAAAAGTAGGAAAAGAATTAAAGATTATAGTTGAATAAAATAATGGACTGTGCATAGAGTGGGGAGTTGAAGGTTTAGTGTATATTAGGAGTTCTCTGTACATGTTTGGTAGAAAAAAAGAGCAAACAACTTAAAAGAGAAAAATCATGAAAAAACGTGAAAAGTCACGAAGAATCGTGAAAAATCGTATAAATCGCGAAAAAGCGGAAAAAATCGTGAAAAGTTGTGAAAAATCGGCGAATGATGTATTAATCGTGGTGAACATTCAGGAGCCTATATAACCGCGAAAAATCACAGATTTTTCATAAAATTCGGAGACTTTTGTTACTTTGTCTTAAACCATGTAGTGTAAATTTTTTGCCATAGTCATTGATATGGAACTCCGGTTTTACGCGGTTGAGCTGAAAATTTTGAAATTTGAAAATTATAGAGAAAATTTGAAAAGTTTGGCAACTGTGGTGAACTATTTGGAATAAATATAATTTATAACATATGAGTTTATATTAATGTTTGTCAATAATCTAAAATTAAAAGACACAATACCTTCTGAAAGTCCAAAATATTTAAACATCCAAAATGTAAAAGATAAAAAGTAAGTCACAGTAATCTATCATCATATATATACTATAGAAAGTTGAAAGAATGTGCCTAATCTTGAATTTTATACACAAAAACATGAATTCGTGATTAATACTAAATAGTATGCCAGTTTTACATATTATCTGGGATCTAAGATGTTAACCCTGCAACATAACATTTAAAATTTGTGTTGTACACAATTTTGTTTTAAAACCAGAGTAATGTGTATTATGCTTGCCCATTTCCTCCAAAATGTGTGCAACCTTTTGCAATCTCATTCTGTTGCACTTCCTGCATTAACTGAAAGTAATTTTCTGGTGACATGGATAAAAACACTTTCAGTTTTGTTGGATGGTTCACTGAATCCTTCTGTCTAGAAATATCTGACAGGGACTTCGACATTCAAGCAGAGATTTTGAGGATGTTATACTGCTATTGTTTGTTTGCAATATGCATTTTCCACTATGTAGTTGAATTGCAGTTATTGCAGAAGAAATAGAGTTATTCAACAGTTCACATTGGTGGAATTCTGATTGTTTCATGTGCTCAGACTAGTCTGAAACAAGGTTTTAAAGTGCGTGAGGCGCATCGAGGCGTTTTCGTCTCAGCGAGGCGAGGCGTAAGCCTCAGATTGTACCGAGGCGTACATATAAATAAATAAATAAATATATATATATATATATATATATATATAATCTCATATATATATAATCCCATATATATATACATATATAATTACTGATCTGCTTGCTGATTTTAGTGATTAGAGATGCTGATTAATAGTAAGTATTGATGGATACTTAGTTAATTACTGATTTTCTGATTAAATATGTATAGAAGTTTCTTATAAATATATTTTTTATATACACATACATGTAATTTTGTATAAAAATATATAAAATTTAGACACCCGCTTTTTAAAAAATCGCCCGCTTAATCGCCCACCTACCGCTTAATCGGTGACAGGGTGCCGTCCGCACGCCTCCCGCTTCCCACTTTCTAATACATTGGTTTTGTTTGGTTTGGACCATGACAACTAGAAATTTATAGTTCAGAAAGACATTAAACATAGAGAGATAGTCATATTATTCCTTTTATTCGTAAAATAAAAACAACTATATTTTACTATATAGTATATAGTCCATAGTTTATGCGCCGGTTCGATAGAGATATATGGGTTGATTAATTGAGAGTGTACCATAGCATTATGAAGACCAAGAAAATGCCAGATGAGTGGAGAAATAGTACTATAGTCCCCTTCTACAACAACAAAGAAGATTTTTAGAGCTGCACAAACTACATAGGTACCAAGATGATGAGTCACACTATGAAGCTTTGGGAGAGGATTATTGAGCTAAGGCTAAGACTATTAACACATATATCAGAAAACAAGCTTGGTTTCGCGCCTGGAAGATCCACAACAAATACTATTTTTTTATAAGGAGGCTTATGGAAAGGTACAAAGAAAAAAAGATCTTCATATCATTTTATTGATTTGGAAAAGGCTTATGATTGAGTACCCAAGGAGCGTTGTGAAGGCTTTTGGAGAAATTGGATTCCAATACATTGACTTGATTAAAGATATGTATGTCTGTATGATATCTCAACTACAAGTCTTAGAACTCCTGGAGGAGAGATAGTACAAACATTTCTTATCATAGTTGGGGTACATCAAGGATCCTTGCTAATCCCTTATCTATTTGTTCTTGTTATGGATGAGTTGATATCCCTTAGTGCATGCTATTTGCTGACGATATTGTGTTGATTGATGAAAAACATTACATGATAAAGTTTCATTTTGGAAAAATGTGTTTGAATCTAACGGGTTCAAGACTAATTAAAGAAAAATTTGAGTATATGCATTGCAACTTCAACCAATCTAGAATTATGAATGGTGGGGCCAAGTTCGATGGAGTGTGTACTAAAATGTGATAAGTTTTGTTACTTGAGTTATATTATTAAAATGAATGGTGTTGTTCAAGATGATGTTTGTCACAACTCACATGATCACAATAGGATGGTTGAAGTGGAGGAGTACAACTGGAGTAGTATGTAAGTTTTATAGAACAATGATACGTCCAACCTTGTTATATGGAATTGAATGTTGGGCAGTGAAGAAACAAAGTCTCAATAAGATGAAGGTAGTTGAAATGCGTCTGCTAAGATGGATGTGTGGGAAAACAAGGAAAGATTGCTTGAGAAAATGATTACATGAGGAACAAAATGGAGGTGTTAGTCCTTGAGGACAAGTTGCGCGAGGGCCTTATTCGTATGGTATGGACATGTGCGACACAGACCGACTAACACCCTTATTTGAAGCAATGCTATTGAGTCGAGCAAAGTTAATAGAAGAAGAGTCCGAGCCTAAATTGACTTGGAAAGAGCTTATAAAGAGAGATTTTGATTCTTTACAATATGATCATAATACAACCCGTAACTGAGCTGATTTGAAAAAAAGGATCCATATAGCCAACAATAACATGGTTGGGATTGAGGCTTAGATGGCGACGATGATGATAGCATAATATTACTAATGCGTGCAGTGATATTTACATACATTTGGTTCATGTTCAGAAATACATTAAATCTGAACCAAACTGCTATTCATTGGTTTAGAATTTTTTTTACAAATGAACCAAACTATTCATCTCACTAGAACCAAACCCAACTAAACCAAATTAAACTGTTTGGCTTTGTGTACTTTGGTGGTCTTGTTAGTTTTTGTGCCAAGTCCCTAAATATATGGCAATGGGATGGGCTCTAAAAATAGGGCATTGGGATGGAAAGTCTGGTTGTCTTTCCTTCAACACATAAGAAGACACGGTTATTATGTAACAATGAGTTAACTTATTCAACCCTGCCAGAAAAATGTTTCAGATCTGAGAGTGAAGCATAATTGTTCCGGCTATAAACAAAAGGTGGCTATTCTTCTGCTCAAGTATTCCATTGCATTAGGAGTGCATGTGCATAATTTTTCACATGTGAAACTACGGTTCTGGCATATTGTCCAACTCCAGCTAAGGCCCTGTTTGGTAGGAAGCAGTTAGTTTTCCTGAATTTAAATGTTAGTTTTTGAGTTTATTTTTTTATTTGGTACGATGCGGTGGGATGTAGTTGATTGTTTTGCAACTGCACAATTGACTGACAATTCCCGGAAATGGTACTGCGCCCAATCCGGATGCGGTCGGGTGTAGAAGTACATGATCTCTGTAATTACAGAATTCTGCCACCGTTGCATTACCCTGCCTCTCCTATGCTGATGATATCGCCGCACCATTTTGTACTGTTGGATACAACTGTCCTAGTAATTTTTCAGCTCGTTTTTTTTCTCTACCTTTCCAGCTCGCACCGGCAGTGGTACCTGTACATCCGAACCAATATTACATGTGCAGATCAACAGCTAACCAAATGGAAGAGATCATTTTCAACGAGTACGAAATACATCAAACCAAAAAAAGTAGTACAGCTGCAAAATTGTACATATCACTTCCATGCTTTTAAACCCACATTTTTCACACTACTACACCCTACCAAACAGGTCCTAAGTTGAACATATTTAAGCAAATTATTTGTCCTCACACCTACATCAGAATATAGAATCTAGTCTCATTTCTACAAGAAAACATTTAGCTATATCAAAAGCCTGCAATTGGTAGTTACGCTGATAATCCAAGTAGCTATATAAAAAACATATACAAAACAATGAAGTATCGAAAATTAACGGACTTGGAACCTTGCAAGAATCCGAAACATTGATGTGATAAAGATTAACTCTAAACTTGCTTGTGTAAGTAGGGTCTTAGCTTGCTTCCAGAACTGACAAGACTCACATTCCTTGAAACTACGGAGATTAAAAACAAAAACCAGTTTCGGTACGGATGGTTGGCACAAAGTGTACTGGTCAATGTAGAGGAAAGACCATCAACAACAGAGCAGAAGGAGGAACCTCTTTGTGTCTGTGAAACGAAGTGGTTATCAGCTAAGCTTCAAAAGGGTGGTGAAGGCCAACGTTCAAGGAATTCTGATTCTGTCCTGATTTTTCCTTTGTCATTTTTGTTTGATAGTTTCAAATTTTCTAATCTGTACTATTTATTTTACTTAAACATAGCTTTTGGTTATCTCTGCATGAATTAATCTTGAATGATTTTTCCGATAGGTTGCATGTTTTCCCTTTGATGACCATAATTGCCCTCCAATTCAACTCATAATATCATTCTGTCAAAGTGCTTACTCATGGCTAAAGGAGGACATTGAAAATGTGGTGGTAGTTCACTGTAAAGCTGGCATGGCTAGGACAGGACTGATGATCTCTAGTCTTCTTCTGTATCTGAAGGTGACACACTAATCTCTGTTCATTTAGCTATTACTTTGTAGAAAGTTCATTTGATATCTACATCCTATTATCATATTTGCTGGCTGATACTTATGAAGGTTGTAATTTTCTGCTCAGTTCTTTCCAACTGCGGAGGAGTCCATGGATTACTACAATCAGAAAAGATGTATTGATGGAAAGGGACTTGTTTTGCCGAGTCAAATTGTTAGTCTTTGGTTTTACTATCTGAGTTGATTTATTGTTATGTAAGCGATGATTTCATTGTCCCCTTTTATACTTGTAGAGGTATGTTAAATACTTTGAACGGATCTTGACATATTTTAATGGTGAGAATCAGCCACCTAGAAGGTACATTCCCGGTGAACATATTAGTTACTTGGCTTATTTGTTTCTATATTAATCCTTCTTTTAGTAGTTCAAATTGTAAGTACTTGTATAGCTACTTAGATGCATTTAAACTCTCTTCAGGTGCATGCTACGTGGATTTCGTCTGCACAGGTGTCCTTATTGGATTAGACCTTCAATTACCATCTCAAATCACAATGGTAAGCAGTGACCCAAAGTTTCTATGTTGATGTTTTCTAAGTATCATTGTAGCTCTCACGGGATTGTTTATAGTATTAAGTTTAAGATGTCAGATGTGGTAAATAATTCAATTACCATCTAAAATGACAATGGTAAGCTGTGATCCGAAGTTTCTATGTTGCAGTTTTTCCAAATATCATTGTAGCTCTCACGAGATTGTTTCTAGTGTAAGTTTAAGATATCAGATGTGGTAAATAACTAGATGTGCATTCCTTGGCTAAAAAAAAGTAGTTTCCCAGCATCATTGCAATGAATGGCTGACCACGAGTCTTATGAGTATAGCCTGCTTTTTCCTGCGAGGCATGTGTTATGTACTGCTATTCTTTGCTTGAGTTTCTGAATATCTTCACCGAGTTGTTGAATCCTTGTTAGCATAGGTGTTTTGGATGCTAGTTACTCTGTTTGCCTTTTTTTTGCTTGACTATTACTTTATGTCATCTGCACTCGTCATAGCTAGTCATATCCTACTACATTGAATGCCTTCTTTGTAAGCAACAGCTCTTCTGTTGAATGTTATAAATAGTTGTGTCCTGCCATATTATTTTATGCTGCAAGTATCATAAGAAAACGACAAATGTAAATCTTAATTCTTGAGACAGATTTTTCAGATTCCTCTCCGCTGTAGTGACATCTTTACATTTCCCCCTCTATAACTTGCAAATAATCACAGTATAATTTTGGTCTTTCAGGAGTTCTGTTTTCCACAAAGAAACATCAGAAGACAAAGGACTTGTCGGTAAATGTTTCAAGTCTTGAATTCGTCTTGATGACTAGATTATGAACAAAGAAATGCTGTCTTCATTATACATCAGGATTTCACTTTTTTTATTTAGATCTGCATGTGGATATTTTGTTTCTTTGGAAATCATAAATTAGTAATTTGCAAAAAGTATCATGTCTTTTCGTTTACTAGGCAATGCGGACTTCCTTAAGTCAGGGAATAAAAGCATGCGTTCTTGATTGAGCTAATACACATGGCTTATCTATTACCGTTTCTTGTACTATATGTGATGCTGACATCTATCTTAAGCTGTTAATCATAATTACCTGTTTTCTGCTGTGTAGCCTGAGGACTTTTGGTTCAGTGCTCCTAGAAAAGGGATAATGGTGTTTGCTTTGCCTGGGGAGCCTGGTCTTACAGAGGTGTCCGGTGACTTAAAAATTCATTTCCATGATCGGCAGGGAGATTTCTATTGGTCCGTCAATCTCTCCCCCTTCCTCCGTCTCATCTGCATGCGCACACATTCTGCCCCATCTAACTAATCATTTATGTTGGATTTATGGAGTTTATAAGAAACGGTATCTAACAAGTGTTCTTTGCTCAATCCTAGAATCTTGTGTACATTAAAGTCAACAAATATGTACTGGTAGTACATTTGAGATATCTTTGCTACTACTTATCTAGGTCTGGTGTGGGTTTACATATAGGGATGGCAAAATAAACCACCTACCAGCAACCAACCCACCCCCAAACTGAACCAGGCCATTTTTGGTAGATTTAATCATCTACCTGGAGAGCGGGGCCCCGAACCTGGACGACCATGGTTTATGGACTGGTTGAGTGGGAAAACATCTTAAACAAATCCCACGAAACCACTTACGATGTGTATTACAGCTTTGGCACTCGCAAATATGCATTCTAATTTCTAAATTGTTGAGTAACGGTAATACCTGGCATGGGAGAAGAACCTCTAGTAATCTACGTATACACTAGAGAGGGTGTCGACATTGTCATCTTGGCAGCTGTTGTTGCCACAGCCTCCGTCAGCCGTCGTGGCATCGTAAACTGCACTATTGGGATTATGAGAGGCTGTCGTCTCCATAGACTACACCACCAGGACTGGAAGAGGTTGTCGTAGACGTTCTCACCAGTCACCAGAGCCGCCGTGGCAGCGAAACCAGAATCTCCATAGACTGCACCACCAGGACTGGAAGAGGTTGCAGAGACTGTCGTAGATATAGTAGTCAAAGCTGCCGTCAGTTGTAGTGGCGCCAACATCTGCACAACCAGGATTGTTCAACTCCGGCGTCATAGCCAAAGCCGCCGCCGTGGCACCTACGTTTCCAGGATTGGCAGAGCAGTCGCAGCACGTGCCTCTGCACAACTAGGATTGGCAGCTCCGCCGGGTCTATGTCTTGGGACACCGACTTTCAAGCAATGGTGGATGATAACAGTTGTGGCATGAGGAGGGGAGTTGCGGTTGCATGGATTTGCAGGTCAGCGCCATTGAGCATCACCTTAATGGGGACTGGCCATGACTCGTGCGTTTGGTTTCTCTGAGACGTTCAAAGCGCCTTCTCGTCTGGGAACAAGTCCAAGTAGAACGCTTGGAGTGTGGCTTTTGTCCGGCGGCCGTAAGGCAGAAGGCTCCAGCGGCCGAAGATGTAAGGTGGAAGGGTCGCTCCAAGATGTAAGGTGGAAGGGTCGCTCCGGCTTTTCTCCGGCTTCGTGCATGGTCGCAGCAGAGTGATTGGTAAACGGATCCCCGCAAGTACCCAAATACCAAACAATCGTCCACCCAAACCAAACGGACTGGATTCCCATATGATTTTTTAATTAATAGAGCGGGTTGGGTGCGAACCATGGTAGCGATTTTTCACTTTTTGCCATCCCTGTTTACATAATAGCGAGGATAAATTTCTATAAATTGATTGTATACATTTGACAATAAGAAGTATACTGCTTGGATAAGTGTATATGTATTTATGCAATTAAGCCCTTTTAAACTAACTTTTATTATGCCTTTGTTAACGTAGTATTCTTTTTTCTTCTATTTTGCTTACTTTTCATTGCGATCAAGTCTATGTTGTATGCTCATTAGCCTTGTTGCCATGCTTTCAAGGGCGATACCTTTTTCTTGACATGCAGGGGCTGTAGGAAATTTATTGAATTCCTAAATGATCTGCTCCCATGCCTTGAACTGTATCTATCTAATTCAATGTTTAGCATCTAGTAGTTTCTGTGATGGGTTAAATTCATCTTGAGGCCTTCCATTTATGGCAAGACATGTTATCTACGTCAGGATTATTTTACTGTGCAATCAGTGCTTGTATTTGCCAGTATGTTTTGACAATCATCCAAAACGTACAATGAGACAAAGACCTAAAACATTTAACCTAGATCTTCTTTATCATAGTAGATTAGTTTTTTTGTTGTAATGCTTACTATCTTAATCTTTGATCCCTTGAGCTTTCTTCTTTTCTCGCAGTTGGTTGAATACCACAATGATGGAAAACAGAAAGATATTAAGCACCTCAGAGCTTGATGGCTTTGAAAAGGTGAGATATCTAGAATGAGCGTGTAATATTTTTTTTGAAGGTTGAATGAGCGTGTAATATATTACTTAAAAAGCCTTCCCAGTCCTCTGAAACTTCCATAAATAAATAACAAAACAATATTTTAAGGTAGCTACTCTGCAGTCTGCATGTTGTCACCTCACAAAAAGGGTCGTTTCTTTTATAAAATCTTCACCTGTCAATCAAAATGCCCATTCTTAAAGCTGTATATCGTCACCTGTCTTCAGGCCCTTGAATGTATCTTAAAGTTACCGTCTTATTTCTCTTCTCCACTGATATATGTATGCTAATTTTCTGTGCAGAGAAAGCTGCCATCTCCAGGGTTTCAAGTTGAGGTGGTGCTAGCGGATTACAATGGAACTCTCCCTGCAAGTCCGGCTGGTACAACTGTTAAAAAAGAACCTGAAGGAGCCGTTGCCTCTGGCACTTCAGACAGTAAGCAGGTTACACCTGCTGCAAAACCAGATAAGGACTCTGGAAGCCAAGATAAGGATGATGTATTTTCGGATAGTGAAACAGAGGAGTCCGTTTCCTCCAGAAGAAACAAATCTTCACAGGTGAACTCTGGTCCGACAGGACCAGATATCTCTACAACAACATCTGAAAACAAACCTATAAAGAATGAAGCAAAGGCAAAACATGAGCATGGACTGGCAGCCCAAGCTGCAGCCCCTAAGGATTCAAGTGCAGCTGTGGTTGACTCTACTTCTACTCCGTCCTCCTTTGAGACCACCAAACTGGACTCCTCTGGGGTAAGCGAGTTCAAAGCTATCGCTGCTGATGCCTCAGTCTTTAGTTTTGGCGATGAAGATGAGTATGAAAGTGAATGAAGGTGTGAAGCTTGTACTTGGTGATAAAGTTGTGTACAGAATAGAAATGTATTCATTTGAAATCCTTTTTGCTTGCAGCAGTGCACGTTTTAAACTGGGGGAAAATGATGAACTTGCCCTCAGCTGTCCGCCCCATTTATTCAAATATAACTAGGTGAAATTCCATATTCTTTGAACTTCATGTGAAAGTTGTGTTCTACAATATTTGTAAGGTGTCAGAACTTGCTTTGTTTCATCTTATCTAGATTCTTAATTACGGCCTTGCTTTTTGTAACATCTAATAAGGCAATGATACGGTCATTCCTTTTTTCTCTTCAAAAAATATTAACTTGTGGTTGATGTTTTCAAATACCCTTGTTATCTGTTAGATTTCACTGGTATTGTTGAAAAACCTTGCTTTATATCCAACTTACAGCACCTATGAATTATACATGATTGGAAGTCGCTCTTGATTTGGGCATGTAACATTTGCTACTCATGCATGCTTCCGGTTTTGAACAAAACATTTCTAAATTTCTGATCAAAATTCACCCTCTTCGTACAGCACAATGAGGCTCAAATGATGAAGGGGTTGTCTGCATCCAAGGACGTGTTTGGTAACTTTGGTTGAGTAGAGAATGAAAGAGATTTGTTTTCATTGTGGTTTTCAACTCTCAATGTTCAGTCGTAAGCAGATTGAATTGTGGCTTTCAGTTCTCAATGTTCGTTGTAAGCAGATCGAATTGTGATTTTCAGTTCTCAATGTTCGTTGTAAGCAGTTTGAAATCTCTGCGTGCAAAGGAACTGAACAGTCCCGAGCTTTTGAGTTGGTATAGTGAGAAATCAAACTCTACTCACATAGAGCGTAGTTCGCCAACCGATGGCATGCAATTATCAATGCTGCGCTCCAACTTACTGCATAAATTACTACTACACCAATCATCAATAAAACAAGAAGCGGACCCCAATTTATCTCCATCCAAACAGCAAAAACCGCAGCACGTTTCTGTTTTTCACATATCATGTTTTGATAATTTTGATGAACTGACCAAATATATGCAACCAAAATGTTTTGAGTTGACGAACATGAAGAAAAAGATGACTTCGAAAGCGTATGCTGTTATTGCCGCTAACAATCCCCTGTTTCAGAGGGGATGAAGGAGGTGATCACCAAACGGAGAATTCCTTCTCTTGAGCCTTCGAGTCTTCTTTGGCTAGGTCATACACATAAAACAAGTATTCATCTTAGGGTTTGGTTTACCACACTAAAGCTACTTCCGTTATCTTCCATTGATTAAAACCATTTAAAACATTCAAGATTTCCCTCTTCTGTCGTTCTCGACTACTATGTTATCAAAAAGCGGAATTAGATAAATATTACGTAATACTGCAATCGGTATATGTGCTGGCAATAGTCTTGTGGATGAGAACAGAAAGTACGTCATCACGAACTAACAGTGGATGATGATTGAGTGTAGGTTATTTGTGATAAGATAATGGTCTAGGTTAGGTAGTTGATGGAATGAGTTTGTTGTTATCATTAAATCACCAAAGATCACTTCCTTGGTCATTGACTATCATAAGGTCAATGATAATGTTGCAATAGGTCTTTGCCGTAGAGTGACCTCTATCGAGGGAGGTCCTTCTCTAGTTCTAGATCCTTGGTGATGTTCCATTTGTTGATTGCACTCACAACAAGGTCGCTAAGGGTAGTCAAAAACCATTGGTGGGGTTGTTGTTGCCATATGTAGAGGAAGTGAGAAGGGTTTCTATAAGAGGAACTCAATCCATATCATCCCACTTAGAAGAGGGGTTGGCAACAAGAAGCAAGGGAGATACAAAGTATGTTAGAATTTCATGAATTGTTTTCCTTTATAGTATGTCTAGAGATCGATGACGCCTATAATAGGTGGTAGACAAAGTATTAGCATTAGAGAAGCAACACTGACAAGAAAAAACCCTAAATTTTGTCCAGTATTAGCATTTGTTGGGGTCATTATTGACCTAGTCTGCATTTTATAGGACACACTTAGTTGATCTGCATTAGCCTGGGTTGGATCTATGGATGCTAAATCCAATTCTTGTGGTTTGGCTTAATCATTGGTATTGATGCAACCCAACGACCTTCAGGTAGTCGATGTTGACTAAGGCCCATCGCTGAGAGCATATGCCGATAGCTGGAGGTCATTGCACTCAGAGGAAATTTTGGTCACTTGATCGTCATCGACCCTTCATAGGTCAATATAGATCCAAGTGAGCCAGTGTGTTTGATCGCTAGAAATCACTTGGTCGCTAATACGAGAATGCTCTTTATCTAATTATGTAACTTTTAATTAGTTATGTTTCTAATATTAGAGGTTTATAAGAGGGTTTATAAGTGTTGTATTTGCAACATATGATTAACTAAACAAACACAACTATACATGGGCGTAATCCATATTTTGGGTCAGAGTTTGTGAAATGAATTGCAATCAAAGGCAATGTAAACAAATATTTTTTCCAACTTTAGTTAAATAACACGAAACACATGCTATATCTTTTCACATGTTTGCTTTGAGTTTTAGTTCAATAGAAAGTGTTTTAATTTTGAATGATTTTTCACTTGGTAATGAATTTAAAATGTGCTATAACCCTTAATCCAAGTTCCATTAGGGCATACGAGTGACATGAGGGCTCTACATACTGGACGTGTGGAGGGGGGCAAAAAGTTGGATTTCAATTACATCCAAATATGGATACCCGCAAATATTTAAAAATATAAACAAACCAAGTCACAATCAAATTAGCATCAAAACACATTCAACGAGTATCCAGTTGATATCATTTTTACTTATATAAACCTTTATCAATAAACAATTTGCCTCAATTGCTCTATTGTACGTTAATTTTGGCATACAAGGTATTTTACCCACAAGAACATATCATCTTGCGGAGCAGCTAACTTGTTGATCACAAAAACATATGAAAAAGGTGATGTGGGTTATCTTCAAAGTCCACACCACATTTTATTTATAAAATGAGGAAAACCAAAGATGAATGTTTAAATCAACGGTAATACTTAAAAAATAAAATTTTGACTTCACCCAAGGTGTATAAGAAAAAGATGGTAAGTGTGGTAAAAAATAAGAACTCTCCAATCTTATAATGATCTAGAAATGTGTTAAGCAACCCTGTGTCACCGGTAGAATAGTTTTGTATATTTCACTTTGCAAGTTAAAAGAGACAGATTCATATTGATTAAGAAGATACCACTAAAATATACTTTCTTTCATCCAATCTTTAGGGCTAGAGATGACTGCATCTTTCCCATCACCACCCTCAGGTTTCTTTTTTAAGAGTGTGGAATCCCAATCACTTTAGGATCTCCCACGGTAAAGATACATCATGGGTGGTTGGGATAGAAAAATGGTGGGTTTGAGAGAGAGAAATAGAAAGTTTATTTTATGTGGAATAAGGTTAGTCATTCATCTTAAATCAAACTAGTTGTTCTTGAAAATGTTGATTAGTCTACATGGAATTAGGCCTAAATAATGCAATGGGAGAGAGAAAATTTGATAAAACCATGATCTTTAAACCTACTTAAATAAAGTAGTAGATCAAGATGATCAATTTAAGAGTAGTTGATTATGAGTTGTTAATCAGGCAATCGAGGTTAGATCATGATAAACAATTAAAAGAATAGAAGAAGTTCAGAAGTAGTTGGGTCCTAAATATGTAGGATCACCATACTACAATTAATGTAGCTTGTCGGCATTCAGGAGATAATTGTACTAGAGGAAGCTCTCTAGTCACCTAGGCAACAAAAACTTAAAAAGGGGTAGATAGATTGCTCTCTGGATTCAAGAGAGGTGAAAGGGGCATGGAATATGGTGTCTATGATTTTTTTATAGGATGGAAGTAGGATTCAAGGGTTCTATGTGGAAGCTTATGCAATAGGCCTATGGAATGTAGTGATATGTAGGGCCAACCATTGGCAGAATGCTTGATTCCACCACATGGCACATCCTGGAGTATCATATGGTTCTGATGGGCGTTTCTAGGTGGGATAAATCATGTATTCACATATGATATTCCTAGTCTTTTCTGTAAAGTTCTGGGGATTTTGGATAGAATCAATTCAGATCGTAGTGTTGAGTTATATATGGAATAAAAATAAACAATCAAAACAAAGAAATATAAAGTGGTATTTTTTTAGGATTATTCTTCCTTATTATCCAAAAGATATGGATTTTTGCAAAGATAACGATAACTAAATATATGTGAATTTAATGAATATTTTATTCATGATAATTTAATTGGATAATTTATGAAAAAGGATTTGTTGAAGGAATTTAACATAATTTAATGATTATGATAATTTAGTTGAATTGAAGGGAAAATTGCACATAAGTATAAAGAAAAATACCTTTTAGCATGATGAATGTGTAGGGAAATATGACACCATGATAGGCAGCAGAAACAAAAAAAATACATCTGCCATATTCCCTTTAACAGACAATGACGTCAATAACTATGTAATGAGAAGGATGGTTTTGAGGTAATACCTGGTCCTAAAGCAAGTCCAACAATAATTCCCTCGAAGTAGTATGCGACTTTCTTCAAGTCACATCCGAACGACATCTGCAATAGTTCCTGGTTGATGACCACAGACAATAACTTGATCTTGTCCTCCTAGCAGCAGGTAACATCATTCTTGCCTCTATAGTAGTCCACACGGACCACCAGGAACTCTTCTCATTCTAGAAGAACGGACACGAAGGAGTTGTCCCTTCTAGTTGGTGTACTAGCACCAACTTGCTATCCCACAATTGTTCTCCCTTGCTATACCTCCCTTTATCGGGTAGGACTTGCTCGGGTTCTCTCGGTTACCACAACCAAAGAAGACAACAATTGTTAGAGCTAATTAATGAGTCTGAGAAGCCCCTAGTACATCTCTATTTATTTGAGGGTCAGGGTTCCCAGTCTATATGGGGGTCGAAGGGGATGGTATTTCACAAATTTTCGTAATGTGCGAGTGGTGAAATGGCCAATTCACTTGTGAACCAATCGATTGACATGTGAACCGAGTGGTTCAACCCTTGAACCGATCATTTTATCATGTTTTTCAAATTGCATTGGCAATTAATATCTGATTTAATGCACAACACGACGTCAACACTAATCCTTGAATCAATCAAATTGATCCACCAATCACTCAGTTCATAAACTGAGTCGCTCGGTTCATGGACCTAAGATGGTTCACTTCGTAAACCGGTTAGTTCATGGCCAGATTGTCAATATTGGTTCAATTGACCCAACTCTCTGAAACGACTAGTTCAACTTGAATTGGTCAGTTCACAGTTTAGTCATTCAACATTCAACTAATGCTTGTTTAAATTGCATACTTAACTCTTTAGTAATCAATTTTAAACTATATTCATCAATGAAATCCTATTCCAAGTGTATCCTATGTGTGTGACACTTTATGTTCCAAGTTATGTTGGCAATGAATGTCCATAACTGATTTATGATATCACAAGCAATGAGCGACATCTAGCAACACATCATTGCTATCCAAGTAATACATAAAGTTGGAGAACAACTTCAACCTACAATATGTGATTGGTGTTACCGTGATTGTCTAATTCCTGTGTCACTAAGATCTAAATTGAACTCGAGGCACAAAATCATCATCCTCTCAACGTTCAATTCATGTTCCTTGAATTAGAGCAGACTGTCTGAGATATATGTGACCTCAATATCTTATATTAATTCACATGTGCATGGACATCCTTTTCTTAGTCTCACTTATCAAGTGGCCTGGATATCAAACTCCTATAGGAGGGAAAAATCCCATCTACATCACTCACAATCATCCCCATGTGTCACAATGCACCCAAGCATCACCTTTATGGTAGCGTTTATTCAAGGTCACGGTTGATGATGTCAAAGTACATCGAATGACATGTGATGAGTGTAGTGACTTCAGGTCTAAGAACCCCAATCACCACCATTACTATGAGAAATAATTCTGACTACCAATTATGGTTTCCATGTGTCAGCATCAAGGTGGGTTTGTATGATACACTATTCTCTAACAAGTATTTATGTGTTTGGTTTGATATCACATATCACGACTGATGAGATTCCGTCATCAACCAAAACACACTCTAGTCTTGTGTGTGATTGCTATCTATCAACCTTCCTCAATAACACCTGACTAGAGACATAATAATAATGTACATACTCTTGACATTTGTACGATCTTATTATTCATGTCATCACCTGAAGCATACATCATTGAGTAATATCATTATTTAGACATTCATTACGTTCCATTATCTCATAACTGAATGAAACATAATAAATTGGAAGATTGCTTTTATTAATAACAAATCGTTTAAAAGATATGCCATCACAATCATCATATAATTGGCTCTCTGGGCATACTTACCAACAGAATGTTATTAGTGACCTAAGAAGAGACGACATTAGTTGGGGATAAAATAGTAGATTTTTTTAGTCCTTCTCTACCGCTAACTTTTCAAAATAATGATGGTACAAGAGTTATTGATCAAAAATTTGGGTTAAAAATGTCTCAAGATACTATGTTGAGCTCTTCAAAATCCAGTCAAAGAGAGTGATGCCTCTCTAGAGAAAACTTTGTTTGAGATGCATGGAAAAGCATTGTTATATTCAAGAGGAGAAGCTAATGAAAATGTAGATAGATGGGTGAACTATCTCACATATTATGTTGTCGGCATGGAGGTACATTTTCCAACCCTTGAAGATTATCCCATTCAGATCTGGAAGCCTTAGGGCTCTATTTAACTACTTAACCGCTGTTAAGGTTTCTTCCAGGTTATTTTTTATCAAATATATATGAGAGATGCTTTATACGGAGGAGATTTGTTTGTTAAAGGGAAATAAATTATAACATCCTCATTTCTTGATCACTTCAATATAATTCCTCACTATTTTTTTTGTGATCGAGAGAACCCACCCCGGGCGAGCTCGACATGGTAAACTCTTGAGGCATGAGAGGCGTGGTCTGGTCACCCCCACTCCAATTCACTATGGATTGCCATTTGCAAAGTGCCTTTGTTGAGGTTCGAACCCGCATCTTTCGTTGGAACTTACCGAGCTCTTACCGCCTGGGCTACTATGGTCGGACTCCCTAACTATATATTATTCATGATCATCATTATATTCATATGTATATATCCATGATTTTTAATACTAGGAATGCAAGAAATTATTTCCTAATTAAGAGATAATGTGTGAAAAGGATGACACACAAATTTCCAAGGTTTAACTATACTTCAATAATTAGTTATTAAATATTGGAGACTTATCTTGTTATGATTATAGAAACCATTTTAGTACATAAATAAAAATAACCCTCCTTGAATATTCGACATGAAATAAGGCATGCACTAAAAATTAGAGATTGTTTGGGGTTGATGAGGTAAAAGATTTTCTCTAGATAATGGCAAGAAAATGATTTATTCCTATTTTCTCAGATTCTTCCAGATTTTCCTTTGAATTAGACTTTCTCTGGGCCATTGGATGCAGATGCCACTTGAGAGAACTGATCTCAGCCGCCCATCCTTCATCTTCAACCTCAACCTTTCTTGACTATAATACCCCTCACAAGCAATAAGGAAATACTTGTGATCTACTTATCCATTTTAAAATGATTTTCACCATCATTATTGGGAGGTTTCCTTGATCCTTTTAAGCCGCTACAGAAACCTTGGATCTCGCCTTGCTAGAAACACCTAAATTGTCGCCAACCTTCTCCTATCCTCTGACTTGTAGACCACTCGTGGGTGTCTACCTTGCTCCCTTAGGCATCAAAGAAGCTCCTAGATGCTCATTTAAACACCCACAACGCTCAATGGCATCGGTCCCTTCCTGAACATCTCCACCCTACTCCATATACAATCACTAAACCAGTGGCACCGTTCTCCACCTTCAATCCACGTTCACCCAATTCCTAAATATTGAACCACCTCCAAGCCATCATGAACTCTACCCCAACCTATGTTTGGACATGTTCCACTCTGAAGGAGACCGTAAAAGCTCCTACCCAACTTATAAGGATATTTGCCATTGTGGATGCTTGAAAGCACCAAAATTCTAGGAAGCTATTGCATAAGATCACTAGAAGATGTTGAAAATTGCCTGACCCCTCACCGACACACTGTTGAGGTATACCTCAACACTAGTACAAAAATGGGTTATAACGTCACTACCTTTAGGGTTGGTTTTTCCAAATAACCGACCTTATATGTCTAAAAAAAATGCGGGCACCACTTAAGACCTCTTGGGCCGGTTTTCTTAAGAAAACCGACCTTGTAGTGTAACTCTATAGGGCCGGTTTTCTAAATAACCGACCTTATATGTCTATAAAAATGCAGGCACCACTTAAGACCTCTTGGGTCGCTTTTCTTAAAAAAACCAACCTTGTAGTGTAACTCTATAGGGTCAATTTTCCAAATAACCGACCTTATATGTCTATAAAAAACGCGGGCACCACTTAAGACCTCTTGGGTCGCTTTTCTTAAAATAACCGACCTTGTAGTGTATCTCTATAGGGTTGGTTTTCATAAAATAAGCGACCTTATAGATAATTGGATTACAAAGCCAATTACAGTTTTCCGCGGAAAAAATTTGCTTGATTTTGGCTTCACGCCTCAATCTATAGGGTCGGTTTTTCCAAATAACTGACCTTATATGTCTACAAAAAATGTGAGTAATTAGACATCTTGAATCCAGTTTGCCTTCACACATGTATAAGCACCTCTAGGGTCAGTTTTTTCCTTATAACCGACCCTAGAAGTCCCTTCAGTCGACAATATTATCGACCGAGATAAATCTTGGATCCAGTTAAGTTCACACATGTATAAGCACCTCTAGCGTCGGTTTTTTCCAAATAACCGACCCTAGAAGTCCCTTCGGTCGACAATATTGTCGACCGAGATAAATCTTGGATCCATTTAAGTTCACGCATGTATAAGCACCTCTAGCGTCGGTTTTTTCCAAATAACTGACCCTAAAAGTCCCTTCGGTCGACAATATTGTCGACCGAGATAAAGCTTGGATCCAGTTAAGTTCACGCATGTATAAGCACCTCTAGCGTCAGTTTTTTTTCCAAATAACCGACCCTAGAAGTCCCTTCGATCGACAATATTGTCGACCGAGATAAATCTTGGATCCAGTTAAGTTCATGCATGTATAAGCACCTCTAGCGTCGGTTTTTTCCAAATAATCGACCCTAGAAGTCCCTTCGGTCGACAATATTGTCGACCAAGATGCATTTTGGATCCAGTTAAGTTCACGCATGTATAAGCACCTCTAGCGTCAGTTTTTTCCAAATAACCAACCCTAGAAGTCCCTTCGGTCAACAATATTGTCGACCGAGATAAATCTTGGATCCAGTTAAGTTCACACATGTATAAGCACCTCTAGCGTCAGTTTTTTCCAAATAACCGACCCTAAAGCTCTTCTCGGTCGACGAATTTGTCGACCGATAACCTCTCGTTCGACATATTCGTCGACCGAGAAGGAGCCAAATTTCATGTGTATAAGCACCTCTAAGGTCGGTTTTTCCTTATAACCGACCCTAGAGCTCCCTCAGTCAACGAATTTGCCGACCGATAACCTCTCGGTTGAAAAATTCATCGATCGAGAAGGAGCCAGATTTCACCTCTAGGGCCGGTTTTTTCTTATAACCGACCCTAAAGGGCTCCTCGGTCGACAATATTGTCGACCGACATGAATTTTGGATCAAGTTTAGTACTTTTCAAAACTTTATAAAGCATTGGGATCTCAATCCCTTGTCTCATTGTTGGGAATTCACATCCCTCAATACCACCATCATCACATTTGTTGGATCTGGGTATTCAAACCCTTAGTTCATCACTAAACATGGTTATCACTTATCAGGTAACTATTACCTTCAGGTCATCTGACCAAGGTATTCAGGATATTTGTTACACAAGCATCTCACATGGCTAGTATACTTGATAACAACCATATCAATTTCATATCAACATCATGCAATACAAAGATAACATGACTATTCCCTCATTAGGGTTAAAGTTTCCCATCTTTATCAATTAGGGTTTCACATCACATCATCCCATATTAAGGTTACACATAACATTATCATATTATGGTTTTACTCAACATCACCCTATATTAGGGTTTCACATAACATTATCCCATATTAGGGTTTCACATAACATTATCCCATATTAGGGTTTCACACGACATCACCCTATATTAGGGTTTCACATAACATCATCCCATATTAGGGTTTTATAAGCACCTTAGAGCTCCCTCGGTCGACAAATTCGTCGACCGAAAAGAGCCAGATTTTACGTGTATAAGCACATCTAGGGTCAGTTTTTTCCTTATAACCGACCCTAAAGTACTCTTCGGTCGACAATATTGTCGACCGACATGAATTTTGGATCCAATTTAGTTCACACATGTATAAGCACCTTTAGAGCTCTCCTCAGTCGACGAATTTGTCAACCATTAACCTCTCGGTCGACAAATTCATCGACCGAGAAGGAGCCAGATTTCACGTGTATAAGCACCTCTAGGGTCGGTTTTTTCTAATAACCGACCCTAAAGGACTTCTCGGTCGACGAATTTGTCGACCGACATGAATTTTGGATCCAGTTTAGTTCATGCATGTATAAGCACCTCTAGCGTTGGGTTTTTTACTTTTAACCGACCCTAGAGCTCCCCTCGGTCGACAAATTTGCCGACTGAAAATGTGTTTGAGTGTTTTTAAATAACCAAACACGGGCACCGCTTATCTTTAGCGTCAGTTTGTTTCTTTTAACCGACGCTACAGGTCGAGTCTCTCCTTTAAAATGGCCGAAACCTAGTCTTTCTCCCCCACGAAACAAAATTTTCATTCTCTTTTTCTCTCCCGCAGCGTGGATACCTTTTCCGCCGTGAAGCCCTTGCCACCTCTTCACGTCGCCAAAGCCCTTGACTCCTCTCCGTGAAAAGAGCTCTTCGTTGCCGCCTCTCCACACTTCCACGAAGGTCGCTGCCTCTCCGTGAAGGTCGTCTCATCCTCTACGATGGTCGCCGCTGTTTCCAAGTAAGGTCGTCGCCGTTTCCAAGTAAGGTTCCCGAGTTCGTTTTCGGGTTGGGATCCACCTTTCTTAGTCTTGGTAAGTGAGATCTGTCTCTTTTTCTTTGTTTTTCTTGTTGTTCTATCTTCCCCTCTCTTCTTCTTGGCTGAATCCATGACGTTCCATGGTGGAGCTTGAGATAATGGTTGAAAACATCTTCCACTCTCTTTTTCTTACCTTTTCAACATAGGGTTTGCTTCCTTTTTGGAGAAGGAACCAGCTTGGTGAAGAGGAGTGCCCAAGCTAGGGTTTCTTCCCCATTTTTCTTCAATCTACCATGCTGTTTGGAGTTTCTACATCATCTCTAAGGTGAGTTATATAACTTTATCCATGATTATTGTTCACTCTT
This sequence comes from Alisma plantago-aquatica, assembly GCA_963693085.1. Lineage (NCBI taxonomy): Eukaryota > Viridiplantae > Streptophyta > Magnoliopsida > Alismatales > Alismataceae > Alisma > Alisma plantago-aquatica. The sequence goes on from OY856414.1 coordinate 851,316,360, forward strand.
ACGTTACATGTACATGATTTTGCCTTAAAAATATTGATCCAAGTATAAAGATGTACCTTTACCTAGGGTGTGAGCTTGTATGATAGTTTTTTGTATCATCTTAGATGAACCCTACATCTTGTGCATGATTTTTTTGAAGGAAGTGGTAATCATAGACTTTGTTTGCATATGGATAGCTTTTAATCTCTCAAAAGATATATATTTCTAGGATTTCAAACTAATTTTTCCTCCTTATATTTCAAGCAATCTATCATTTGTAAATTATGTTGTGATTATGAATCATTTTTGTCATGAATGTGTGGTTTTGAATGGTGATGGTTGAGCATCAATGCTCCCCTCTCCCAGAATATATGAATATTCATTTCTATTTCAGTTTGAACATTTCAGTGTACCCCTCGGTCGAAAATTTTGTCGACCGAAATATTTTCGGTCGATAATTTTTCGACCGAGGGGTACACTGAAATGTTTATTTAAATTTTTAGCGTCGGTTATTCCAAAAAACCGACCCTGTAAACTCTCTTGTTCGACGAATTTGTCGACCGATAACCTTTCGGTCGACAAATTCGTTGACCGAGAAGGAGCCAGATTTCACGTGTATAAGCACCTTTAAGGTCGGTTTTTCCTTATAACCGACCTTAGAGCTCCCTCAGTCGAGGAATTTGTCTACCGATAACCTCTCGGTCGACAAATTCGTTGACCGAAAAGGAGCACCGAAGTGGTTATTCAATATTTAGCGTCAATTATTCTAAAAAACTGATGTTGTAAACTACCTCTCGGTCGACAAATTCGTCGAACGAGAAGGAGAACTGAAGTGGTTATTCAATATTTAGCGTCAGTTATTCTAAAAAAACCGATGCTGTAAACTCTCTCAGTCGAGAAAATTGTCGACCGAAAATGTGTTCGGTCGACAATATTCTCGACCGAGAGTGTTTACAGGGTCGATTTTTTTGGAATAACCGACCTTACATGCTCCTTTTTTCTCACCTAGGTCAGATTTTTTACAACCTTTTGCGTCGGTGTTTACTCTGTAAGGTCAGTTTTTTCTGGTCAAATAAACTGACGCTATAGAGAAAAGTCTATAGCGACGGACACTTAGGCATCGGTTAAAAAGTGACACTGCAGGCTTAAAAAAACTGACGTTACATATCATTCATGTACTAGTGCAAGAACCTATACCACTGCTTAATCTTGTGACAACTTGACTAACAGTGATGTTGATGCTGCTCTCTGTCAGGTTTTGATTGTGTCTTCTTGATCTTCTTCCGCCAGAGGATGGCATGTGATTTGTTTAGTCTTAGGGGCTTGAGATCCTCCTTTTTCCTTCTTGTCTTGTTCCTCTTGTTGTCCCCTACTTTCTGTAGTTTTTCTGATGAGTCGAGATCGCATCTCCGACCATGACTTGACCCTTAGTAAGGGGTCGTTGGATTTGTAGACATAAGACAAATCTAATGCTCCTCTCTCCTTCTCCTAAGATGGCTTCTACCATGAAATCACATGTAGAGATCATAGCAGCTGGTGCTTGCCTAGGTGAATAAGATACATGGGTTTCAGTTACCTAAACACCCTAAACTACGCTTTTGAGCTCCATTTTTCTAGTGAGGGCATTTAAGTTATTTCTTATCCTATTTCAAAACAGATCTATTGATCCCAGATAATTCACTAGATTTTTTCTTTGTTCATTTATCTTCGTTCCTATTGGTTGGTGCATGCTTTAATATTAGATAAATCCTCATAAATAACCCATGCATTAGAAAATTATGAAATTTGAGCCACAAACTCAGAAAAATGTAATGAACGGAATAGGGCATTTATATTAACCTAATATGGAACCAATAACTAAGTATTCATGTACATGCATACTAATTTCATATTAGTGTTATGACTCATGGGGTTATTATTGATTAACTATATCCCTTGACTTGAGGGCTAATGATCTAACTGAGATGCTCAGAACAATAACCCTAATCACCCTTTTCAAAGTATCTAAAAAGAGTAATGATGATGGTGGTAGTCTATAATCATGTTGATACATGTACTTTGCCTAATGTGTTTAAACTATGGAACTAATATCACTTAGCTTAAAATTGGATTTAGAAGTTAATGATCCAAACTAATAGTTAAAAAAATAATCCCAATCACCTAGACTTAAGATAAATGACTTCTAGTAATGATTTTATGATACTATAACGTTACCTTATGTGTAACCCTAATAATGGAGAATCTATTAACAAGAACTGAGATAAAGTGTATAAGATCAATGAGATTTGGATCAGAACCCCTTTTTCTATTGAGAACTCAAATATGAATGCTAATACATTATGACTACATATAGAGATTAGTATAAGTAAACCCTGAGACAAACTAAAAAGGAAGGGTCAATAGAGTAAGTTAAGAAGAACTGAGTGTGATTGAAACCATAAAACTAACATATATAAATTTTAAGATAATGCACCCTAGTAATCCTTAGAACACTAGATCATGTGTATGATCTTATATATCACCCAAGAGTCAAATACATGCACCAAGAAACCCTAATTGAGAACACTAATAACCCTATAACTGTTGACCCTAAGAAAGACATGAAGACTGATCGATCCTTTGGTTTATAGGAGATCATTAGGAGCATGACTTGGAGTAGTGTTTTCTTGATAAGACCTCTCTTATGACAGGTAAGTGGGCCATGCCCATTGAATTTTATTATTATTATGATTCAATCTACACCTTCCTACAATGTAACTTAGAGATTAAGTTACTTTTAGATTTAGTGTTTCATATTCTGTCATGCTATGAGATTAGATTTCATTTAGTTTTAGTTATGTGCCCAATTATCAAATTTTAACTTTATATTCGATAACTTTTAGATTTTCACTATTCCTTTGCTCAGTTCATTTTATTTTCTTAAGCCTTTAGACTCATATGTTATATATCTGATATTAGAATTTAATTAAGTCATTCTATTAGTTAGAGATTCAACATAAGGTTTATTTAGAAAATTAGAATATCAAAATTTAGATTCAGATTTAAATCCAATTCAAAATTAAAGAACAAATATATGGATTTAGATCTTATAGATTAAGATACAAAGATAAGGTATTAAGAATAGATTCAGAGATAATATATTCAGATCCAGAGATAAGAAATTATAACATATATAGAAACTGACATCAAAACAAATGGTGTGCCAAACGAGGGTGCGTTACACCATAGAGGACACTTTGGTGTCAACAAAGGGCACATTGTGCCAACATAGGGCGTGTTTCACCATAGAGGACACTTCAGTGTCATTCAAAGGCATGTAGTGCCAATTTAGAGGTATCTTGGTACCAATATAGAGGCATAGGTACATCAATTCAGAGATGACTTATCATATATAGTGGTCATAACCAAAAAAAGGCATAAATAAAAGATACACCGATTCAATTTAAGTTTAAAACTTTTAGATCTTAGTTCAACCTTCAGTTATAGTATGTTCATGTTTATCTTATTAAAAATTCAATGCCACTTTCTAATGGTAGTTTTCCTATTTGTGCATGGCTGGGGACAAGATGTTTGTAGGTGCTAATCTTCAAGAATTTCGGTCAATATAGAGGATACATGTACAGTTTTAAGAGGTTTTCTTGGTGGGGCACCATCTACACGGTCTTAGATTTGATATGGGAAATGTATAAAGTAGTATCATGGTATTAAGTTTCTTTTGCATATGATGAGCTAATAAAATTCCTTTTCTATGAAAATAATGAGAATTCTATTCATATACAGTCTATAATGGTTTTTGCCTATGGTGATTATTATGCATATCATGTTTGTGATGATCCCAATTCAATTTTTTTGCTTCCACTTACGTCATTTGAAAATGGGGGTGTTACATTAGTAATTTTGATGAAATGGAAGCATGGAAACATTCTCACTAGGTTCAAATTGCTTGATCTTCTATTTCAGAGTAAGGGTCAAGATCTATAATTAGGGTTTTTTTTGGAATAAGGTAAATATATAGACCAAAAAGGTGGTATAGTTGAAACTATACAGAACAAGACAAAGCACCCTGGAAAAGGGCCCATAAGAAACTAAAACTGGGGATCACATACAAAAACCCCAGTAAGTACGAGTATTATCATTCAACCTATACAAAATGTCATTTCTATTCTGCATATGCCACTTGAGTTCGATGCCAAACCTGTTGATGAACATATTCTGGCTGGACTCCTTATTCTCATGCATTCTCTTGTTCCTCTCATTCCATATACAATAACTCATCCCCGTTATACAGAGGCAGGCGTAGCTTTTCTGGTATTTGTCCTGTTTAAACTCATCGTCGGCCCATTTGATATCTTCTTTAAGATTATTGGGGACGTTCTGGCCCCAACCGTTTCTGAGGCACATGATACTCCAGACCTGTTTAGACCATCTGCAGTTGAAAAATAGATGTGTATTCGTCTCATTTGTATCTTTGCATAAAAGGCAAGTCTCGTCAATTGGAATGCCCCAATAGGCCAATCTATCAAGAGAAGGGAGCCTGTTTTGAATAGCTTTGTAACAGAAAACACTCCATTTGGGGTAGTGCGCACAACCCCATAAGTTTGCAGTCAACCCCATAACGGGAAAGCCTATAGCAGTGTTGATCGGTGGTGACTGATTAGAAGACCGAACACCATTCACATCAACGCTAAATAGGTGTTGATTGACTACCACATGGGCACACATAACACGCCAAATGTGGGAGGGTCTGCTCCTCTCATCACAAACAAGATTAGAACCATATCGTTTCTTCATCCAAGCTGTCCAGCAGCACTGCGGTGAGTTGATAAATCTTATGACACGACTGGCGTTACTCTTCTGCATGAGTTCCTCTGCATCTTTAATCTGCAAGCCTCCTTCCTGGAAAGGTTTAGCAATAGTTTCCCAAGCTATGGTGTGATTCAGCCCCCCTAAAGGAAACCGACTGTAAGAGACCTGAGAGAAAGCAAGATGGGGTTGGGTATAGCACCCATAGAGGTCCAGAAGCGAAGCATACTTTGTAACACAGATCTGATCAACACAAGATGACCTGCCATAGATATACGGAGCCCGCTCCATTTCTCAATATTAATTCTGTACCTATCAAGACAGCCGCAGAAGTTCTTGGATGTTATGTGACCTGCAATGAGGGGGAAGCCCAAATATATGGTAGGAAGACTGCCAACTTTCATGCCAATAGCTTTCTTAAGTCTACTCCTTCTATTGTCGTAAGATTTGGAGAAGTAGACTTGTGATTTTATGGCACTCACATATAGACCAGTGAGCTTACCAAACTTAAGAAGAAGGTGTTTGTATTCCTTGAGTCTTTTCATATTGCAACCCAGATGATGTCCTCCTATAATTAGGGTTTTGGGATAAGAGAATGCTCATAGAATAATCTCTTTCCTTGGTATTCCTTTGAGAACTTGTAGGTTGATTAGATAATATAAAAGGTTGGAGTATGCAAGAGTACATATTTTGATGCCAGTCATTTCTATTTGTCCAACATCCTTCTATCTGTCAAGTGATGAGGGTGATTTACATATTGTTTTCTTTAAAACATGAATGAATACCTAAGAGTTGTCCTAAATGTAATATGTTTGGCAATGATAACTGTGAAAAGAAGACAATTAAGAAGGTTTGGATTATAAAAAAACTACAAATACTAAGCCTTTGAAGAACCTTTGACATCTAAGAATAGTACTAGTGATAAAAGTATAGAATTAGATGGATAAGAGTTTCAATTAACTGGATAATATTTTAAGGATGATAGCTCCAACCAATCCACTGTGGATAAGGAGATATAGTTCAAAGCATTGCTGACTTAACTTCATCTCCTTATTCAACTTGGAAGGTTGATGTCTTTGTAAGGTGCTATGATCACTAGTAATTTTCAACCAGCCAAAAGCAATAAAAATATCAGAACTAGGGGCAAAAGAAAAACTCTAACAATGGCATTTCTTACTAACATATCAAATAGTTTTTAGAAATTAGGTGTTCCTTCCTATTAAGTTCCCATCCTAGCAATGGATTGAAATGTTTCCAATGGATGACTGATTTACCATTGCCTATTGGAATGTTTGATGTTTGAATTTGAAAGCTTTTAAGGTTCAAGAGGAAATTCTAAGACTACGACCTTGTGTATTCATTTTAAATGCAAATGAATTTAGAGAAAAACAATTCAAAAGTTGATGTCTAGGTATTTGAAAGCTTTCCTTGGGTATCTAATCATACATCTCATGTGGGGAGAGAAGTAGATAATTTTGATAAGTCTGATTAAATGGTGCATGCTATAGTTACTATTGATACTAATGTATTCTATATTACAACTGTATATGGGAATAATGATGACAATTATAGGGGCAGGTTGTGAAATGACATAGAGTCTCTTAATCATGATATCAAATATATCTGGTTCATTTTAGGTGATTTCAATGTTGTTAAAAAAGATGAATGGAATATGGTAAAAGATCCTCCAACAAAAAAAATCTATGGAAGACTTTAGTATTTGTATGCTAAATAGTGGTTTATGAACCCAATCTTGACGGTGCTTTATTTTCTTGGGACAATCATCAGAAAGGATATGGGTTTGTTACTTCTAATATTGATGTGGTTCTTTTTAACGATTACTTTCTAGAGTTTTCTTATTTTTAGGTTTCTCTTGTTCTTAACATTGTAAGTGATCACAAAATCATGTATTTGAGTGTTGGAAAAGGAATATCTTGCACCTAAGCCCTTTATATTTATTAATTCCTAAAATTATAGAAATTAAATTCAAGGAAAAGGTTTGACAAGTGTATGGGAAATTATTTTTTTCCTATGTTCAAGCTTTATTCCAATCTTAGAACTTTGAGGGGCTTCTTAAGTGCATGGAAATAGAATAAAGTAGGAAACTTGGTAGGTGTGAGAACTTGTTACACTAAATGAGATTACTCAAAACATAAAACACAATCAATCACCAATTAACCACATACCCAAAAATATGGGTAAATGAAAACTGATTTCAACGTCAACACCCGCTCAGAAACATTTTCATAAGAGCCCAACATCTTTCTTATATCCATACTATGCCAAGAATTTGATATAAATTGTTCTATCGTCTTAGCCACAACATATATACACGGGAGAACAATATTCGTATATGCCACCCAAACAATCATTAATATGCTAACAAAAGTCCGATTCGTTTGAAACACCATATACAAAATTTTCTCTCCCGGACCTAAGAGTACATGGATGAATCTAGGACACACTAGACATATAATCAACTTTCTCAATGATTCATTACTGTAGTTCCTATTTTCTTTCACAGTTCTATTTTTATCACTGCCGATTACCAAAAAAGATGTGGCAAACCACAAGGGTGAGACCCATGTCCCAGCAAAAGACATAACCTCCAACAACGTTTATTGATTCCAACATTTTTAGGTAATGAGACAATTTAAGAAGTTTAATCATATATAAAAAATAAGCTCAAAATCACTGATGATTAACAAAATACATAAAGGAGCAGATAATAACTATCTTCATTAGCCAGACTATTATCATATCCCTATTAACAGTATAAGGAGTCTAGCAACATGAGCATCTCTAACATTTTGAGTAAGTCTAGTATCATATGAATAGCTAACAACATCATCATGTCTAACAGGTTGAACATATCAACATCATAAGAAGAGCTAACAACATAAGCACAACTATATGGATAAGCATGATTAGCAATATAGGCATCTCTAATTACAAAGGCATGGCTAGCATGCTAAACATAACTATCAACATGAGATAGCTAGCATCATGATTATAATCAACAACATCAGTACAATTATCAACATAAGAATAGCTATTGTATGTACGCATCTACAATCTTATGCATATCCACAACCTAAGTATATATACCATCTCTTAATTGCACTAAGCATCTTCTTTATGTAAAGATAAAAAAAAGGGTTATCATCCAATGTGAAACGTCGTGTATAACCCTAAACAAATATGCTACATGACTATATTACATCTTTTATTATGCCCTGGGAAATTTGAATCGTACCATCCAAAGTCCAACTGACCCCTGTGAAGGGCTATTTGGTTCCGTACAAGATTTAGGAGTGTCAGTATCCTGAGATATCTTCCCCTTGGTCAGTATGAGTGAAAAGGCAGTGACATATCAGTTAAACTGTAAAACAGTGACATATAGTCCTATAACTAGCCCACCTTGGTACATGTCACGGCGCTAGCATCCATGGTATTCAAAACCCTCTAATTCGAGGTACAACCACAGTTGTCCTCATTCACATCAAATGTTTGAGGCATGACCATAGCCATCCTCCATAACCTGCATTGTGGATGACAAAGATATATCCTCAAATTGCCACCCCCACATACTCAATAGTATGCACTTTGTGTTTCCCTTAGGAATACTCGTTTCACCATCCAACAAGTTTTGACACTAAAGATGGCTCTACAGTACAAGGCACTACATGATTAGAGTTGCACTTGATTAGTTATGCCAATTGGGTGAATTAAGGCTGCATCAAACAAGTGGACATACAAACCCTAATTCACTTCTAGCAAGCATATAAATGTCACAACTTCAAAAGATATAAAATGCGTAAAACATTATTTCTCATCTTATCATAACATGGTACTATTCACTTGCCATTCATGAGACTACACTAGTCATCATACTATCACAAGATATAAATCCTTTTTCACAATATCACAGGGTATCAACCCTTATCAACACAAGAGGATTACACCTCGTTTAGGGCTCAACCATGCCCAAAGGTCATTAAGACCATCATAATATTCCCTGCAAGATTATCATTATCTTTGCATGCCTTATAACAAGGCTCAACAACATCACTTACATATAATACACCAGATCAACACAATATTGCATTAATGGGCTAGGATATATTCATAAACAATCATATCAGGGTTATATTAACATTAAGAACATTCCTTTATTACATCAACATGCAAGGAATTTAGATATGATTAACCCTCATCATATTCATAATGCGCTTGTTTAGCATAAGAAAGTATCAACCATGTGGCTATGATAAGCACCAATTAACATATTAAGGTTATGATCATATTAAGGTGGTTATTTCACCATCATTACATCATATAAGAATGTTAAACATGAATAAAATCTTTATCTATTTACATTATAGTTAGATTCAACAAGATAAATTATATTAATGTTACTAATCAACACTTATACCCAAACCCTAACTCATGGCATCCCCATTGGATCATGGATGCATAAGGTGAAGAATCACCATCACATTCCATACTATTCTCAAGTATGAATCCACACATAAATCAAGGTGTAACCATCAGTTTATAGCATACTAGGGTTTCAACAACAATAAGAGAGTACTCCATGATTGTATTAATCATTCAAGGACTATTCATACCCAATTACCATCATTTAGTTAAATTAAAGCTAGGTATAACAAGCTATAACTCATTAGGGTTATCCATTAATTCATTATGATGATTATAAATCATAATCATAGAAGTTAAAGGGTAAGACTACAAGTTTAAGGCATTGAACCATCAAATTCTCATCATTTGAATCATAACATTACACTACACGCTTCACCCAAGACAATGGGAATATTGAGGCATCAACTTCTAACCATGAGATGTTGAAAAGGTAAATCCATTGGTTTCTTACATAAGTAAACACCTTGAATGAATCATATTATGTTATTGAGTTGTGATCTATAAAATTCACCATTTAACCCTAGACATCCTTTTATCAAAAACAATAAGGGTTCTGTTGAGAGTAGGGTAAAACCCACAATCAACTATTCATTTAAAACAAGCCATCCATTGTCAACAAGTAAGTTCCTTATGTTGATCATATAAAGGAAATCATCTAAATCAAATTATTAGGACCAATATATTACATTAGCCATCATTCCACTTTGTTGGAGGAATAAACATTAGATCTTAGCCGTTGGGTCAAGTTCATACGTTAAAACCATCAATTACAGTATAGGTCCGACCATTACATCCAGTGACCCAAGAAACCATTGGTCTAAGGCTTAATTGATGCTACAACTATATGATTAACTCACCATAGGTTTTGGATACCTGATACACCATCATTAGTGACCATTAAGTCACCATAGGTTGTTAGATCAACACTATATTCATTAATCAACATCAAATATCAAACTAATATCACCATTGATTGATAGCATAATTAGGGTACTTAGTTATTAATCACTAGGCTTCTAATTAGGCCAACACCTTACCTAAGGGGTGAACATAAGTTGTCACCCTTGGTCACCACCATCAATTGTCATGAAGACAACACCATCGGTTGTTGCAATGGTACCACCATCGAGTCATGTGTTTATAGAAGAAATCAATTTTAAACCCTAAAATTGACCATTGGTTGATAGGTGCTTAGCACCATACGTTGTCAAACCAACCCGATCCAAGTCATATTATACCTTAGGAACAATGTACACATGATCACAGGTTCATATATAACTGAAATCAGAACATGGAACATTATAAAAATCAAAATCCAAGTCATGCATAGTTTTTTAGTGCATGGATCATCATTTAAAAGCAAGAACATAAGCTAGCAGGCTTATGGTAAGCAATAAACGTGGAGAAAGTTATAAAACTTGCCTATAATGAGAAGATGAAATCCCAAACAGAAGAAAACTCGAGCAGGTAGGGTAGAAAATCCAAGCATAAGCTGTGAACTCGTCCATCTAGCACCTTTCTTCATCAAATGAGCAAACCCTAAGCATAAGGAGCAAGAAAGGTAGGGATTTAGAGCTTTAGAGCAATTTATACCATGGAACATCAAGGTTATGACATGGAGAAAGCTAGGAGGAAGGATAAAAAATAAATAAATGGAGGAAAGAAGGGGATTCTTTCTCTTTTAGGTCAAGATCACTAGAAGGAAGCTTTTCAAACCCTAAAAGGAAGTCAATTGCAACCCTAGATTCTTTTTCCAAGAAGATCCCCTCTTTCTTCTTCCTTGGATAGGAATATCATAGAAGCACAAAGGGAGAATGAGGTTCATATAAGGAGGGAAGTGATGGAGAGAAAATGTCTCTTTTTGGTGCTTAGGGATAAGTATATGAAACTTTAAGATAAAGATAAAGAAAAAGTTGAAGTTCTAGTATCTTTCCAAGTGTCCATGGCCTTAAGCTATTAAGAATATACATGCACACACACAAGAAGCTCCCCCAACATCCATAGAGACATTCTTATCCCTCATTTCTTGAATTTACAAGAAAAACAAATAAATCATTAGTTGATAGCTCCTAAAGGTAGGTCATCCATAAAGGGGTAAACCCTACAATACCCTTGAGGAAAACACCTTCAAACCAAGGATTAAATAGGAACCTCATGGATCAAAAAGCTCAAGAATGATGAGATAATATCCAAGGAACATAATGCAAGTGAAAAATTACAAAGAAAACATCTCAATTGGGTAAATTGTAGAAAAGTCCAAAGTGTGCATAAAATTGCATAACTTGCTCAAACAATGTCCAAATTGGACCAAATTTGAAACTTAAGCTTGTCTTATGATTTCTAAGAATATCACAAAGATATATTAGGGTTAGAAGAATTAAATTATGATAAATAAGCATATTCAACACTTTAAGCAAGGTTACGGGTCTCACAGTAGGGGCCAAGGATGAGGTCAGGGAAAGTGATAGGATGGTCCCTTGGAGGAGGTAGAGGTGATGGAAATGGTGAGGTCCCATATGAGCCGACATTGGATACTCCTACCAGTCTTATGGTATCTAAGGTATTGGACTAGTCTACGATTCTCGCCTCTGAAGCCACCACCAAGAGTAGGTTGTAGAGTCTATAGGAGAAAGTGGGAGCGTCGAATTCTAGGCAGGATGGTAGTCTTCTCTCCACCTTACATAAACTTCCTCGTCGACACCCCATGATAATGCTTCTAATTCCTCTCTCCATATGGAGATGGTATCGATTCAAGGTAACTAGATTTGGGATTCACACCCTGACCACACTAAGATCAAGATTGTTGCAATCCCCTTTGTGGATCTGGTGGTGCAAAATGGAGTCAAATTTGCTGAGCTTGTTAGGTCTAAGATACAACAACCATCATGGGATGAATACCCATCGATCTGATTTACTGGAAGGAAACCCCTAAAGCATCTACTAGTAGATTGCTTTAGCAAGGAATGGTATCCAAGTGGCAAATTTGTGATAGCAGTTGAGGAAAGGGAGGGTTTCATCATCAAGATATCGACAATAAAGGAAGGAGAGAGGATTTTAGACACTAATCCTTAGATGATGGATGGATTACTGGTCACTGTCCATAAATGGTTCCCTAATTCTCTCCTCTCACCCCTCTCTTTTCCTATTGTTCGCGTGTGGTCCAATATTGAGAATCATGTATTTTGTGGATGAATGATGATTTTGCTATGATGATGAGTATTGTAGGTCATCCCCTTGATGTAAGGATTCAAATTTGTTTGCAAAGTGTCTTGGTTATGCTAAGGCATGTGTGGAGGTGCAAGCTTCAATGCTTCTCCCAAATGTAGCAGTTGTAGTGATTGATGAAACTCCTTCCATCCTAAAGATCAAAATAGTAGCCAAGCCTAACATTTGTGCAGGTTGTAAGTCTTTTTGTCATAGACTTGTATCATGTCCTTAAAGAAGTAGAGATCCCGCAGATCAGTGCAACTATGAACTTCATTCTGGGAAACAGATGACATATGCTCAGAAGAATTTTGAAATGAACCAGGTTGCGAAAGATGGTTTAGATACTAAAGATTCCCCCTCTCTGTTGTCGAGTATGGTTGAGGGAAAGGAAGATACAAGCACTAAGGATCTCATTCAGGACCATTCTCATTTGAATGAGGCTTCACCTGCTATGAAGGATGTTTGTACTATTTCTAGGATGAACTTAGTTGGTATTGGGAACACTAAGGTGGTATATGATGGTTCAGGGGGGAGTAAGGGGAAGGCCTAAGGTAGTAATCCAGACACTATTGTTTTTCAAGACTCTCACATTGATCCTAGTGGAAGGGGTGTAAACATCCCAGGCAGTAGGCTAATTGTCTATGGGGAAGAATCTCAGTTGGTTGAAGCAACTATTATGCCATAGGTATTACAGAGGAATGGTAATAGTGATCAACTTGCAGGGGAGCTATGGAAAGGAAGCATCTCCTCTAGTTATCTTTTCGATGATAGATTGCATGATTTGGAGGATGATGTAGGCTATGATGTGGAGAGTGAACATGTTTTACAACATTGGGAAGTTTATGAAGATTGGGGAGGGAATTAAAAGCATAACCAGAAGAAGAGAAAAAAAATAACTTGGTTGATTGAAGGATTATGTAGGTTAAGGTCTACTTGTTTAGTGCTATTTTTTCTTCTACTGAGAGTCTTGGCTCTTATGGAGTTTGTCCTTGTGCGACATGTATGCCTTGATTTCTATTGTGGTTGTTCTACTGGTCTGTGCCAAGGCTAGTGGTATGATTTACAAAGAAAGGTAGGAAGAAGGATAACAAAGAAATAAATGGAGGAAAGAAGGGGATTATTACTCTTTTAGGTCAAGATCACTAGAAGGAAGCTTTTCAAACCCTAAAAGGAAGTCAATTGCAACCCTATATTCTTTTTCCAAGAAGATCCCATGTTTCTTCTTCCTTGGATAGGAAATTCATAGCAGCACATAGGGAGAATGAGGTTCATAGAAGGAGGGAAGTGGTGGAGAGAAAATGTCTCATTTGGGTGCTTAGGGATAAGTATATGAAACTTTAAGATAAAGAAAAGAAAAAGTTGAAGTTCTAGTATCTTTCCAAGTGTCCATGGCCTTAAGCTATTAAGAATATACAAACACACACAAGAAACTCCCCCACCATACATAGAGACATGCTTATCCCTCGTTTCTTGAATTTCCAAGCAAAACAAATAAATTATTAGTTGATAGCTCCTAAAGGTAGGTCATCCATAAAGGGGTAAACCCTAAAATATCCTTGAGGAAAACACCTTCAAACCAAGGTTTAAATAGGCGCCCATGGCTAAAAAATCTCAAGAATGATGAGATAATATCCAAGGAACATAATGAAAGTGATGTATTTCAAAGAAAACCTCTCAATTGGGTAAATTGCAGAAAAGTCCAAAATGTGCATAAAATTGCATAACTTTCTCAAGCAGTGTCCAAATTGGACCAAATTTGAAACTTAAGCTTGTCTTATGATTTCAAAGAATATAACAATGTTATATTAGGGTGATAAGCATCAAATTATGATAATTAAGCTTGTTCAACACTTTAAGCAAGGTTAGGGGTCTCACAACCCTAAACCCCTAACAGGGACTCCCCCCCCCCAAATCCAAGGTACACATAGATGGATACTTCTCATGCACCTCATCCCAAATATTCCACATGGTAACTTTCATCTCATGGTGATGTCACATTGCTCTGATAGAGGTCATGTTCTTCTCTTTCAATTCATACATATCTTATCTTGGGTCAACATAAAACCCCCACATAAGAAGACATTTACAAATATGGAACATAGAAACTTGTTGTGTCACATGTACAAATCTAATTGTAACTTTCAACTTTAAATTCTAGTTAACATACTAAAATTATATCTATTGTATCAACACATTACTCAAAAGTCATACTTGCTAGCTTTTTACCAATCATGGCATGTGTCCCGTACCATTCCTTGAAGCATTACAAAAATGATGTATCCATCCCTTTTTTTCTTCTAGATACACTGGCACTGGAACACTTGTCATTTCTTTTTAGCATCAAAAGAAAATCTGACGCTGGCACCTGTCATTCCATACAAGGAAACATCATTCCTAGTCAACCTTGTTAGGGGTGAATAACAACACTATTGATGCATGTATTTTCAGTCATTATTTTAGGCTTATTTTCCCTTATTTTCATGTGTAGTTTGTGTTGGATAAATTGGACATTATGAAAAATCCCTTTGTTTCGATGATGACAAACATTTCATTCTTGTTGATCTAACGTGCTACTTGAGTGTTGCAGGAATAAAGTGGATGACAAAGATTCTAGGGAAACTATACGCTTGAATGATTGTAAATGTCATGCAATGTAATCAATTGTAAACTTGTACAAACATATAATGTACAAGTACTTAGATTTCATGTAAATCAAGCGTTAGATCTTCCCTAGCTAATCACCACATTTAGATAGGTCATCCCTTTCAAATAAGTTCACATATGCACACTCATACACACACATAGTGCCTTAATTGAAAGATTGAAACAAGGTCAATCTCGGTCGACCACACTCCTCGACCGAGACACTCTCGGTCGACAAACTTCTCGACCGAGAATGACCCAAGTAGCCGTTAGACACAACTGACAAAGTAGTTGGCAGTTGCAAATGAACGTTGATCCAGAGAGCCTGTCAGTCGACAAAACTTCGACCGAATAGGTATCTCGGTCGACAATTTGTCGACCGAGATGGTCTCTGACAGCAACTGCAGAATAAAGTAACTAGTCGTTACTAATGCACCTAACTTATATCTAACGGCTAGTTAAGCACTTAGAAGCCCCTAGAAGTTGTCTAGAACGTCCTTAAGCATCCATAGGCCACTCCTATAAATAGGACATGCCTTAGGACACCAAAACACACCTAAGCTATACTTGTGCTATACTTGAGCTTGAATACTCACTTGCAATCCGTTTTAGAGCAATAGAGCAATTCCTACACTTGCCATTCATTCCTATTGCTCCCATTTCGTGTCCTATAGGCTAGTATCTCCTATCCACTACAATCACATTGTCATACACATTGGTTAGGAGATCTATACGCTTGATATAGGCAAATCAAGCCTTGTGCTTACAACGATATTTGATGTATGCACAAATTGTCATTATTTTGATATCTAATTTGGTTATTTTCTATGTCATTTGTGCTTAATTGAATATCTTTTTAATACATATTTTACCAAATTAGTAAAAATCACTTGTGCATCATTTCTTATATTTTTACATGTATTTTACATGCAGTTTACATGTTTTAATTATTATAATAATTATTTGATTTTATTCATTGATTATTTAATTGCAGATAATTATTATTTACTGGAGCAAAGTCGATACCATCGACTTGCAACTCGATGGTAGCGACATGGCATCAGAGTACAAATATTTTTTGCTCGAGATTGAAAAGGAAAATGATGTTTTACTGTGAAGAAGTCGATACTATCGACTTCCAAGTCGATACCATCGACTCAGACGCTGCGGACCAAATTTTAATGTGTTAAATCTAACACATATTGTATTAAAAATTACATTTTAGGTTTCCTCTTGACCTAAACATGTACGACGGCTATAAAAGGCACCATTAGAACCGCAATTGGAAGATCTATCACGGGGGACGATACGGCAGCCAAACGAAGAGAGAAAAGTAGAGGAACCATACACGGAAGACCTTGGAGGCGTTTTGGTGGCGGAAACGGCGGCAAATTCTCTCCATCGTCTCCAGATCCACTCTTTAACCCTTTCTCCAATTTACTGTATCTCGAAATTCATGTTTTGCATATTCTCGAGTTACTGTGATACCATGTCGTCTATTTTCGGCTAAAAACCGTAATTCCTTAGGACCAGGGAGTAGCCCGGGTATGCATTGTATCTGATTCTTATGAGTTAATATATATTTTCCTCTTAATTTTTGAATATGAATCTATGGAAATTGCATGTCCTTATTGTGCTTGATCACCACAATTCGTGTATCAGATCCTTAATTACTACTGAAAAGGGGATTAAGGATTAGAAATACATAGGTTCACCTATTTATCGGCGTCCCTTGGGAAAGGTGAGGCATAAATGGGAGGAGATTACCCAGAGTTAAACCAAAAGCACCTAACTAATGAATCAATTACTATGAGAATGGAATTGACTTTAGATTAGGTAGGGGAATTACACTGCGAAAGCAGGTAGTTTCTAGCTACAGGCTCTTTATTCAGAATTAGGAGGGAGTTGTATTAATAATTACAGATTAGATTTTGTATTGCCCATGGTGAAACCAAAAGTCCTAAGGAATCCATCCCTTCTTGATCACAAAAATCTTCATTAGATTTACTTTTTGTTCTTAGTTAATTAAACAACCAATCAACTCTTATTTTCGGCTTAGCTGATCAATCCTAATTAGTAATAGTCTTTAACCGCACAACTCCCCGTGTTCGATAACTCGGGACTCATAATACCATATTACTTCGACACGTACACTTGCGTATTACACGCACGTTATACACGTGTCAACTCATAATACCATATTAGCTGATTGCGATTAGTTAGTAGAAGTCTCCAATAATTCACGTATCCCTGAGTTCGACTCGGGCCTCACAAGGCCTATATTACTCGACGCGTATACTTGCGTTTTTAGCGCGTAGTAAAATACATGTCAAGTTTTTGGCGCCGTTGCCGGGGAGTTGGCTTGGTTAACACTATAAAAAGTTAGGATCGGACACTCTAGGCCATTGTATTTATTTTTTTATTTTTTATTTTTATTCTTCCCATTTTTCATTACATAAAACTTTACTTTTAGTTTAGTCATTGTACATATTCATCTAAATATTTCTTTGTTGTTAGTCTTCTTTCATTTTAAAAAAAGTTATAAAAAAAAGCACATGGCCCCTATTTGTTTTGAGTGTGGAAATGCACATGTAGGTTATAGATGTTTGAGTCCACCTTCATTACATCATGAGAAAATCTCAAAGGAAACTCATCGTGAGCATATTAGGATTTTGGTTCAATATGTTTTAAATCGCAAAGGTCCTATTTCTAATGGAGGTTGGGGTAGAATAGAGAAGATGGAAGAAGTTGAGGTTGATGATAAGGAATTTGAGAGTGAGGAGAACTTACTTGAAGAAGTTTTAGAATCACCTCTACCATGTCATTCCATTGATCCCACACCCACACCCTCAAATCCTAGGATTGATTTAGAATATGATTGGGGATCTGATGAGGAAGATGAGATGAATGATGTAAATAAGGTGGATGACAATTTTGATACATGTGTTTGGGATATGAGTGAAGGAGAGGAGGATCCAGAAGGTGCTTTATTTGATAGTGATCTTAGAGAGGATGAAGAGAGTGAGGAAGAGGATACTAAGAGTGAAAAGGTGGAGGAGTTTCCCATTAACCATCATATAATTCCTTCACCACAAGACCCATCTCTTCATTTCCTTATTGAGGATCCTATATGGGATATATATCCAGATGATAATTTTGAAAGTTTTTGTGAGGATATTAATGAATGTGGGGGAATTGAATTATTAGAAGAGGAGGAGGCACATAATTTCACCTTTGATATAACCCCTCCATTATGTGTAGATAGGAGTGATCCATTGGGGATGGTCATAGAAATTAAGGATCAATCATCACTATACCTTTCACCTCATGGCTATCTATTTCTGCATGTGCTCCCACATCAAGACTTGATTGTAAGTCATGTTCATGTTCATTGCAGTGATAATTTATTATTGAAATGGAAAGTCAACCATACATGCCAGTCTTCTGACTATTATTTGTTTTTTATCATTGTTGCAAGGAACCAAAAGTTTAGAAGGAAGAGGCAGAGAGAGCTTCACCCTCCTCCACGACCACCTGATTATTGTTGATTGACATGTGTCTATCCTAGGATGTTAAACAAGGGAGCTTGTGGGAGGCAACCCACCAATTAGGTTTATTTTTTAAAACTTTTAATTCTAATTTTACATTCCTATTCGTAGATTATGATATCTAATTTTGATGTAAGTATAAAGGTGCCTTGATATGTGCATTCAGTGTGCAGGGATGCATTGATTCGGTACCACCGACTTCACTATCGGTAGTACCGAGTTCTCATCAGTGACATCTTACAAGATGAGCAAGCATAGACACTTCACTGAGCTCGAGTGCTTATTGAGGGCATGTCTTCATGTGGATCCCATCCACCCGTCTTTTTCCCAGATCTGAGCTCACATATCGGTACAATCGTTCCATTTATCTTCCTTTAATTTTGACATTGCGGACAATGTCATATTCAAGCTTAGGGGGAGGAATGGAACGGTGCTTCTATCTTTACCTCTTGCATCTTTTCTTTTTATCATACATCTACATGTTTTTGTTTCAGAAAAATTAGATTTTTCATTTTGTTTTTAGGGTCCACTTCTATCTAGCGTAATTGTGGACAAAATATAAAATTTTGGTTAGGATTAGCCATTTGTTGATGATGTGGTATCAATTCTGAAAATTCTAAATAAAAATTTGAATGTGCTTTTATGCTTTGCGCTTTAAGCTAAATTTGCTATGTTTAAGAGTACATAACTGGAGGAATTGTTTGGATTAGTCAGCTTGAAGACATACTGATTGAATGAAAAACCTAACTTAACCCTATGGCTTGTGTTATGACGATGATGTTTGAGTCCAAACCAACCAAACAGTAACGTGATCTTTAATGTGAATTCTAGAAATAAACTCTAAGATTATCCTGTTACACAAGTTGATAGAAGAGGGACATATCATGGTTGGGAAAGACATTGTCTCTTATTCATGTGATCTCATCCACCTTCCATTCATCTTCATTTACCACCATAAGATGATCAAGTTTAATCCAAGTTATTTTCCTCTTGTATGCATTACATTGCATGATAGGAAATCATACAATCTCTTTTGAGCATTTGTAGTTTGCATAACAAAATTTCATATAGTTGCATTTGCATTGCATATTTTATAAGGTGTTACATATTTGCTATCTTCTACCATCTTCTGTCATAAAAGAGTGTAAAAAAAAAGGTTGTATCTCCTTACTCCTTCTCCAAATAAAAAAAAGAAAAAAAAAGCCCAAGCATGAACTATTCATCTTGCTAAAAATAGGGTTAGAAAAAAAAGTTATTGAAAAAGAAAAAAAAGGAGAAAAGGAGGAAAAGGATTTTAATTTCAATGCCATATTCTCTCTAAGCAACAAAGGAGGGGATTGTGGATCTTTTTATAAACACCTTTCCACTTATACTCATCATTGGGATGAGACATCTATTGCATGCACATTCCACCAAAATAAAAAAATAAGTCATTAGAAGTCATACATTCACATTTTATCCATCATATAGGTGCATCATATTTTTACTTTTTGCATAAATAATTTGGATGATTCTTATGAATCCTATTTTCATAGCCACCCATTTTTTCCAACCATTGCTCTGTATGGTAGGCCACCATCACAATTAATCCCCTCATCCATGTTTATTTGGGGATCTGCTTCCAAGTAGTTTATTTAGGTAGATCAGAGCAATGTAGATAGGGAGATCACATGGTGCATCAAGCATGTGTCCTACTGGCCATGATATTAACTGCTTCTTATTGATAGTGTTTTCATTGATCTTATTGTGGACATCTATTATGAACATTATTGATCGCTTTAGAGTAGTTACTTGTTCAGTGGTTGGCAAGGATCGATTTGAGACCGACTGGTGGATGGCGGTTAGGAAAATAATTCATAAGTACTTGTCTTCTTGCTGACTTTTTAAAACAAATCCAAGAGTAGTGTTGCTCGAGGACGAGCAATATTTAAGCTTAGGGGTGTGATGTATGCACAAATTGTCATTATTTTGATATCTAATTTGGTTATTTTCTGTGTCATTTGTGCTTAATTGAATATCTTTTTAATACATATTTTACCAAATTAGTAAAAATCACTTGTGCATCATTTCTTATATTTTTACATGTATTTTACATGCAGTTTACATGTTTTAATTATTATAATAATTATTTGATTTTATTCATTGATTATTTAATTGCAGATAATTATTATTTACTGGAGCAAAGTCGATACCATCGACTTGCAACTCGATGGTAGCGACATGGCATCATAGTACAAATATTTTTTGCTCGAGATTGAAAAGGAAAATGATGTTTTACTGTGAAGAAGTCGATACTATCGACTTCCAAGTCGATACCATCGACTCAGACGCTGCGGACCAAATTTTAATGTGTTAAATCTAACACATATTGTATTAAAAATTACATTTTAGGTTTCCTCTTGACCTAAACATGTACGACGGCTATAAAAGGCACCATTAGAACCGCAATTGGAAGATCTATCACGGGGGGACGATACGGCAGCCAAACGAAGAGAGAAAAGTAGAGGAACCATACATGGAAGACCTTGGAGGCGTTTTGGCGGCGGAAACGGCGGCAAATTCTCTCCATCGTCTCCAGATCCACTCTTTAACCCTTTCTCCAATTTACTGTATCTCGAAATTCATGTTTTGCATATTCTCGAGTTACTGTGATACCATGTCGTCTATTTTCGGCTAAAAACCGTAATTCCTTAGGACCAGGGAGTAGCCCGGGTATGCATTGTATCTGATTCTTATGAGTTAATATATATTTTCCTCTTAATTTTTGAATATGAATCTATGGAAATTGCATGTCCTTATTGTGCTTGATCACCACAATTCGTGTATCAGATCCTTAATTACTACTGAAAAGGGGATTAAGGATTAGAAATACATAGGTTCACCTATTTATCGGCGTCCCTTGGGAAAGGTGAGGCATAAATGGGAGGAGATTACCCAGAGTTAAACCAAAAGCACCTAACTAATGAATCAATTACTATGAGAATGGAATTGACTTTAGATTAGGTAGGGGAATTACACTGCGAAAGCAGGTAGTTTCTAGCTACAGGCTCTTTATTCAGAATTAGGAGGGAGTTGTATTAATAATTACAGATTAGATTTTGTATTGCCCATGGTGAAACCAAAAGTCCTAAGGAATCCATCCCTTCTTGATCACAAAAATCTTCATTAGATTTACTTTTTGTTCTTAGTTAATTAAACAACCAATCAACTCTTATTTTCGGCTTAGATGATCAATCCTAATTAGTAATAGTCTTTAACCGCACAACTCCCCGTGTTCGATAACTCGGGACTCATAATACCATATTACTTCGACACGTACACTTGCGTATTACACGCACGTTATACACGTGTCAGTATTGTAATTTCTATTTTCCTTCTTGTTCCTTTTTATCCTTTGTACTCTCCTTGCTACTCCTAGGGTTGGAGGCTGCGGATTGGAGAGGGTTGACTTCTCAGGTGGAGAAGGGGACTTCAAGCTACTTCAAGAAGGCTATCGCACGGGAAGCTACTTCAGAAGGCTGGTGCAACGGGAGTTGGTGCACCTACTTCAAGGGAAGGCTGCTTCAAGGTTGGGCGATTACTTCTAGGTGAAGGCTGCTTGAAGGGTTTGGGAAAAGAAATTGTATTTTATGTAAAGTCCTTGCGAGGTGATAAAATAAATTTCTTTTCAAATCCCGGTTGGGTAAGCAACCGGGTAGTGGACTGACTTCCTTAGTATTTGCTAAGGTTGGAACCACTCTAAACCCTGTGTCTCCTTGTCCAATATTTTCATTGTGGTTGTTTGAGTTAAATTATTTTTAAAATCTTTATAAAACTCTTTTCACCCCCCCTCTAGTAGTTTTCAGTTGGTATCAGAGAGGGCTTCAAGGAACCCTAACCAGGTCTTGAAGAATGAAGGGTGGAGGTGACTACAACCGCAGGCAAAGGAGCAACTTGGACCAACTTTCTACAAGCTGCAATTGGTGCTTAGGAACAAACCATACAACAATTGGTTGTCCATGGAGAGAAAAGAAGAAAGAGGAAAAGCACAAAAATTGTCTCATTGCTACAACCAATGAAGAAGAAGAAGAAGAGGTAAGCCTTCTTGATTTATCAAAAGAAGAGCTAATTTCTAGTCTTGAAGAAACACACAATAAGTATATTGAGTGCAAGAAGAAATTAAAGAAATCTAGTAAAACAAACGATGAGTTAAATGCTAGACTTCTTGCTCTTACATCCGAAAATGAAGACTTATATGCTAAATTGAATAATCTTGGTTTTGAAAAAGATAGCATTGTTTCTGAAAATCGTACTTTGAAATCATCTCTAAGTAGTAGTGATGTGAAGATTTTTACTCTAGAAACAAATTATGATCTTCTATATCAAGAAAAGGTTGGATTACTTGCAAAGTTAAATGATCTTCAAAAACAACCTGTTTTGTGTACACATCTAGATTATTTAATATAGTGAAAGAAAGGAATTCTTTATCATCTAATCTAGATCAAGCAAAACTAGATATTAAGAAAAGAATGGATGAGATTGCTAAGTTGCAACAAGAAGTTAGTAGGTTAAGCAAAAATGGAATCCTTGATAGAATATTGGATGATTCCTACCATCAAATTGGGAGAAGAGGACTAGGTTATAAGCCCAAAGGGAAATCTCATCAACAACCTAGTTGGAGAAAGACACGAGCACATCAAGCTACATTTGTACCAAAGAACAACCTAGAACAAAACCATAGAAAAAGACTTGAGGTTGATTCTATATGTTGCCATTATTGCTCACGTCTTGGACATTACTCTTTTTCATGCCCATACAAGAAAAAGAATGTTGAGTTAGTATGGGTTCCAAAACCCCCAAACTAAATGGATAAAATTAAGTTGAGATATGACCAAAGACTCTAAGTGGTATATCTCTATGTCTATCTCAACTTAACATAATAGGACACCAAGTTAATCCAAGAAATTAAATTTCCAAATATACATCTTAAACTACTTGTTTAGTTTGGATTCACAGAATGTATATGATTAGTTGAGATTTAACCTAAATGTTGCCTTGATATTTAAATATCTCAACTAAATCGAGCTTTAAATTTCATACTTTTGCTTTTAATTATAAACAATATTTGAAAACAGGTTTGAAACAACACATAACCTTTCTTGGTCGAGACACTGTCGACCGAGTAGGCTTCTGTTGTCAAGTCTGACATAAATCTTCTGAAATTGTTTTTTCAATCAACCTAGTTTGCTATCAAATTGTTATTGATGATTGAATTAACATGCAAATCAAGAATAAAATCTTGGAAGACAATTTTTGTAGCAAGACATATTGATTGTTTACATTATATGACATTATGAGTATAAAATCCTTAAACATATTGCAAAAGTGCTGTGAGAAGACTAATCTTGAACAAACCTTATTCATTGTTTGAAAAGTTTCTTCGGCATGATCAGTTATAAAAGTTTGTCTTAAAATTGAAAACTTATATGAGACTATTTTGGTTTACTCTCAATGGTTGGATTTAAAACTGAAAAATCATGATTGGCTTAACCAAGGAAATTACTGATTTATCATAGATATGCTTCATCATTATGTTTCATTGGTTTAAAATAAGCTTTGATTCATATATACAAACCATGAATGATCATTGTGATTCAACAAATTGCAAATGTCATTAGCATAAAAGCATCTTGACATAATAGATAATGCTTGTGGACACAGCTTGTAATAATGATGTTGCTATGACAAGCCAAACGGTGCCTCTTAGAACAAAATATTAATGTTTTTATCTATTTGCTTGTTCTAAGAAATCAAAAGCAAAAATCTTGACTTTAAGATATTAATCTGGCTTTCAAAATATATGTTTCTAAAGGATCTTATGATAAGGGTATAAGAAGAAATGGGATTTGATATTTATGTACCCATAGCAAAGCATATGAAACATCTTTTACAATGAATGCATTCTAGAAAAATTAAAGGTCAAAGACTTCACTATGATGCTCATATTAAGTCTTCATAATAGGTATATCTTAATGTGCTTCAAAATTGATAAGTATAGCTATCTACAGAAATTATACTTCACATATGAATGTTTATCTTGGAAATCTGCAGAATTTGCCTCTTGGTTAAAATTAAAAATTGACCAAGGGGCGCCATGGTCGTAGTCAAGGGCGACCTAAAATAAGCTTTGACAAAATGCTTATTTGGACATCATTTTATTATACTTAATCTTAGTATACTTTTGATAAAGGTCAAAATCAAAATTTAAAATCATTTGTGACCTTAGAAGCATTAAATTGCTTAAATTGTAAGATTAAGGGGGAGCTCATAAAAACAAATTTGACTATTTGATTAAGAAGCTTACAAAAACATTGTAAACATCATATGAAGCTTGATACGACCTTAGTATTTTTACTCTTGATTATAAAGAAATTTATGAATCTCATGAAAATGATATCTTGTTCTTAAAGGAACTCTCTAAACAAATCAGGGCTTAACATCCCTTGTATTTGGTTGGAGACATTTTTTATGTACTCTAAGTTTAAAGGACTCTCATTTAATTTAGGGCTCAACATCCCTTGATAAATGAGAAATAAATATACATTTATCATAAGCTTAAGGGAATCTCATATCATTTCAAGGCTTAACATCCTTTGCAAATGATTGAGAAACAAATTTTGGATAAATGAGACAAAAATGATATTAAACCCTAATTCCTAATAGAATATCTATTTAAGGGGGAGCATAATATAAAATTAAGGGGGAGAAGAAAAATAAAATATTCAACTTGGATATCTTTTTGAAATGACAAAGGGGGAGAAAGAATATAAAAATCAAAAATATAAATGAGTTTCATCTTGATGGCTAGCATTCACTTGCAAAAACAAGAATGGCTACAAAAGGTAAATTTCAGGTATGAAACTCACATGCTTTATATTTCCTTATTTCATATTTAGGAAATGTTTGTCATCTTCAAAAAGGGGGAGATTGTTGGATAAATTGGACATTATGAAAAATCCCTTTGTTTCGATGATGACAAACATTTCATTCTTGTTGATCTAACCTGCTACTTGAGTGTTGCAGGAATAAAGTGGATGACAAAGATTCTAGGGAAACTATACGCTTGAATGATTGTAAATGTCATGCAATGTAATCAATTGTAAACTTGTACAAACATATAATGTACAAGTACTTAGATTTCATGTAAATCAAGCGTTAGATCTTCCCTAGCTAATCACCACATTTAGATAGGTCATCCCTTTCAAATAAGTTCACATATGCACACTCATACACACACATAGTGCCTTAATTGAAAGATTGAAATAGGGTCAATCTCGGTCGACCACACTCCTCGACTGAGACACTCTCGGTCAACAAACTTCTCGACCGAGAATGACCCAAGTAGCCGTTAGACACAGGTGACAAAGTAGTTGGCAGTTGCAAATGAACGTTGATCCAGAGAGCCTGTCGGTCGACAAAACTTCGACCGAATAGGTATCTCGGTCGACAATTTGTCGACCGAGATGGTCTCTGACAGCAACTGCAGAATAAAGTAACTAGTCATTACTAATGCACCTAACTTATATCTAACGGCTAGTTAAGCACTTAGAAGCCCCTAGAAGTTGTCTAGAACGTCCTTAAGCATCCATAGGCCACTCCTATAAATAGGACATGCCTTAGGACACCAAAACACACCTAAGCTATACTTGTGCTATACTTGAGCTTGAATACTCACTTGCAATCCGTTTTAGAGCAATAGAGCAATTCCTACACTTGCCATTCATTCCTATTGCTCCCATTTCATGTCCTATAGGCTAGTATCTCCTATCCACTACAATCACATTGTCATACACATTGGTTAGGAGATCTATACGCTTGATATAGGCAAATCAAGCCTTGTGCTTACAATGGTATTGTAATTTCTATTTTCCTTCTTGTTCCTTTTTATCCTTTGTACTCTCCTTGCTACTCCTAGGATTGGAGGCTGCGGATTGGAGAGGGTTGACTTCTCAGGTGGAGAAGGGGACTTCAAGCTACTTCAAGAAGGCTATCGCACGGGAAGCTACTTCAGAAGGCTGGTGCAACGGGAGTTGGTGCACCTACTTCAAGGGAAGGCTGCTTCAAGGTTGGGCGATTACTTCTAGGTGAAGGCTGCTTGAAGGGTTTGGGAAAAGAAATTGTATTTTATGTAAAGTCCTTGCGAGGTGATAAAATAAATTTCTTTTCAAATCCCGGTTGAGTAAGCAACCGGGTAGTGGACTGACTTCCTTAGTATTTGCTAAGGTTGGAACCACTCTAAACCCTGTGTCTCCTTGTCCAATATTTTCATTGCGGTTGTTTGAGTTAAATTATTTTTAAAATCTTTATAAAACTCTTTTCACCCCCCCTCTAGTAGTTTTCAGTTTGGGATTTTATTTGACTTATTACACATGGATTGTCATTGATAACCTATATTTCCTTGAATGCATCAAATTATGTGATTTCAACCATTTTTGCTAGCATTTTATGCATTCTAAGTGCTTATTATGCTTTTATGCGATTTTAGGTACAAGGCAATTCTACACAACTTGGTGCTACCAACCTTGCAAGAGTCAGTGGTACCGATTTACCCTCTGGGAGGCACATGAAGACCAACAACATCTCGGTGCTACCGATAGAAAAAGTTGGTGCTTCTGAGATGGCATCAGTAAGCCCAATGTGAAAGAAGAAAACTTGATGCTATTGAGTTGACATTAGAGAGGCTGTTCAAAATCATAAAAAGTTAGTTCCATTGAGACCTAGTTTGTGGTACTGATGGGATCGGGATTGTGCAGCTTAACCTAAGTGAATCGGTACTATCGATGCCTCTAGTCGGTACTACCGAGTCTACTCGATCAGGCCGACCGTAGATCTGTTCTAACCCGACGGTGGACATAATTTCGGACCCTAAGTGATTGCTATGACTTAGGGGGACTACAGACAGACGTAAAAGAAGGCCTCATTTTGATCATACGACTACTGAAGAGAGAGAAGAGAAGGACAGAGGACCGAATGATTCACTCGAGAAGATCCGAGCACCTACGGAGGATGGTTCTGTAGCCGGAAGACAACAAAACACACATGCTACGAAGGGGATCATCCGTACGGGCAAAGATCCATGGTTACCTTAGTTTCTACTATGTTTCCCACATTTTTCTTCTTCCCTTCTACGTGTTTTGTGATGAAAACCATGCAAGTCTAAAAGTCTGCGTTCTTTAGGATCCGGGAGTAGCTCGGATATACACTGCAATTGATTTCTATGCATTAATATCAAGTTATCTCTTTATTATTGGATATAATCCTATGAAAGTTTCATGTTCCTTTCATGCTTGATCACCATGAATGGATTACTAGATGCTTGGTCATCTCGGGAGAGGGATTAAGGGTTGGAAAGCATAAGATTACTCATATATTTCACCCTTTGGGAAAAGTGGAGAACATACGAGAGGAGAAACCCAGAGTATAAGTATAAAGCACCTAACTAATCAAACCAATAACTGTAGGAGTGGGATTGGCATTAGATTAGGTAGTGAATTACACTGCGGGAGCAGGTAATTCTGGTGTAGACTCCTTATCTAGGGATTGAGATATTAGATATTAGTGTGTGGGATTGATTGTAAGTGAAATCTGTGGTGAAACCACCTCCTAAAGAACTCATTTTCTTTCTAATTTACTTCAACCTTTAATTCATTTACTTTAGTGTTTTTTTGATAACTCACCTCAATTCAAACAACCATCATCGGCCTAGATGATTGATTTGTAGTTAGTAGTAGTCTTCTGGATAAACGCATCCCTGTGTTTGACTCAGGCCTTACAGGGCCTTATTTCCTCGATACGTACACTTGCATATTGCATGCACGTTATACACATGTCATGTTTTTGGCCCCGTCGCCGGGGATGCAGCTACATCCAGCACTACGAGTGCTACAGTCATCCACTCTAGGCCATTTTATTATTATTATTATTATTATTATTATTATTATTATTATTCTACTTGAAGCTAAATTATAACAATTTCTTCCTTAAATATAAACTTCTAGAGTTGACATCCATTCTCATTTTTAGGGATACTAGTGCATGGTGCGGACCAGAGCCCTAGACTACGGTGAACCATCTTCATCGGGCTTTGGACAGGCAGAGTTCTTGCAAGGAGAAAGAGAGATAGGTAGGTCTTTGGATAGGTTCAACAGAATGCCTTCACCAAACCCTCATGTGATTGAAGAACCAGAGGTATCAACAGTACTCAATCCAAGCAAAATGGGGGATAGAGTAGATGAACCAGAAGAACAAACGATATGGGAGAGAATAAAGGCTTCATCATCCACGGACCAGAAAGGGTCCATCAAAAGACAAGCTATCAATGTGGGTAGCTACAAGATAGAGCCTGGACTCATTGCTTTAGTCAAGTCCCAAGCATTCCATCGTCACCCTTCTGAGGATCCAATGACACATATCTGAAATTTTGTGGAAAGTTGTGACATGGTGAAGATAGACATGATTCTAGCCAATACAATTTACCTCAAGCTATTCTCATCGTCACTTGCGGGTGGTGTAAAATTGTGGTTTGACAATCTGGATGAAGAGATCATAGAGTCATGGGATCAGATGATAGATGTGTTCTTCAAATGCTACTTTCCTCCACAAAAGACAAATGATCTAGTGAAGAAGATTCATAACTTCAAGCAGCAGGCCAATGAGTCGTATTCAGAGGCATGGGAAAGATTTTAGAACATGCTTAGAAAAGTACCTCATCATGGTATTGATCTGCAAGGGTATGCCAAAATCTTCTATTGTGGTATACACAAAGGGGAGAGAACAACCCTTGACAACACATGAGCATGGTTCTTTCTCAACAACAAGCTTGTTCCCTGCCTTGAAATCCTCAAGAACATGTCTAAAAATCAATCATGGGGGAAGAAAGAGAATTACCATCCACCATAAAGAGTGTTAGTGAATCTAAGGTGATATCCACTTTAAATGAAAAGTTAGACCTCATTGCCAATACACTACGCGCTCCAGATAAAGGCTCAGCTAAAGAAGAGGAAGGAGAGTGCAAGTACATGCGCCAGGGTCAATACAGGAACAACGATTATTCATGGAGGAAATACCCCAAGTTCTCATGGAAAGACCCTAATAATTTCTAATAGGATCCATCACATGCACAACAGCAATAGCCAAGGCCACAATAGTATGGTGGTCAACCCCAATATCCATCAGAATAGTAGAAGATTGATAAAATTGAGAAAATGTTGGGTAAGCTGGTGAGTCAGAATAAGCTGCAGATTGCACAAACACAGAGGGACCTTCAGAATCAAGGGGCATGTATTCACATCATCAAAACACAGATATCCCAAATAGCAACATATGTGAGTGCTTTAAAGCAACCGACTCAACAAGGCTTTCCAACAAATACCAATGTACCTTCTGGAAATCAGCATGCAAAGGCAGTTCTCCTTCATAGTGGCAAAAAGCTACTGGATAGTGCACCACACAGTGTCGTCACAGAAGAGGTAGAAACTCAATCTAAACCGGTGGAAGTGGAAGAACCGGACACATCAACCCAAGAGAAGGCGATAGAGAAGCAATTGATGAGGTTGTAGGCAACAACACTCAACCCTACATACCACCTCACCAGAGGGCACCTGTGATTCCTGTACCATTCCCAAATAGTATGAAGGCTACCAAGATGGACAAGCTGTTCAAGAAGTTTCTAGATAACTTTCGGAAGCTGTCTGTGAACATTCCCTTAATTGATGCAATAGAACAAATACCATCTTATGGGAAGTTCTTGAAAGATATCATTACAAAGAAAGGAAGATTCCAGAGTCTGATGTGGTAGTGCTCAAGGAACAAGTTAGTGCTTTCATTTTGGGCATACTGCCACCTAAAAGACAAGATCCAGGGTGTTTCAATATCACGTGCTTTATAGGGAAGACAAAATTTGGAGATGCTTTATGTGATTCAAGAGCAAGCATCAATCTGATGCCCTTATCTACATTCAAGAAGCTAGGACTCAAAGAAACTAGGAAGAGCAGCATGACAATCTAGTTGGAAAATAATTTAGTAGTGACACCATATGGTATATGTGAGGATGTGCTGGTTAAGGTGGATAGGTTTGTCTTCCCTACAGATTTTTTAGTGATGGAAATGCAGGGCGATCACATCAATGAACTTCTTTTGGGGAGACCATTTCAAGCTACCACATATATGATACTTGAGATGGGTAGAGGATGTCTCACTATGGGAATTCAAGATGACAGGTTTGAGATAAAGATGTCAGAGCACTCTCAAGCTAAGGGAGATAAGGTGCAGTGCAATATGCTTCAACATGTGGATAACAAATTCTCATTATTTCTAGGAAAGCCATTCCTTGATATGGCCCATGTGATGACTAGGGTGGACAAAGACACTCTAGATGTAGACATACTAGAAAACAAAAACATTCTCTCTCTGACCCAAGCTATGCACTACCTAAGAGTTGATAGGGAGGACTACGACCCAAGTAAAAAAGAAGAAGCCATGGTTGTTTTTGTGATAGAGTCATCTCCACAGCCACCCTTAGAGGCACACTTGATAAATAGAATGGAAGGAAGCTTAAGCAACAACTATATGGAGGAGTGCATCTTTTTATTGAACTCAACACCTTGCTACTATGCGAGGTGCTTTGAAGACTTATGACCGCCACCCCCACCATTGGTCTCGTCTCTTTTGAGCCCACCAGAGTTGGAGATGAAGCCATTGCCCCCACACTTGAAATATTTGTTCCTCACTGTAGAAGAAAAACTCCCAGTGATTATTTCATCTTCTCTTAGTGGTGAAGAGGAGGAGTAGCTACTCACTATGTTGAAGAACCACCGAGAAGCATTCGGTTGGTCGATAGCTGATATTAAAGGAATTTCTCCAGCGTTATGCCAACATAAAATCTGACTTGAAGAAGGGGCGAAGGCGATTGTACAACCTCAATGGCATATCAATCCAATCACGACAAAGGTAGTAAAGAAGAAAGTCGTCAAACTTCTATCATCAGGTATAATATACACTATCTCTGATTCAATGTGGGTTAGTCCTACTCAAGTCATTCTAAAGAAAGGGGGGATCACAATCACTACTAATGCAACTAATGAACTGACTTCCACTAGGTTAGTGACATGATCGCGTGTGTGTATTGATTATCACAGGTGAAATGTAGTTACCCTTAAAAACCATTTTCCCCTACCATTTATTGATCAAATCTTGGAACATCTATCTGACCGCTCTCACTTTTGTTTTCTTGATGGGTATTCTGGGTATAATCATATTTCTTTAGAGCCTAAGGACCAGGGGAAATCCACTTTCACTTGTCTTTATGGTACTTTTGCATACTGTTGAATGCCTTTTGGTCTTTGTAATGCCCCTGCCACATTTCAACGATGTATGCTTGCCATTTTTTATGATATGGTAGAGCAGTGCCTAGAGATTTTCATATGGATGCTTTTTCAGTCTATGTGGAGTCGTTTAATGATTGCATACACAATATAGATAGGGTGTTGTAAAGATGTGAGGACACTCACCTAGTGCTTAACTGGGAGAAATGTCACATGATGGTGAGTGAAGGGATAGTGCTTGGACACAAGGTGTCCCACAAAGGCATGTAATTCAATTCGGTGAAGATTGAGGTTATTTCCTCACTAACACCACTGACATTGGTGAAGGGAGTTAGGAGCTGTTTAGGACACACTAGTTTTTATCGCCAATTCATAAAAGATTTTGCAAAGATTTATAAACCTTTATCTGAGCTTTTAGAGAAAGATGTTGATTTTTCTTTTGATGAGTGTTGTTTGAAAGCCTTTGAAATGCATAAGGAAAACTAATTTCTGCACCAATTGTGTAGGCTCCTGATTGGAGCCTCCCATTTGAACTGATGTGTGACACATCAGATTATGCAGTAGGAGCGGTGTTGGGTCAACGCCGGGATAAAACTCCAACTATCATTTATTATGCGTCAAAAACCTTAAATGATGCATAGATGAATTACACTACTACTGAGAAAGAGTTGTTAGCGGTAGTGTTTGCCTTTGAAAAATTTTGACAATACCTAGTAGGACCAAGGTGATAGTCTGGACTGACCACGATGCTATTAAATACTTGTTACAAAAGAAGGACGCCAAACTAAGACTTATTAGGTGGATTCTTTTGCTATAGGAATTCAATATTGAAATTAAAGACAAGGAAGGTGTGGAGAATGTAGTGGTTGATCATCTTTCTAGGTTAGAAAGGTCGGATGAGAGACATGTTGCTATCCCCATAGTTGAGGAATTTCCAAATGAAAAACTATTTGTGGTTGAAACTAAAGACCCTTGGTTTGTAGATATAGTAAATTACCTGGCTTGTAACGAGATACCTACAAATTGGGGTTACCACGAGAAAAATGGTTTTTCCATTCTTTGAGATTTTATATCTGGAATGACCCAATTCTTCTTAAACAATGCAGGGATGGGCTGTTAAGAAGATGTGTGCCTGAGTGTGAGGTTGAGAGCATCTTATCACACTATCACTCTCTACCCATAGGTGGGCACCATGCTAGTTCTAGGACTGCTTCCAAAGTCTTGGAAAGTGGGTTTTATTGGTCCACTTTGTTTAAGGATGCTCATAACTATGTTCTTCATTGTGACACATGTTAGCATGTCGGTACTATTTCCAAGCAACATGAGATGCCCTTGAATGTGTTTCAGGAGGTCAAGGTTTTTGATCTGTGGGAAATAGATTTTATGGGCCCGTTTGTGTCATCTAATTCATACCTTTACATTTTACTTGTAGTTTATTATGTGTCTAAGTGGGTGGAAGCAATTCCAACTTGCACCAACGATGCTCAAGCAGTGTGCACATTTGTGAAGGATTACATCTTTTGTAGGTTTGGTGTCCATCGCCTAATCATTAGTGATGGTGGCTCACATTTCACTAATAGGTAGTATGGATCTCTTCTGAGCAAATATGGGGTAAAACATCGAGTGGGTACTCCATATCACCCATAGACTCAAGGACAGGTTGAGGTGTCGAATAGGGAAGTTAAGAAAATCTTAGAAAGGATAGTCTCAACCAATAGGACGAACTGGAGTTATGTGCTAAATGATGCACTTTGGGCTTATATAATAACTTACAAATCTCTAATAGGAACTAAACCTTTTAGGCTGATCTATGGATGTACATGCCACTTACCTGTAGAGCTTGAACACAAAGCTATATGGGCTATGAAGAAACTGAACTTTAACATTGATGAAGCAGGTAGGAAGAGGTTTTTGGAATTAAATGAACTAGAGGAGCTGAGGATGAACGTTTATAAAATCTCTAGGATATATAAGGAGAGGACAAAAAAATTCACAATAGACACATTCTAGATAGGGTGTTTCTCCCTGTTTAGAAAGTTCTCCTTTTTAATTCTAGGCTGAGATTGCATCCAGGCAAGCTGAGGTCCAAGTGGAGTGGACCATTTGTGATTGACAAAGTTCTTCCCCATGGCGTTGTGAACATCATAGATGGAAATAGGTCATTCCTTATTAATGGCCAAAGACTTCAACACTATTTTGGAGGGGAAGTAGAGCCACAAATAGAGGAGGTGCAACTTTGGACCATTCCATAGATTCCTTGCTCTACACACTGTCTAGTCTAGGACGTTAACTAATGATGCTTATTGGGAGGCAACCCGATCTTTATTTTCTTTGTTTTATGCTCACTTTTCATTTTTAGTTGGCACTTTATTTTTATTGTTTTTGTTAAAATGGTACCTTGACTCATTTTATGGAGTGTGCAGAATATCCAGGTCGGTACCATCGAGTCTATCAGTCGATGGTACCGAGAAGGGGTCAGTGTTTTGAGCAGAGTAGTAGAAAAACTTGGTGCTACCGACCATGAATGTGGGTACCACCAAGACTCTGAAGATTGTTTGAAGGCTCACTGATAAGTACTTGGTACCACCAACAATTTCAGTCGGTGATACCTGTTGGTATGTATGCCCTGAGAGCCAATCATGGGATGATTGGTGGGATACATTAAGATTGATTTGATAAACATCAAAGGCAAGCTTCCAATTCTTTCTGGTTCAGTCATATGAGATAATGATAGAACAAAATGAATGTCTAGAGAATGACAATACTCAATGATGTATGCTTTCAGGTTGAGGACCTAAACGATGAGATCATGCAGATGCTAAGAGTTTGTACATTCTTGTTATGTCCCTAGTCAGATGTCATTGTGGAAGGTAGATAGACAATAATGACACATAAGACTAGATTGTGGTGTTGGTTGATGACAAAATCTCATTAGTCATGATATAGAGATATCAAACCAAACACATAGGTACTTGTTAGAGAACAAGTTTACCGGACAGACCCACTGTGAGTTTGACACATGGAACCATGACATGGTAGTCATAGTCAGTTCTCACAGTGATGGTGGTGAGTGTGATTCTTAGACCTGAAATCACTACACTCAACACATGTCGTTGGGTACACTTTGACATCATCAAACGTAGTCCTGAAACATGGGTTGTTATAAAGGTGATGATTGGGTGGCTTTGACACATGGGGCTTTTGAGGGGTGAGTGATAGATATGGGATTTGTCCCTCCTAAGGGAGTTTGATATCCATGGCCACTTGATGAATAGGATTGAGATAGGAGTGTGCACACATGTGTGAATTAGTATGTGATATTGATGTCATACATATCTCCTCCAATCTACTCTGAGATCAAGAAAGCGAATGAACGTTGACAGGATGACTGTTCCATGCCTTGAGTTCATTCGGGATATCAGTGACAAAGGAATTATACATTCACTATAACACCATTCACAGATTGTAGGATTGAAAGTTGTTCTCCAACTTTCTATTTCACTTGGGTTGCACTGATGTGCGACTAGGCACTGCTCTTTGCTTGTGAAGGCATAAGTGTTATGGACTTTCACTACCAACGTGAAATGGACCTGCAGGGTCACACATATAGGATTTAACTTGGAAGAGGAGTTTATCCACATATGATGTTTAGATTGATTACTAAAGGAGTTTAGTAGTACAATTAAACACTCAATTAATTGATAGCTTAAAATCATAGTATTCAAGGTGTTGGATCGATTGATTAGAGTATCGAATTGATTGAAACTGCGATTGACTGATTTGCACAAGTCTTCTGCCCCAACCGATCGGCTCATGGGATGAACCGATCGGCTCAGGGGATGAATCGATCGGCTCAGGTTGGTGAATCGGTCGGCTCATGGGATGAACCGATCGACTCAAGAAAGGATGAACTGACCGGTTCAAGAGTTGAACTGATCGGCTCAACTGGTCCAACCGAGATCGTTGGGAAAGTGAGAAGACTATTTTACAAATACAATTTGTTTCACTTGTACAAATTTGATTTGGACAAGGATTGATATTTGATTAATCAGAGACAAATTTGAAAGTCAATTTGAGTTGGACCAGGACCACGAACCGATCAGCTCATGTGATGAATCGATCGATTTAGGTGTCCCAA
Organism: Alisma plantago-aquatica; assembly: GCA_963693085.1. Taxonomy (NCBI): domain Eukaryota; kingdom Viridiplantae; phylum Streptophyta; class Magnoliopsida; order Alismatales; family Alismataceae; genus Alisma; species Alisma plantago-aquatica. The sequence continues at coordinate 851,352,482 of OY856414.1, forward strand.
ATGATCGGTTCAGGTTGAAATGATCGGTTGAGGTCAACAAATGATCATTTCAGGGTTGAAACGATCGGTTTAGCTGGCGCAAGTTGGTTATTTTATGGAAAATCTCGAACCCTTCTACTCCTGCTTTAATCCCGCATTGCCCGGGATAGAGAACCCTGTCCCATGACCCTCCTATATATATGGGTATTGGGGGATTCTCTGGTGAACAACTCAGTGCACCAGTTGCTCTGTAAAGTTTTCATTCTCTTTGGTTTTGGTAACCGATAGAGAGAGCCCAAGCAAGTGCTACCCGATAAGGGAGGCACAGCAAGGGAAAGACAACTGCAGAAAGCGACTGGTGGCAGGAGAGTGTGTCGGTGACTAGTATGCCGATAGGAGGGTGTGACTCCTTCTGATTCCTTGTGGGACAAGGATATTGGAGTTCCAAGTGGTTCGTGTGGACTACTTCAGAGGCGGGAGACTTATTCAGCTCGAAGGACAGTTGTCAATCCCGACAGTCCTGATGAGACCAGGAGGTGACAGTCCCGGTGAGACCAGGAGCTGCACAGACATCGTCCAAGACCAGAGGTGAAGACCGTGCAAGCCGCGAGGTAACGTCGCCAAGCAAGCCTCGGGACAAGGTACGCCTCTACAAACCATCCTTCCTATTGTATAGACGTTGACGCGTTTCCTTTATTCTGGGTTTGGGAGGAGAAAACTTTTGTTTCTGCTGCCATCTCTGCCTCCCCTAAAACCCAATAATACCGACTTCTGGGAACTCCCAGGTTAATTTCTCAGTACTTCCGACCATGCATGTCGGTACTACCGACATCCACGTCAGCGATCCATGCAAATGAAGATCCAACTGCCATGACACAATGAATCCAGCGGTCGGTGGCACCGATCCACGACATATGTCGGTACCACCGACGTGCCGTTGGTACCACCAACGTGGGTCAATCTGTGCCAAAATACGTCAGCCAATCGTAAGCATCGATATGACCGAACCCCGAATTGTGCTACTCAAGTCGGTGCCACTAACTCAGAAGTTAGTGGTACCAACTCCGTCGTGAGTAGTTCTAAAAGGAGGGGTGATGGAGCCATTTTCTTCACACTTTCTACTCCCACTTCTCCTATACTTTAGAGCAGGGCTACACCAGGTGCCAACGATATTCATCGAGCTTCCATTCTCCTAACCCCCTTTCTCACATCCACAACATGGCTCGCAGAAGAGGTGTTGTTCCCCCTCAGGGTGAGTTGGTCCCCCGACCAACTCACATCCAACATTCATCTACAGAGATAAGGCAGCTCTATGAAGAGTTGCTGACAAGGGAAGTCATCCATACCAGATATGGTGATAGCACGTTGATCGAGATGATAGGTTTTATAGAATACATGCAATGGGTATGCCAGTAGTAGGCCATGGAGGGAGACAATCCCTTCTTCAATGACTGGCAGAGCTACCCAGACTTGGTCTTGGAGTTCTGGGCGTCGCTGGACATCCTCGTCACCCACAAATAGAATATAGGAGGTGAATGGCGGGAGGGCAAGGTCAATTTTTGCCTATTCAATAACAACTACTCCCTCACACTGTGTGCTTTCAATCATATCTTCAACTAGGCTCATGTACCAGAGCGCTCAGTGCCATCAGATTTTGATTTCAAATGGGCCTGGGAGCAACTAACTGAGGTGCTTGTAGGATTCCACATCAACTGACACATTAGTTCTGTGACTGATATTGAGCATCCATTTTCTCGTATGTTGCACCGTCTATGTGTCAACACCATCTTTTCCAAGTTTGGGCAATCATAAGGGAAGGTCCAGAGGTAGGACCTTTACTTTCTATACCAACTATTGGAAGGGGAGACAGTCAATTTTGGATCCTTTCTGTTGCTTCATATGCTTTCTGTGAGGCGCAACGTGAGAAGGAAGACACCGTTCCTATTTGGGGGTCTTATCACTCCTATCACTCTACACTTATGCCTTGATCTATCCACTATTGAGCCATTGGAGGATACTACAAATTTGGACCTCCAACATTTCCAAAAGTCACATCTTCTCAAGTATCATCATGATATTCTTTATGCATATTGCAATCGTCGTGGCATCTTTTAGGAGAGGAGGCTACCCGACCCTATCTTCAACATGCGTGGGGTGGACCATATCAGATGGCCAATGAATGAGGGAGAACCTGAAGATCCACCCAGGGTGGTAGCTCAGGGTGATGATGAGGAGCATTGTGGCAACAAAAACAACATTGAGGAGGTGGAGCCTCCCATCCCCATGAGATGGAGAGTGGGCCCGTGCAAATGGGCCCGCACATATGCTACCTCAACTTCATCGACCCCACCACCCTCCCCACGACCCAAACATTCCACCTCCATTATTCTAATTCATGGTACCAGTGTTCCACCTCTTGGGTGAGAGTATTGACTATGAGGACATAGTCATATTCAAGCTTGGGTGGGGTGCTAGAACAACATTCTATCCTAGTTTATTTTCCCTTTTACCTTTATTTTCATTTTCCATTTCTAGTTATTTGTTTCATTTTTAGTTGTGAAAGTGTAGGATCCACATCTATCTAGTGTAATCGTGGAGTCTTAACTGCATGGTTTCAGTCTCGAATGTTTGTACTCTCCACTGTGTTTAATGAAATGAAGGTCATGCCCTTAAAAGCTTAAAATGCAAAATCCTACTGTAACACCACTTAAGGAAGCATTTGGATTAGTTAGCATCAAGACTTAGGACATACATGAAAATATAAATCAACTTGGGAATGTGAATGATGAGGATGTTGAGCCTAAGATGACCAAACCATAATGAGATCTTAAATGAATATATGAGAAAGAAACCTTTAGATCACCTTGAACACATGTCAATAAAGAGGGACATATCATAATATAATGAAAGGCATTGTCTCTTAGTTATGTGATTCCATATGTTCCATCCATTCATTTTGACTCACCACCTCATAAATTCTTGAGTACTCCAAGTCATTTCCTTTGATTGCATCACATAGCACAATAGGGACATATTGGCTAGTTTTCTTGCATTTGAAAAAATATACTACATTTATAGACATTAATTATTGTGCACATCATCTTAGCTTGAATAACACAATTCATATAGTTGCATACATTTCACCATAGCATGCATATTTCCTTTGCCATGTGGATATCAAACTCAAGGGTATGAAGAATAATGCAGAAAAAAAGAAACAATTTTAATAGTTGAATGAAAGAAAGAGGCACAAAGTGAGGCTTGCTGAAGAAATGATGATAAAGTTCAAAAGAAAAGAAAAAAAAGTTGGAGTATGTTTTGCATCATGTTAATGAGAAAGAGTATAATCCACATCTGCAAATCTTTTGAGTTGAAGAGAAATTTCTCAACTCGTTCTACATGCATCATCTCATTAAAGAAAAAAAGAATAAAAAACAATTTTAGGCATTAGGATTCATGCATTACATTCTTTTGCACCCTTATAAGTTCATTCTTTTTATGCATAAATGGAATGAATGTACTCCATGAGTTTACAGTTGCCACCCATCTTTCACCATTAATTGCTCTGATTAGTAGGCCATCCATAATGATTTATCTCATCATACATGCTTATATGGAGATCTGCTTCTAGTTAGTTGGTAGTTAGGAAAGAGAAATTTAATGTAGGGAATCACACAATACACCAGGTGAATGCCTGAGTAATTATAATGTTAACTACTTTCTTGATAGTGTCATTATCTAACGGTGGACATCTCTTATGGAAGTTTTTGGTTACTTTAGAGCAGTTATCAGTTTAGTGGTCAGTGGAGGCCGGTTCATGGCTTGCTAGGTGGAGTTGTTTGAGAGGAGAATGTATGTGTTTTATCCTTTTTTCTAAGTTTTTTCAAACAGATCCGAGAGAGTGTTTCTTGAGGACGAGCAACCTTTAAGCTTAGGGGAGTTTGATGCATGAGTTTTCAGTCATTATTTTAGGCTTATTTTCCATTATTTTCATGTGTAGTTTGGGCTTTTATTTGACCTATTACACACAGATTGTCATTGATAGCCTATATTTCCTTGAATGTATCAAATTATGTGATTTCAACCATTTTTTCTAGCATTTTACGCATTCTAAGTGCTTATTATGCTTGTATGCGATTCCAGGTACAAGGTAGTCGTGAAAGACTAAATTTTAACTTAATTTTGAGGACGAAATTTGTTTCAAGATGTGTAGGATGTGATGGAGTGGACTTTTGGAATCCTTAAATGTCCAATGATATATTGGAATTCATATGTTGAGTTATTTGAGAGTTTCAAGTATTTCGATAAAGTCTGCTTGGTGAGTGATGCTCATATCATAATTTGGATCCCTATGTTCATGTATTTTGAGGTATTTTATTCAGTGATCAAACAATAGAATTTTGACACCAAATTTGAGTACAAAGTAGCTTGAGTAGTGAGGAAACTATGGTGAGTAGAAGAGCGGCCGACAACATTGTGGGAGCATGGATGAATCCGTTGGCACTATGATTAGCTCTTGAAAATGAGGAGAATGCCACTGATTTCTTGCCGAAAGGAGACCTTGCGGTGGCAGCCACTCCTGCACGCTCACATGGAGGACAGAGTCATGCACAAAGGCGTTGGACTTACGAAGTACGCCAAGGTGAAAGAGGGGAGAGGCGGTCTAGGCAGACCAGACGTGAACCAACCCGAATCGGCCAGCTCACCTCTAAGCCAAGGTGGGTCCTTGCCACAGACCAACAAAGAGTCACCCCCTTCAGGCCACGTGGAGATGCCGGATTGGTCGTAGAAGGTAATCATCATCTAATATATGCATAACTTCAATAATTCATAGAAAATATCTTAATTATCCAAAAATTACAAACAAGGTACCAAAATGTTTAGAAAAATGAGTAGAACAAGATGGAACATTAATATTAATCTTTTATGCTTAAGTATCAATGATATCATGTAAGTTGTAAAATTCTTATTTCATGGATAATAAACATCAAACAATGCCTTAAAATTATGATAAAATGAAAGTAAATCCACATTAATGTTTATAATCTATTTAAGGTTAGTCATTATGATGTTGACGTACAAAATGATGTAATTTGCTTAATGTGGCTAATTAGGGCTAATAACCCTAATTAATGTGCAATAAATACAAATATGCTTAAGAAACCCTGGAAATTATAGAGTAAGTTCATACCAGTATATGGAACCTCAAATTTAATTATGAGATCACGATCATACACATAATCCATGTTATATGATGATGATTGATCTTAATGTGATATAAACCCTAATATACTTAATGAATATGATCTAGGGTTAATATGTACACATAATCATATGTAATCAAATAATCAGATTATCGATCCTAATCTATAATACAACATCAATAACATAAACCCCAAATTACAAGAAGATAAGACAAGTAATGATGCACATATCTTAATGAGCTAAGATAAACCCTAATGAACATGACTAGGGTTAAGATGATGATAATCTGATGATATGTGATCTTGTCTTAACCAGGGTTTAACCAAGGTTAGAGTTGACATGAGAAATATGTGATTAGGATATCTCTTGATCAAGGTACGCCATTACCTCTTACTTGGCTTATGATACAATATGCTTGTGTTATATGTGTAGTAACATACTTGGCATATGGTATTGGATGAAATGATTGTTCTTGCATGATATGTTGTTTGATTTTCCATACTTATGGCTATGAACACATGAAACATAATATATCTATTCCATTATATGAAAGCACTAAACTCTTTGGTAGTACATTGTTTGGAAGTGACCTAACTCCTTGGTAGTGGTCACATTGTAAATATGATCTAACTCTTTGGTAGCGATCACATTGTACATATGATCTAACTCTTTGATAGTGATCATAAAGTCCTTAAATCTGAGCTCCTTGAGAGTCAAGAGAATGGATCAAAACCTTCGGCGGTCAATGCATGGATATATAATGGAAAATGTGCTTAAAATATGTGTTCTTTTTTTGTTTTGGAAATGGGTAAATATATTGCCAAAAAGGGGGGGGGTATAGCAAGGCTATACTATACAAGAGCTAGTCATAACAAAAATATAAACGGGTTATCTATACAAAACCCCCCAGTATAAACTAGATAAAGGGCTTAGCCCTCTGGAGAGGCTCTTCTTATCCTTCATCACAATAGTCAAATCACGTTCCACCTCATGAAACACGTCTTGGTTCTCTGTTCTTTTATGAATTAGCATGTTCCTGACCTTCCAAATGTTAAAGCAAGCATTTGTGAGGCAAAGACCATCGAAAGCTAACTCATACTGATTTGAGCTTCTTGCTATGATCTGCATCATAGTCTCATGCAAGATGCTTGATGTGTGCAGACCCCAGCCGTTCTTGAGCCAAATCAATGCCCAGATATGTCTCGCTTTGCTACAATCATGGAAAAGATGGTTGTGGTTTTCGTCTTCTTTGCAAAAGCAGCAGACCGGATGGACATTTAGACCCCATCTCCTCATGCGGTCTTTAGTGGGTAACCTGCCAAGAAGGATGTGTTCTCTTTTCTTAATGAACATCTTTGTGCAAGTATATGCTTTTTCTTATATTTCTTTATAACTTCCAAGTATTAGTTTTATCTTATTTCCAATATTAGTAATGAGAGGTATATAAAAAGACATGTAGGCGTACTCAGTACAATATTCTTGAATATTGTGCTGATGTGTACCACATGTAATCTTTTTTTTAGGTTGTGGACATATTCTCTTGAAGATCACGATAGTTGAGAGTTGTATGGTGAGATAATGTACAGAAGGACCTATTGTCTTAAGATCCTATAGTTTAGTGGTAGTACATGTATGTGTACAAGTTTTTTGTTCAATATGTAATATCAAATGTTGTAGCAATTCATGTTGTAATTATATGGTGAATATGTGTTGTATGGTTTTATTATTGTTCATGTGCATGTACTACTGATTGTTTCCTTTTGACTCCCTTGATTTTATTCTTCTTATCCTAGTGTGGGTTGTTTAAATTGGGATTCTCGCTGAGGTGAGGGTTTCAATTTGGACGTCACACATCAGTTTAAGTTTTAGAAAATCTAGGACGTCACAGGTGGTATCCGAGCATGAACAATAGCAAAGCCTGACATTTGCTCATTATGCAACGCAAAACTAAAGAACCTTGAACTTAATAATCTTTTAGGGTTAAATTAGTCATCTTTTAGAGACAAGATCTGACCTAGACTCTAGGTTAGCACCTAGATATCTGAGAACTAGGTCTAGACTGGTGCTTGTTGTATAGCAAGTCCTTAGATGTCATTCTTTACTTGTAGTACATCGGTATGGGACGTTGCACTTTTTGGAAATGATGTACATCAAGGGAAGAGAAGCCATAGACACATGCCACTCGTTGTCTAGTATAGCTACACTAGTCTACACTATGTTCTCACCCTTTTCACTAGTTTTCATGGCACTGTACTCTCTACTATGTGTGGGACACTCATTTTCTAGATTTGGTTTTGATTCCAATCGGATCGAACCTCGATAGTTTTCTATGGCGCATGTTTTATCAAAGAAAAACTATATAATATTTTATTATATATGTAAGTATTACAAAAATGTGTCCCCACACATGTACGAGTAGGAGGTGATCATGCAACCTAAGTGAAAGTGTATGACATCAATCTAGAAGAGAGTGTAGTTCTAGATTAGATGTATATAGCCTTGTAAGAATATATGATAGATGGAATAGATTATATAGTTTTGTGCTATTAATCTTATATAGATGATATAAGATAGTTTACGATGATATATTTTTTCTTTGTGAACCTAAGTTCAGATTTGAGGATTTGAGATAAGTTTTGATGATGCAAGAATGTGTTTTTCTAAGTTAAGATAGGCTAAGCTTAGACAAGGTTGTGAGTCAGGATGAGCCTCAAGATCTTTTACAAAGGAGGACCTCTAGTGTTAGGACCAGTTGTAGGGTTAACTCCAGAGAGAGTGAGACCCAGAGAGAGAAGGTCAGAGAACCTAAACTCCAAGATATGAGAATTATGAGATATGTGATATGGTATGTCCTAAACTAGAATACCCCTAAGTGATTGAGATGAGTTTCTTTATGCATGATTCCTATAGTCTTGATGAACCCTAGATGTCCTTGGGAGGACCAAACCCTAGAGACAGAGAGAGGTTGGTTATATATGTGCATGTGAATATGTATATGAGTACCTACCATCTGGATGAGGGAGAGAGAGTCCCAAGACCATGGAGGAGGTAATTATGTTAATTTTCATAAAGCCTCATGCTCAGGTTGGTGGTTCCCCATGTAGGACTCTAGTGGAGTATATATATAGAGAGAGTTGTGAAATAGTTCTCATGGGTAGAAGACCTATGAAAAGAATGCCATAGCATGTTTTGGTTTGTGCTTATGTAGCAAACTCTTGTAAGGCTGTGACTAGTGCCAATGAGGTAATCCAAGAACCCTAGACTAAGAGAGGAAAGATAAAGTATATGCATGTGAGATACTCATAGAGTTGAGTTAGCTGAGAGAGACTAAGCATGGAACTACCCTCATGATACAGGTCAGGAGAACCTCAAATTGACTAGATAAAGTTTTGATATATGTTTGACAAGCCACTTGTATATGTTTTTATAAGCACAACCCTAGTATCATGTATAGATGTATGTGATCTAATCTCGAGATGTGATATATATACATGATATGATGGAAACCTAGAGATGTTTTAATAGATATCAATGCGTAAATGGTTAACCATATACATGAATAATGATGCTAATGTGAAATTGTTGGCTAATCTTGTGATGAAATCACTAGTAAATGATGTAATTTATTATGAGAAAAGAAATGAGATGACACTAATGATACATGTCACATAAATCGAAATGACGTGTTTTAGTTGGTGAATCTAGTGATTAATTCACAAATAAACTCGTAACTTAACATGAAAGTGAAATGATATCTTCTTAATAATATTTTCCAAACAGTGATAATGTTAGTGCTTAATTAATACGTGGAATATAGTATGAAAATTTAACACAATATAAAATGATGTTGGCATCTTTATATAAAATAGATGGATAAAGTGGGTTAGTTTTAAGCAACCCCTTCAAAAATAAATGTTAATGTTGGAACCCTTAATTCTTGGGTGAAACGAGGATGTAAATTCTAAAATATGAAATATGGCATGACACAACCTAAGCATGGTAAATATGTTATATGGAAGGTGCTTCAGCCTAGATGTTTTTGAAATATCCTAGTTTGATATAAAAATAGTTCTAGAGCATTTGTTTGTGAAAGTTTTTCACCTAGAGTGGTGCCATACAAGTAGATGAATACTTTTTGATTTTTCTTAGAATACAAGAATGGCTTAATTTTGAGGACAAAATTTCTTTTAAGATGAATATGATGTGAAAGACTGAATTTTAACTTAATTTCGAGGACGAAATTTATTTTAAGATGTGTAGGATGTGATGGAGTGGACTTTTGGAATCCTTAAATGTCCAATGATATATTAGAATTCATATGTTGAGTTATTTGAGAGTTCCAAGTATTTTGATAAAGTCTGCTTGGTGAGTGATGCTCATATCATAATTTGGATCCCTATATTCATGTCTTTTGAGGTATTTTATTCAGTGATCAAACAATATAATTTTGATACCAAATTCGAGTACAAAGTAGTTTGAGTGGTGAGGAAACTATGGTTAAAATTTGGTTCCAATTGGAGCATCCTAGAGGAAGTTATGAAGGTTTGAATATAGTGAAATAATGTGCATGGTTGATGATTTATGGACCTAAGTTTCCATCCTTAGCCTGTGTCACGCGCCCCCTTGCTTTTGGGTTGGGTCTACGTGGTCAGTTTTGTAGCCTTGGATCCCAGATCCAAGGGCCGCATCACATAGCTTTGAGAAGCCACGGATCTCACTTAAACGGGGGTGGACTTTAACCCAAGGATGCTACATCAAGGGCAGTCTGGCTTGTCTCCTACCTTGTAGAGCAAGGTGGTGGGGAACAGTTGCTATCGCGGTCTACCCAGCCACCACTAGTAAAATCGTGGGGTGAATGGAGCGAGAGACCGAGCAGTTGTCCTCGCCTTATTGAAAACTTCCATCCTGACCTTCACATCGTGGTATTTGGTGAAAGATAATAGGGAGAACGAGCTCCCCGTTTGTAGAGCCTCTCCGTTACGACAAGCATGTCATTGGTCGGAATAGAAAAGGGAGGTAGAGAGGAAAATAGAGGAAGGTGAAGAAAGGAAAATGAGGAAGAAGGTTATAGGAGAAGATACCAGTCGTTTCTAGTGCCTTCCTTGGCCTGTCATGGAGGTTTCATGGCCGACGAACTATTTTTACCGGAGGAAGGGAGGTGAGGTTGGGGGCGTGGCGGTAGTCTCTTATACCTCAATATAAGGGCCTATCTAGGTTCCTATAGTTCCACCGAAGCTCCTAGATACTTTAGATGTAAGCTTCGGAGCGAGGAGCCCTTCTACCCCTTTCTACCCGTCGCCACGGTGGTCGACGTCGGAGAGGCCTAGAGGAGGAGAAGAGCGGCCGACAAAGCTATGGGAGCATGGACAAATCCTTGGCACTGTGATGAGCTCCTGAAAATGAGGAGAATGTCACCGATTTCTCACCGAAAGGAGACCTCGCGGCGGCGGCCACTCCTGCACGCTCGCGTGGAGGATAGAGTCACGCACGAAGGCGTTGGACTCGCAAGGTACGCCAGGGTGAAAGAGGGGAGAGGCGGTCCAGGCAGACCAGACGTGAACCAACCCGAACCGGCAGGCTCACCTCTGAGCTAGGGCTGGTCCCTGCCACAGACCAACAAAGAGTCGCCCCCTTCGGCCATGTGGTGATGCCAGATTGGCAGCAGAAGGTAATCATCTTCTAATAAATGCAGAACTTCAATAATTCATAGAAAATAGTTCAATTATCTAAAAATTACAAACAAGGTACCAAAATGTTCAGAAAAATGAGTAGAACAAGATGGAACCATAGCATTAGTCTTTTATTCTTAAATCTTAATGATAAGTTATAAATTTCTTATTTCATGGATAATAAATATCAAATAATGCCTTAAAATTATGATAAAATGTCAGTAAATCCATATTAATGTTTATAATCTATTTAAAGTCAGTGATTATGATGTTGATTTACGAAATCATGTAATTTGCTTAATGTGGCTAATTAGGGCTAATAACCTTAATTAATGTGCAATAAATACAAACATGCTCAAGAAATCCTGGAAATTACAGAATAATTTCATACTGGTATATGGAACCTTAGATTTAATTATGAGATCACGATCATACACATAATCCATGTTATATGATGATGATTGATCTTAATGCGATATAAACCCCAATATACTTAATGAATATGATCTAGGGTTAATATGTACACATAATTATATGTAATTAAATAATCAGATTATCAATCCTAATTTGGAATACAACATCAATAACATCAACCCCTTCGATACGTACACTTGCATCTTGCACGCACGTTATAAGTGTGTCAACTATCTTCACCTTACTAGGATTTACACAACATACTTAAAAGACATATCATGATCCCATAAATACATTTAAGCAACCCCTCTCACTCTTGTTCAACTCGTCTCATAGCTATTGCTGCTTCAACAACCCTAAGATTTTTAAAGAAATATTGATCATATTTTTGACCATCTTTGAAATACTTTGACATATCATCATTCAAAGCTTGATATAACTTGTATGACATGACTGGAACACTCTGTTCCTACTATTCATAAATTCTATTGGTAAATTGGTTAGTCTGAAGGACATAATCCTAAATTCATCATGGTCATGTAACTTATTTCATCCACTCTAACTCTTATTCATTGATATTCTGATCCTAGGTTTATCTTAGAGGAACACGGTAACACATGTCTGCTGATCAACAAACCATCTATCCTTGATAGTGGTCTTGCCCAGTTATCACTAGACCATACACAACATTATAGAATCACTTTTGTTTTTCCTTCCAAACAACATTTAGAGGGTCATCATCAACTCTCTCTCTCTCTCTCTCTCTCTCTCTCTAAGGGAGAGGAATACTTGGAATGTTCATTTAATAAACATCTCCAACCTTCACATACTTCCCATACTGTTGATACATCTTGGATACTAGGATTCATTACCTTGGTATCCACCTCATGTGCTATAAGGAACTCACATCCTTATCTCATCTACTTTTACCAACATAAAAAATATCAAGACATATAAGAGGAGTCATCCTAATTATTAGAAGGCTAAAAAGCAAACTCATCACAAAATTTATGATCTTGGAACCATAGTCCAAACAACCTTATGCTATAATAAGTTATCCACCCTCATGTTTACAATGAAAAGTGACAATGATCCACTTGAAAGATGTACCCTAGAAAATAAAGACATAAAGGGAAACACACTTCCCACAATATAGCAATATTGTTCAAGGGTCACTAGCAAAAACATAACCGATTCTATTTTCATTATGCAAGTTACTGCTTCTTATGTATCATTTCACCCTTTTCATTTTGGGTTCCTTGCCATTAGCATAGGAATCATCATGATTAACATATCTCATTACTCCTTCCTTGATGACTATTTATCACACTTGGGTATGTTCTCTTATTTTATTATGTTTTCCAACCACTTAATAATAGGTAAATCATCATATTCCACATTTTCTTCATTAAACATGGATGATTTGCCTTAATTTCTTTCAAACACAATGCCTATTTTACATTAACACTTTCTTATACACATATGCTGGTCTGAGATTAAATCAGGTTCCACCTGATTCCTTTGTCATTGTTCTCATTCATCTTCTCATTTTGTACTTATTATAGGAGTTCTCTCCATCTTAAGTGAATTTCATACCTTGAATCACTTTATAAGAACAGACTTATCTGTCTTTTACTTTATTATCTTCTTAAATTTCATCTTCAAGATCTCCTCTTTTGTATATTTGTATTCGGATTTAGATTGCATGGTGTTATATCTTTCTCTTATAGTTACCAATAATTCAAGTTTTGGTAGATGATGATGTAATCCTCATCTTCTCCTGAGGTAATATTCAGTTATCTGCACCATGATTTCTGGTTCATTATGATCTTTATATTGTTTCAAAATGACTACTTGATCGGTGTAATAAAAAAGATAACAATCTAAAAGTTCCATATTTACCTTTTCTTCAATAATTGAATACTGACCAGGGCACCCAAATACTGAGATTAGGCAGTATGCACCATATTTTTATGTCATATTCCTAATTTTGACATCATTCAAGTCCTAAGTCCTAGTGTCCCTGTAAACTCAGTGAACCTAAAGCTCTGATACCAACTTGTGAGAACCCGTTACACTAAACAAGATTACTCAAAATATAAAACACAATCAATCACCAATTAACCACATACTAAAAAATATGGGTAAATTAAAATTGATTTCAACTTCAACACCCGCTCAGAAACATTTTCATAAGAGCCCAACATCTTTCTTATATCCATACTATGCTAAAAATTTGATACAAATTGTTCTATCATCTTAGCCACAACATATATAGATAGGAGAACAATATTCGTATATGCCACTCAAACAAGCATTAATATGTTAACAAAAGTCTGATTCGTTTGAAACACCATATACAAATTTTTCTCGCCTGGACCTGAGAGTACATGGACGACTCTAGGACACACTAAACATCTAATCAACTTTCTCAAAGATTCGTTAATGTAGTTCCTCTTTACTTTCACAGTTCTATTGTCGTCATTGCCGATTACCTAAAAAGATGTAACGAAGACCCATGTCCCAACAAGAGATTTAACCTCCAACAATGTTTATTGGTTCCAACATTTTTAGGTAATGAGACAGTTTAAGCAGTTTAATTATATATAACAAATAAGCTCAACATCACTGATGATTAAAAAAAACATAAAGGAGCATATAATAACTATCTTCATTAGCCAGACTATTCTCATATCCCTATTAACTGTATAAGGAGTCTAGCAACATGAGCATCTCTAACATGATGAGTAAGTCTAGTATCATATGAATAGCTAACAACATCAGCATGTCTAATAGGATGAACATATCAACATCATAGGAAGAGCTAACAACATAAGCACAACTATCTGGATAAGCATGATTAGCAGTATATGCATCTCTAATTACAAAGGCATGGCTAGCATGCTAAACATAACTAACAACATGAGATAGCTAGCATCATGATTATAATCAACAGTAGAAATATAGTTATCAACATAAGCATAGCTACTATATGTACACATCTACAATCTTAAGCATATCCACAACCTAAGTATATCTACTATCTCTTAATGGCACTAAGCATCATCTTTATGTAAAGATAACAAACAAGGGTTATCATCCAATGTGAAACGTCGTGTATAACTTTAAAAAAATATGCTACACTGCTATATTACATCTTTTATTATGCCCTGGAGAATTTGAATCGTACCATCCAAAGTCCAATTGGCCCCTACGAAGGGCTATTCAGTTCCGTACAAGATCTAGGAGTGCCGACATCCTAAGATCTCTTCCCCTGGGTTAGTACAAGTGAAAAGGTAGTGACATATCCGTCAAACTACAAAATAGTGACATATAGTCCTGTAGCTAGCCCACCTTGGTACAGGTCACGACGCTAGCATCTAGGGTATTCAAAACCCTCTATTCCGAGGTACAACCACAATTGTCCTCATTCACTTCAAATGTCTGAGGCATGACCATAGCCATCCTCCATAACCTGCATTGCAGATGACAAAGATATATCCTCAACTTGCCACCCCCACATACTCAATAGTATGTGCTCTGAGTTTCCCTTAGGAATACTCGTTTCACCATCAAGTAAGTTTTGACACTGAAGATGGCTCTAAGGCACATGATACTACATGATTAGAATTGCACTTGATTAGTTATGCCAATTGGGTGAATTAAGGCTGCATCAAACAAGTGGACATACAAACCCTAATTCACTTCTAGCAAACATATAAATGTCACAACTTCAAAAGATATAAAATGTGTGAAACATAATTTCTTATCTTATCATCACATGGTACTATTCACTTGCCATTCATGAGACTACACTAGTCATCATACTATCACAAGATATAAATCATTTTTCACAATATCATAGGGTATCAACCCTTATCAACACAAGAGGATTACACCTCATTTAGGGATCAACCATGCCTAAAGGTCATTAAGACCATCATACTATTCCCTGCAAGATCATCATTATCTTTGCATGCCTTATAACAAGGCTCAACAACATCACTTACATATAATACACCAGATCAACACAATATTGCATTAATGAGCTAGGAGATATTCATAAACAATCATAGTAGGGTTATATTAACATTAAGAACATTACTTTATTACATCAACATACAAGGAACCTAGATATGATTAACCCTCATCATATTCATAATGCACATGTTTAACATAAGAAAGTATCAACCATGTGGCTATTATAACCACCAATTAACATATTAAGGAGGTTATTTCACCATCATTCCATCATATAAGAATGTTAAACATGAATACTCATCTTTATCTATTTGCATTTGAGTTAGGTTCAACAAGATAAATTATATTAATGTTACTAATCAACACTTATACCCAAACCCTAACTCATGACATCCCCATTGGATCATGGATGCATAAGGTGAAGAATCACCATCACATTCCATACTATTCTCAAGTATGAATCCACACATAAATCAAGGTGTAACCATCATGTTATACCATACTAGGGTTTCAACAACAATAAGAGAGTACTCCATGATTGTATTAATCATTCAAGGACTATTCATACCCAATTACCATCATTTAGTTATATTAAAGCTAGGTATAACAAGCTATACCTCATTAGGGTTACCCATTAATTCATTATGGTGATTATAAATCATAATCATATGAGGGCAAGGGTAAGATTACAAGTTTAAAACATTGAACCATCAAATTCTCATCATTTGAATCATAACATTACACTACATGCTTCACCCAAAATAATGGGAATATTGAGGCATCAACTTCTAACCATGAGATGTTGAAAAGGTAAATCCATTGGTCGTTTACATACGTAAACACCTTGAATGAATCATCTATGATGTTATTGAGTTGTGATCTATAAAAGTCACCATTTAACCCTAGACATCCTTTGATTAACAACAATTTGGGTTTTGTTGAGAGTAGGGTTAAACCTACAATCGACTGTTCATTTAAAACAAGCCATCCATTGTCAACAAGTAAGCTCCTTAAGTTGATCATATAAAGGAAACCATATAAATCACATTATTAGGACCAACATATTACATTATCCATCATTCCATTTTATTGGAGGAATAAATATTATATCTAGACCATTGGGTCAAGTTCATATGTTAAAACCATCAATTACAGTATAGGTCCGACCATTGCATCTAGTGACCCAAGAAACCATTGGTCTAAGGATTAATTGATGCTAAAACTATATGATTAACTCCCCATAGGTTTTAGAGACCTGATCCACAATCATTAGTGACCATTAAGTCACCATAGTTTGTTAGATCAGCCCTATATTCATTAATCAACATCAAATATCAAACAAATATCACCATTGATTGATAGCATCATTAGGGTACTTAGTTGTTAATCAATAGGCTTCTAATTAGGCCAACACCTGACCTAAGGGGTGAATGTAAGTTGACACCATTGGTCACCACCATCCTTTGTCATGAAGACAACGCCATTGGTTGCTGCAATGATACCACCATCGAGTCATGTGTTTATAGAAGAAATCAACTTTAAACCCTAAAATTGACCATTGGTTGATAGGTACTTAGCACCATAGGTTGTCAAACCAACCCGATCCAAGTCATTTTATACCTTAGGAATAATGTACACATGATCAAAGGTTCATATAGAACTAAAAGCAGAGTAGGGAACATTATAAAAATCAAAATCCAAGTCAAGCATAGGTTTTTAGTGTATGGATCATCATTTAAAAGCAAGAACATGAGCTAGCAAGCTTATGGTAAGCAATAAACGTGGAAAAAGTTATAAAACTTGCCTCTAATGAGAAGATGAAATCCCAAACAGAAGAAAACTTGAGCAGGTAGGGTATAAAATCCAAGCATAAGCTGTGAACTCATCCATCTAGCACCTTTCTTCATCAAATGAGCAAACCCTAAGCATAAGGAGCAACAAAGGTAGGGTTTTAGAGCTTTAGAGCAATTTCTACCATAGAACAACAAAGTTCCTACATGGAGAAAGGTAGGAGGAAGGATAACAAAGAAATAAACGGAGGAAAGAAGGAGATTCTTATTCTTTTAGGTCAAGATCACTAGAAGGAAGCTTTTCAAACTCTAATAGTAAGTCAATTGCAACCCTAGATTCTTTTTCCAAGAAGATCCCCTCTTTCTTCTTCCTTGGACAGGAAATTCACAGAATCATACAGGGAGAATGAAGTTCATAGAAGGAGGGAAGTGGTGGAGAGAAAATGGCTCATTTGGGTACTTAGGGATAAGTATATGAAACTTTACGATAAGGAAAAAGAAAAAGTTGATGTTCTAGTATCTTTCCAAGTGTCCATGGCCTTAGCTATTAAGAATATACAAGAACCCACACATGCAACTCTCCCACCATCCATATAGACATGCTTATCCCTCGTTTCTTGAATATCCAATCAAAACAAATAAATCATTAGTTGATAGCTCCTAAAGGTAGCTCATCCATAAAGGGGTAAACCCTAAAATACCCTTGAGGAAAACACCTTCAAACCAAGGCTTAAATAGGTGCCCCATGGCTCAGAAAGCTCAAGAATGATGAGATAATATCCAAGGAACATAATGCAAGTGATAAATTGCAAAGAAAACCTCTAAATTGGGTAAAATGTAGAAAAGTCTAAAATGTGCATAAAATTGCATAACTTGCTCAAACAATGTCTAAATTGGACCAAATTTGAAACTTAAGCTTGTCTTATGATTTAAAAGTATATCACAAGGTTAGATTAGGGTTATAAGAATTAAATTATGATAATTAATCTTGTTCAACACTTTAAGCAAGGTTAGGGGTCTCACAGTAGGGGCCAAAGATGAGCTCAGGGAAAGGGATAGGACGGTCCCCTGAAGGAGGTAGAGGTGATGGAAATGGTGAGGTTCCCTACAAGCCAACATTGGATACTCCTACTAGTCTTATGGTATCTAAGGGAGTGGAGTAGGCTACGATTCTCGCCTCCAAAGCCACCACCAAGTGTAGGCTACATGCTCTACAGGAGAAAGTGGGAGTGTCGAATTCTAGGCAAGATGGTAGTCTTCTCTCAACCTTACATCAACTTCCTCATCAACACCCCATGATAATGCTTCTGATTCCTCTCTCCATATGGAGATGGTATCGATTCAAGGTAACTAGATTTGGGATTCACACCCTGACCACACTGAGGTCAAGATTGCTGCAATCCCCTTTGTGGATCTGGCGGTGCAAAATGGAGTCAAATTTGCTGAGCTTGTTAGGTCTAAGATAGAAAAACCATCATGGGATGAATACCTATCGATCTGATTTACTAGAAGGAAACCCCTAAAGCATCTACTAGTGGATTGCATTAGTAGGGAATAGTATCCAAGTGGGAAATTTGTGATAGAAGTTGAGGAAAGGGAGGGTTTCATCATCAAGATGTCAACAATAAAGGAAAGAGAGAGGATCTTAGACACTAATCCTTAGATTATGGACGGATTACTGGACATTGTCCTTAAAGGTGCCCTAATTCTCTCCTCTCATCCCTCTCTTTTCCTATTGTTCCCATCTAGTTCAGGATTGAGAATCATGTATTCTGTGGATGAATGATGACGTTGCTAGGGTGATGAGTATTGTAGGTCATCCCCTTGATGTGAGGATTCAAATTTTCCTGTAGAATGTCTTGGTTATACTAAGACATGTGTGGAGGTGAAAGCTTCTATGCCGCTCCCAAAAGTAGTAGTGGTAATGATTGATGGAACTCCTTCCATCCTAAAGATCAAAATAGTAGCTAAGGCTAACATTTGTGCAGGTTGTAAGTCTTTTTTTTCATAGACTTGTGTCATCTCCTTAAAGGAGTAGGGATCCCACAGATCAGTGCAACTTTCAGCTTCATTCTGGGAAATAGAGGACATATGCTCAGAAGAATGTCAGAATGAACCAGGTTGCAAAAGATGGTTTGGATACTGAAGCTTCTCCCTCTCTGTTGTCGAGTATGGTTGAGGGAAAGGAAGATACAAGAACTAAGGAGATCGTTCAAGACCATTCTCATTTGAATGAGGCTTCACCTGCTATGAAGGATGTTTGTATTGTTTCTAGGATGGACTCAGTTGGTATTGGGAACACTGAGGTGGTATATGATGGTTCAGGGGGGAGTAAGGGGAAGGCCTAAGGTAGTAATCCATACAGTGTTGTTTTTTAGGACTCTCACATTGATCCTAGTAGAAGGGGTGTAAACAACCCATGCAATAGGCTAATTGCCTATGGGGAAGAATCTCGTTTGGTTGAAGCAATTGTGATACCATAGGTATTACAAAGGAATGGTAATAGTGATCAACTTGCAGGGGAGCTATGGAAAGGAAGCATTTCCTCTAGTTATCTTTTCGATGATAGATTGCATGATTTGGAGGATGACGTAGGCTATGATGTGGAGAGTGAACAAGTTTTACAACATTGAGAAGTTTATGAAGATTGGGGAGGGAATCAAAAGCATAACAAGAAGAAGAGACCAAACAACTTGGTTGATTGAAGGCTTCCATAGGTTAAGGTCTGCTTGTTTAGTGCTATTTTTTCTTCTACTGAGAGTCTTGGATCTTATGGAGTTTGTCCTTGTGTTGCATGTATGCCTTGATTTCTATTGTGGTTGTTCTAGTGGTCTGTGCCAAGGCTAGTGGTATGATTTTCTCTGTGAGGAATGTTGTCACCGTCTGGTTGTAAGGGAGAAGATGCTTGAATGGTGATTTGTTGGTTGCTCCTGGGTCGTGTGGCAATGTTCCATTCATGTGGGAGTTTTTTAGCTCCTATTTTAGGTGTAGTACTTGTCTGATTTGTTATGGGTTCTGTTGTTGTGGCTTGCGTGCCTTGGCTTCTTTTTTGTTTTCTTTGACATGTCCTTGCTTTATATAGACTGGTTTTTTTTATCTATGTCTGTTCCCTGCGTGGAACATGGTAGTTTGATGCATGCGAGAAACATGGTCTTTGTTGTGATAGTCTCCCTAGGTATTTTGAGGATGGGGACACATCATAGTATGTATGTAAAGTTGATTAATAATAAAGTCTCACACTTGCTTGACTAAAAAAAGTAGGGAACTTTTATAAAAAAACTAGAGATACAGAGGATGAGGCTCTCATTTCTCAAGACAAACCTGATGATAACTCTAGTAATGTCGAGCTCAATGACTTGTAGGAAATGAGCTATTCAAGTTATTATATTAAAGAATCATCCTTTAGATAGAAATCTAGAAGTCAATGGCTCAAAGAAGGTGATTCCAAACCTAAAATATTTCTTCTCTTCTATTACATCATACAAAAAATAACTTTATTAGAGGTCTTAATAGTGATGATACTTTCTATATTGATGCTAACTTTATCAAGAAGCACATTGTTACTTATTATAGTGGATTTTTTAACAACAATGTGAGAGTAGATCTTGATATTTTGAGAAATATTTATCTACCCAGTCTCAATGAACATTAACAAGTATCTTTGAATAAGATTCAGTGTAAAAGAGATTGAAGAGGTGGTGACGATTATTAATTTTGATAAATCTCTTGATCCAAATGGATTTAATAGAATATTCTATAATGCAACCTAGGATACTGTCAAACGTGATGTTATTTATATTTTACTTGAATTCTTTAAAAGTGTAAGACTTCTAAAAGAATCTAATAGGACCTTTGTAACTCTTATTCCTAACTCCATTGATTTGCATCTTATCAACAACTGGATGCCAATTTCTCTCTACAATGTGATCTATAAGATTATATCTAATATTCTTTCTAATAGACTTCAATATGTTCTTACTTCTTTGATTAGAAAATCTCTGTGTGCTTTTTTCAAGAATAGGAGTATTTAGGATGCTATTTTATTATCTGTTGAACTTATTCATAACTTTAACAAAAAGGTTGGTAAACACAAGATGTGTGTTAAGGTCTATCTCAGAAAGTCCTATGACTCTATGTCTTGCAGGCCCTCTTCAGAATTTTGAATATTATGAACTTTCCAAAGTGCTTGATTATTTGTTAAGAGAAATTTTCTCTTAAACCACATATGAGATTCTTACCAATGGTGAACCAAATCAATCTTTCTAACCAATCAATGGTGTGAGGAAAGGGGATCTTCTTGCTCCCTATTTGTTTATTATTGTGATGGAGGTTTTCTCTCAAATTATTGATAAGGAAGGAATACTAACAATATCATCCCTCTATGGACTTCTAACAACTTAATGATTTCTCATATATTTTTTGATGATCTCATAGTTTGTATGGAGGCTAGTGAGGAGAATTCTAGCTGTCTTAACTCTATTTTCATGATTTTTTTCAAGTTATTCTCTAGATCAACAAGGAGAATAGGTCTATTATCTATAGTATTGGTGCTTAGAAAGAGTTTATTTCATATATCCTTGGCATTAAGGAAGGATCCCTACCTCAAAGATCCCAATGGATTCCCCTTTAGCCGGTAGATTATATTGGAGGCACAAAACTCCCCTTGTTGATAAGATTAAAGGAAGACTGGATGATTGGAAAGTAAAGTAATTATCTATGGATGGCAGGCTTGAATGTATCCAGTCTACTCTTTCATTGTGCACCTATGTTGTTCCTTTGTATTTCCTCTTCCCTACTCTATTGTTGATGGGAATGAACAACTTTTTAGAGATTTTCTACGGGGCAAATATGAATGAAAGGATATTATTCATATTATAAAATGGGAAAGGTTATCAAATAAAAAAAAGAAGCCAATTTGAGTATTTAATCTATTTTAAAGGTTTGCAAATTTGTTGTTCTTTTAAACATTTGGAATATAGCTACAAAAAGATAGTCTTTGGACAAAATGGATCCACAACAATATCTAAATTCATCTTCAATTTGGGTTTTGGCTCATTCAAATATTGATTCTTGGTATGTTAATCATCTCATGAAAGAAAGGAATGATGTTAGACCTTATTTGAATTTTTTGGTTGGTGATGAAGCTAATATTTGGATGTGGCATGATCCATGGCTCCTTGGATTGAAATTTCTCATGGATTTAATTGGTGAGAAGATTATCACTACTACTAGTTTTTTCTATTGATCTAAACTAAGATCCATTATTTCTATTGACTCTTGGAGAGTTTCTGAATCTAGACTGGACCTACCTCTCATTTTCTTTTTAAATATATTCCTACTCCTATTAGTGATAAGGATCTTTGTTTGTTTATTGATAAAAAGAGCATAAATATAAAGTGTATGTGGGAGGCTATTAGAGTTAAATCTAACTAACCATATGTGACTAAATGGGTGTGGAAATATAAAAAATATAAGGAGATACTCAACTTGACGCATGGAAAGTTGTACACAACAAGCTCTTAATTCCCAACTATCTTACAAGGTTGGGCTTTCAGACTCATTTTTGTTTTATTTGCAAGAGTTAATGTGAGTATATTTACCACATGATGGTTGATTGCATAGATAGTAAAAATCCATGGCATGACAGAACGGTTCAAATGTTTTTGAGTTATACCCCTTCTTTTGTGAAATATTTCTTCAAACTCAGGGTAGAAATGAATATACATGTAGTCTTATCATTCTCCACTAGATATGGAGGGAAAGAAACAACATAGTGCATGGGTGAAAGGAGACTCTTCCAATGTCTTATGGAGTATCATAAAAAATCATATTATGATCTTAAGTGGTATGAATGCTACACGATTTATATGTGATCCTCCAAGTTATTTAATTAAATGATTTATGATGCAAAAATATGTGTGGATGCTCTTCTTTCTAATATTCTTATGGGCTCCCTGTCTTGGATATAAAATGATAATATGTTTGTCTTGGATGGCTTGCTTATTTGCTTGACCCAATAATTGAAGTCTTAAAGAGTCAAAATATGGAAGAATTGATCAACTTTTTGGTTATGTTTCTTGTTTTCTTGGCCTTTTGTTAGCTTTGATTTCTTTTTTGAAAGGGTGGGGTGAAGGTTTTATGACTAATGGCTCTCACACTGTATTTGATTTCATTCTCTTTTTCAGGTTTACCTACGGAAATCTATTTTTTACGCTTTTATCTTTTATCATCTTATCGTTGATAAGTTGTCTATATGCTTTCTTGTATAGTATGATCATGTATATCCAGTTAACAAAAAATACAAAAAGAAAGGAAAGAGCTTTTGGCACAAAAAATACCTTTTGTACGAATACCTCAACCTTTGGCAAATGGGAAAAATAGGTGGAACAAAAACATGAAAAATAGGGGGAAATGTGGAATAAATGTAACAGAGTCCATAATTATGCAGAGAGATGATAATGTATAAATAGTTGAATGGATGACCAAAATAGTATGTAAACAACTTTCCCCTCTTGAGATGAAGTTCAATATAAGAGTGAGAACTGTAGGCTTGAGTCAAGTCTAGCCTCCATATCACTCATGAACATAAAAATGTGAGACTCGTCAAATATGTTATGGTGAACCTCATGGAGGGTGAAACACATAGGGGATTTCTTTTTCTTCTAAGAAGATGGATAAGTGAGCCATTCATATAGAGTATAAGATTGGGTACATGTGATCATCCCAAGATAAGTGTAACCCTCACATCTAGAATGTAACTGACTACTCATCTATCCTCTTAGAGTATATATGAATTATGTGATAGATTATAGAACAAGAAAATTCACCTAGGAATAAATTCCAAAATTTTTACATAAACTATGTGCAGTAATCACCACTGACAAGTGGATGAGTCTTATTACAATATAATTTTAGGTCCAAAACTAAAGGAGAGCCTTTTTAATATAAATTTAGAATTTTAGCATAATAAAAAAATTGATAGACAATGATAGATCAAATTGATGGTCGATTAACTAATTTAAAAAAGCAAAAAATAAATCAAACTATGAACGAAATGATTGTTAACAATGACAAAATTACCATGATGACGGGTTTTAATGCCAAAGCCTATGTATCCACTCTCTTGCATTGCATCACTCATTGACTTAATTGTTATGTTGGAGACAAAGAAATTCCATATACTTTTCAAGTATGGAATTCTCAAGGACAAATTTCCATGTAGGCTCGATGTCTCCTTACCTATAGGTAATGAGCCCATCGCCCCAGAGAACACTTTACACAATCACATTTGAGATTCATCAAATATTAAATGATATTCTAATCCTAAGTTTCAAGGTCTCTACACTTAAGATATCA
Organism: Alisma plantago-aquatica; assembly: GCA_963693085.1. Taxonomy (NCBI): domain Eukaryota; kingdom Viridiplantae; phylum Streptophyta; class Magnoliopsida; order Alismatales; family Alismataceae; genus Alisma; species Alisma plantago-aquatica. The sequence continues at coordinate 851,376,876 of OY856414.1, forward strand.
ATAGACACAACATAGCTAATCAATAGGACTTGTATTAAAGAGTTGATGGAAAATCCAATAGTTCAAGCAAGTAGTAATTCACAATGTAAGATCACAATAAAGGCATGGGGCTAATGCTTGTAACCCATAAAAGAATATACTCTCTACTCATTTCAAGATAGTTATAAAATATATAAAGATAGGCTTGCAAAGAAAGTAGTGGCGTAGAGGAGAAGCTTAGTGATGTAGTCACCACTCCCAAATGAAGGTTGCAATCTCTAGTCACGTCCTCTGATAGAGCATTTCTCTACATCAAGTCATCTGTCTCTAGTCTCCCCTTTAATGACTAGGGTTATGCATGGGAGAGATAGGTCGTAGCCCCTCTTTCATGTATGTCCCCCAAATGTTTTTATATATGCCCACAAAATATCAAATTCATCTGATTTAATACAAGGGTTGCCAGTCATTTGATACAACTTATAACACTATCAAGTTGATCAACATGAAGACCATTAGATCACCTTTGATGTAGTCAATAAATATATTATTTTTGTAGATAATTTAATTAAATGTCCAATGCAACTTGATTAATCCAAATATGAGTCCAGATATGAAATCTACGACAATTTTTTTCTGATTTATGCTTTCTAGTCAGATAACTCATGGAACAAGTCGAGCGAGTGAACTTTTCTCAGGAAAAGTTTTGCTATAGATGATTCGGGCGGTTCATGTGTTAGTAAAGCATCTGTAAGGCATGAAAGATCCCTGATTATACTACGGTCAAAATTTTAAACCAGTCAACTGACTTACCAAGTGAGTTGGGAAACTCATTGACTCCCTAAAGATCCCCTTCAGTCGGCATCTTGGTCGATGACTCACAAAATGAGTCAAGGATGAGTTGACCGATTGCATGTATCATATAAATACTTGTTTTTTTAGTAATTGAAATTCCAATGAATTTTGAATCATATATTTGTGAATTTATATGTCAATTTTTTTGCTATTTTATTGTCCATCTATACTTCAGTGATCCCCTCTAATTGTCAAAGTTCGGGAGTGAGGATATGCAATCTTTGATCATTTTCTTGGATTTTTGTAGAGGGAAATTACTTCTCTCTTCTAATTTTATTTAAACCCTACAAACTAAAAAAATGTATTAGATACCAAATATATTGCATAACCTACGAAAAACCTAAAAGGAGTGAAACATGAAGTGCAATGCAACAGAAAAATGCAAAGCTAATTATAAAATGCACCTAAAAACATGATGAATATACATTCATAACAAATCCAAGCTTGAATTTTTGTCATCCTTGAGTAACACAAAATCAAATATACTCTTGGAATAAATACTTGCAACCAATCTACATGCTTCATACACACATCAAGCTTGAATCCCTACCACTAATATGGCCAAGTTGCCCAACCTCTAGAGAGCATTGAATGTGACTTTTCATATCCTCGTTACCACCTTAAGTTCACAATACTACCTCCTCATTGCCCATTACCAAACATCTCTAAGGATTTGGAAATTTTTTGAGAAGCCCCAGGATATCACAAGTATGCACATAATCCAACACTGGGGTATTTTAAATGGATATCAATGGAGCATGTTATGCGTCCATTGGTAGAGAATGAAATAAATGAAGGTATGGTAGGAAGAACATATATCTCTCATGTATTTGAATTTATATTGATTTTTATTTATGCAAATATTTGAATTGAATTTTTTGTGAGCACATTGACATGTTTTCTTTAATTTTGTAATACACATGTATGACATAGAGGGGTATTGAAGAAGTAGTTATAGAGGGAAGGTTTTACATCATGTGCCATGCTTAATTGGTAACCATATATTTTAAAGATAAACTTGGCGTTATTTATGCTTGTTATTTTAGTTATCTTGTGAATTATTTTAGCTTTGATATCTTAAACAAGTCGTGACACACAAATGTAGAAAATTAAATTATGAATCCATGGAAATAATAATGAACCAAATTGGATTTCAAATGGAGAAGTTATTGTCTTTTTAGTTTTCAATAGGAATTCCATCGGTTGACAACCGAAGGATTAAGATCAAAGCTTTTGTATCTTTTAGATCAAAGGTTTCTCTTAGTTGAAAAAGCAATCATTATCCCAAAGAGTTAGCAACCGATGATTATGAAATGAAGGTTTTCTTGAGTGCTCAAGTCAATGGTTTTTGTAGATTGTAAAAAGTGTTAACCATAAACCAAAGGCCAAATAGATCGGTGATTTAGTGATTTAGTAGGGAGTACCTTTTGAAGATTTTTCTAGGTGTTGCCAAATGAAGGATGGATTGGTGAGTGATAGTTAAAGGCTGGTCTGGTGAATGCATGTCGATGGTTTGACTTGAATGTCAACCAAGGGAAGAACAGACAAACAGTTCTAACAATCGATGGCCATGTCGATGACCATTAACTGAAGGCGCAACAGTTGAAGGCGACAACCAAAGGTTGTCCAGGCCAAAGGCTAGTCCCTACCAAAGGTGGAGCAACCAATGATTTCATAGAAAATTAGTAGAGCCTACTGATGGTGTGCCTGCTATAGGTAGTGATCGATGGATTACCAACAGAAGGCTTGCCTTTCGATGTTTTGGTGCAATGTTGCCTAGCTCGTCGAATCACATTGAGCTTAGATCTCTATATATATGTGATGGAAGTTGATGAAATAAGCTTCATTAGTCTTGTACTTCCATCCTCCATCCATTAGAAGTCTTTGAGTGGAAAAAGATGGGTGATCACAGAGGCAACCTTGGACGAAGGGGAAGGAAGAGAGGGTTTAGCAACAAAACTAAAGGTTCTTGTGTAGATCTAGCTTGATAAGTAGGTTTTGACCTTAGATATTCTTCTTGTTTATGTTTCTTTTGTGAGTAGTAGTGCATCTATGCCTGAGGTACACCTAACCAATTGAATTTGGATTAGATGCACACTAAGGTACGCACAACTGGAATCTTTCAATATTTATAAAGATATTCACTAACACACTCACTTAGACTAACACACTAAACCTCAAGCGCATAGGTTCATGTTATAGTATAGGAAAGTGGAAAGATAAGGGTCTATCCATAAGGAGAGGGGGGCACTAGAGCTAGGTTAGTTTAACCTAGATTCCTAAAGTGGAGTCTAAGGTTCAAGGGTTTAATTGGGGTTTGTTTGATTAAGCTAAAGGTGATCAAGAAATTAACCAAGAACAAGAAGAAAACCTAAGTTGATCCTAGACAAGTTAATTCTAAGAGAATGAGAGGGAACTAAGCAAGAAGAGAGCAACTAAGACTAAAAAAGCAAAGCAAGAGCTACACTACACTAACTAGTAATTGACAACTAAGGCAAGTGAAAGACTTAGACTAACTCTAACACTACACTAGCAAAGAAGTCCTAATTAGGAACCTAGAGTAAGCCTAGATATAGACTAACAAGAATTAGCATAAGCAAGAACAAAAGTGCAATGACTATTCTAGAAAAAAGTAACTATTAAGAACAAAGCAACTAGCTAAGGAGGAAATTAAAACATAACTAAGCAAGCATGAACTAGTAAGAGAAAATTAGCATTTTAAGCAAGTTATGGAGTTGTGGGCTGTTTGAGGGAACATAACTAGAATCCAAGTTGGGGAGTCACTACAAGCACATTCTCTTCATTCATTCTAGATTGTTAAACCAAACAACATGACAAATGCTATTCAATTACCTTAAGCTACTAGTTGACCATTGATGGTATAAGGTTTGTGAAGGGGAACTAGACCCTTGCACACCCTATCCAACCTTACGAGGTTCAATTGAACTAGAGCTTAGGTGAAATTCCAATTGGATATAGAAACTTTAGGTTTCTAGAGTAAGTGTCCTAAGCTCAATTAGGAGCCAAAGGTAGGAACAGAGAGTGGAGATGAGGGTGTTTCACCTCACTCCCTCACCATCTAGCTTTTAGGGAACTCCTAGGTAATTGCACTATGCACTCATACACTAGCTACTCAGATCTTCCACTTAGAATTGAGAGGGTGGATATATAGGTGAGAAGATAGGGTGTTATATAGGGATCCACTAGTTGGACCTAGGATCAGTTCCTAAGGTAGCCACATACAAAAAATTCTCTCCTAGATCATAAGTGGTTTCAAGAACAAATCAACAAGCAATCCATGTTTTCAAGCACAAGCCACAATAAGAAATATGATAAATAAGATAGAAGTAGAAGAAGATCATCATAAAATGAAAGTACAAACTATACAAATTATTTTCCATCAACATGGTATCGAAGTCACATTTTAGCCCCAAACAACCCATCTGAAGGGTTTTAGCTACTCACAAAAAAGATCAAAAGAAGAAAAAGAAGAGGAAGTAGACATATGAGCTCGTGGATGCAATCTTCTCCTTCACCTCTAGAAACAAGAGCAACACTTCTTCCCTCCTTGGTGGTAAGATGGTATGGAATGAGTGGTGGAAGTAGCCAAAACCCTAGAAAACTAGGGTTTTGAGGTTGAAGAAGGTGGAAATGAGGTGGAGGTAGGTGGGAGTAGGTGGGAGCTCCTTGAATGCATACGATAGGTGGAAATTAATGGGTGTGTAACCTTGTTCTATAGTCACCAACAAGGTATATATAGGTGATAGGGAAGCATTAGGTTAAGTGAGGGTAGTTTGGGAAAAACAGTACAAAAAGATTTTGGGTTTGGGTGGCAACATAGTCATAGTGGGTAGGTTGAAGCATGGTCATGCTGAGAGGGAATACCTTGTTCTTGTGGAGCTAGAAATGTTAAGTTAGAAGTGGGAAAACGGAGGCTGGTAGCATGGCCATGGTTGTGGCTAGGTAGCACAGTCCTTCTGGGTAGCACGACTGTGGTGGGAGGGTTGAGAACTTATTCATTCTTATGGGAATGAGCAATCTGACTTCGGCCAGAACAACCGTTATGGCTGGCACGGTCATGCTGGGGTCTTCTTTGCATGGTCATGCTAGGCTCTTATTAGCACGACCATGTTGGCTAGCACGATCGTGGTGCTGACGTTGATGTAGCTTGTTCAAGTCTTGAATCAACGTGTGATTTTTTTCTTTGGCAACATGACCGTTTCATGTCATCATGACCGTTCTGTGTTCTTTTCATGCACTTTGAGCTTCAATCTTTGAGATCAATGGACACCTTCACTTCACTGAACCTTTGACCACTAGGGATAGGTTGGGGGAGCATTAGGACCTTCTTTGGAATCCTCCATGGGTGGAGGAAACCTAGAACAAATTCCTTCTATCACGTCCATCCAAGGTGTTGTCCAAGTACCTAAAAAACATGCAAAGAGTTTTCATAAGTGCATTTCATAGAAAACCATTTAATAGGGGAAATAGCTTGTAATTTAACATGTCTAGATGTGATTAAAATGCAAGAATACACAAGATGAAACCCTAAAATAGGATTATATCACCACCCCAAACTTAAAACAAATTTGTCCTTAGGTATGTTCCAACTTAATATCTCTTTCAATTCATTCAAGAAGTCATAGTAATGCAATCATCATGATGTTTACTGGCTAAAATGATTTCACATGTGAAATTAGGCATGCAATCCATTACTATATATTCATTTTCTATTTTCATGTGTGAATAAAGTACAAAGCACAAAAAATTCAAATATGAGATATCATTCCTACATGCAAGTAATGTAATTTTCATAAGGCCCTGGGTAAACCTATCATGCATGGCACACATTCAAATGGTTAGGGTTGCTGTTTCACTTGCTAGAGCTACATCATACACTTCATCCCACCTCTGATGACTCACTTGGCTTGTGTAATGGTGTGAGGACTAGAGTTGATTTACCCTAGCCATTACTAGGCATAAAAAGAGAAGAAATGGTTATGGAAGGGAATGAAGTGCTATTACACATGAACACTCATCTTTTTCATTTATTTTGTTGAGAGGCTATACATAGAGCCACCCCTTATTTTTTCTTTTTCTTTTTCTTTGTTCTATATGTAAGGAGGGCATATGGTGAAAAGATTGAAGAGGGAGATATAAATATGACCACTCCAACCTTTTTAGAGGATGGTCAAGGTTGATATGTGCACTATTGGCATCCTTTCATGAGGTAGAGAGGTAAGAAGATGATAGAAGAAATGTCGGGTCAAAGAGGGGCCACAACTAGTGGGAATTCATGTACCATATCACTCAAGAAAGCTAAATCATGCAACATTCACCAAACAAACAAACCATGCATAAAATGAACAACACGGTCGATCACACTCTTTTCACATGAAATGATAATATCAAATGTTTAAGGCTTGCAACATTCATACTTTCATGAAAATAATCAATTACTAGCGATACACTTAGAGCTCATGCAAAATTTCATCATAGGACTCATTTAGCTAAAACATTATAGACAAGTTGCTTTATCCCAAATCTAATCATTCTCATTACAATATCTAGAGATTTTGTTCAAACATAGCATTAGGCAAATAGATTCAAGATTGGCCAAAATGGTGCCAATTTGCATTCAACCACATATAAGCCTATATTTAGGAAATAGAAAGCATAAAGAAAGAAAACCGTAGCTAAAACACACTAAAATTATGAAAAAATACTTGAAATGCCATGCATGACAAATAGGGATTTTTTTTTTATTTTTTTTAAAATTAAACAAAAGATGCAAGGAAATGAAGGACATGATATCATGTATGCAAACAAAAAGACATCTACCCTAGATAAAGTGGTGCCAAAATCATCCAATCCTGACAAAAAATGATGGGACAAAGAAAAACAAGATCCACAAAATAAGATGAGAGAATAGAGGGCGTTCACCGCCATACCACCCCAAACTTTTGAATCATGTTGTCCTCAACATGAATATAAAGCTTAGGTTGATATGGTAGTTGTCATTATTGTGGCGCTGGTGGATCTAGAGGAGTTCCCCCATATGGTGGAGGGTTGTGTTGGTAGCTTCCCCAATAGTCTACCTGTGGAGGCGGGTATGTCTCCTGGTACCCGAACAAAGCTCCCCAAAAGTCCTCCCCCCATTAGGGGTTTCTATGAACTTGTGGATGCTGGTAGAGGAACATGTGGTTTATCTTGTGGTGCATTTTTTGCTGGTCTAACCACTTATCTACTAAGTCTACTGAATTGCCTCCAACTATGTATGAATAACTAACATGTCATATGCATTTGTTGGAGGTGGGTGCACATCAAACTCCTCATCCCTCTGTCTTGTGCAGTGAGGCTGCTCAAGTACATGTTGTTGCTTGTGTATGTATGTCTCTCCCCCCTCTAGTAAATCCACTAGTGGCACCCTGTATCCTTCATTGGGGTGTTCTTTTTCCCATCGTGCAAGTACCCTAAAGAAATATTCCACTACTCCCAAATTATCCATCAAAATATTTGTATGATATGGGAGCTTTGAAGTGATTCTAGGATAACAGAGGTTCATGTTATAGATGATCTTTTCATTTTTTAGGGAGATCATTTATATTGAGATATATATATTTATCTGTAGTTGTTTTATTTCCTTTGTTTTATCCCCTTTTAATTCTTTTTTTAAGTCTTATCTAATGTGGGCCTAAGTATAATAGAACCATTAGGGTTTTCTATGTGCTTCCTTGTTGTTTCCACTCTTATTTGTAGTAGATGGTTGTACTCTTTTTTTTAATATAGAAAGACAGTTGTTCTCACCATGGTATCAGAGCAGGGTGGGTATCTGTTGCAAGTCTCTCCTTTCCAAGCTAATGTTACCTCCGTCTCTTCCTCGATCCCCACCCATCATCTTCTTCCTTCTCCACCACTACTAATCACAACAAAGGAGATCTAGTCTCCTTTCTATCTCTATCCTCTTCCCAATAAAAGGATCCAAGAAGACTGCCTACAGTCTTTTCAACAGTCTTATGCCCTAAAGGTTGGTGTTTGGAAATTCGTACAACATCTTGTTTGTGGTCATCTATGACCACTTTCTATAGGGATTTGTTCACATATTATTAGATATGATTGGATCTTTCCAATATATCTCCATCTATCTTGGTGATCCATAAGGTTCACCATCTATTCTGGATTTTTTGTTCTGGGCAAGATCTATTGTTTTACCATTCTACATGATGTGTGCCTTACCTACACAACATGTCACTTTTAGCTACTACAACAAATCTACCGTTGATTGAAATCTGTGCAAGCTACACTGCGTTTCGAAGACCTTCTATTTTAGTATGCCACAAGTGACACAATGTTTCCTCTTCTTGACAAGGTAAGTCAGTGAATGTCTGCCCCTATTTCTATTTTTCCTTTGTTGCTCCATTATTCTTTGCATTGGTATATTATGGGGTCATCTTCTTTTGCGATTGGGATGTCCAAAACACACCCCAAGTGTGTTACTTCTGTAAAATTTAATGGATCCAACTATGTTCTATGGGCATGATCATTTCAGATCTATGCACACTCCTCTGGCAAATTGGAACATCTAACAAATCTACCCCCACCAAAGAAAGGCTCTTCTGATAAGAAGAAAACTATTATGGAAGAATCTAAGAAATTGAAGTCAGATTTTAAGATATGTGTTGAACACAATTCAACAGTTCTCTCCTGGATCTTGAATAGTTGTGAATCACATATCTATGCTAATCTTCTCTTCACCAACACTGCCAAGGAGACATTGGATCACCTTGCCCAAGTATATTTTAGTAAAGGAAATGCATATGCAATATTTTATCTATAAAAGTGTTTGCATTCTCTAAAACTTGAAGATAACTCTGGCTTGACCTCACACTTCCATACCTTCAAAGGGATTTGGGGTGAAGTAAAGATTCATCACCCCTAATCACCTAACATTGTCAAAATGCAAAAGCAACAAGAGGAAATACAGCTTTGTCAATTTTTGGCATCTCTACCTCCTAGTTATGAAGTTGTTTGTTAGCAAATTCTTGCCTTTGAACCCTTACCAACATTAGATGGTGTGTACTTGTTACTGTCTCACTCTGTATCTTCTACTCCTACTTTCGAGGAGCATGCAACCCTTATTATTGCCGACAAGGCAATCTTGGATGTATCTAGGAAAAGGTCTCAATAATAGTGGGACAGGATTCTCTTCTTCCTCATCCTAGTCCAGATATTGTAACTTCTACAAGCGAACAAACCACACCAAAGACAATTGTTGGAAAAAGTATGGGAAACCTGAATGGGCAAATAAAGTGTCTACTCTTGATGTTGATGGTGATTATGCCTCTGTTCCTTGTGTACTAATCCTCACATGGTGAAACTAAGCTCTTCTGACCTTGATAAATCGATCAAGGCCACTTTTGCTGCTACTATTACTCCTCAATCAAACATTGCCCAACACTCAGGTGACTGTTCATGTCTTCAAGCTTATCCCTCCTCATCAAAATATGGCTGGGTCATTGATCCAGGTGCTACAACTCATATGGCTGGTAATAAGAAATTGTTTACTTATCTGAAGAAATTTTCTTGCCACCCCCTTACCTCTAGCAGATGGGACCACCTCTCTAGTTAATGGGAGAAGGGATTGAACAACCACCTTCTTAAATCTGCCATTTTGTGCCTCAATTCCTATTAAACTTGATGTATGTCAGTAAAATTACCAAAACTTTAAACTAAAGTGTAACCTTCTTTCGTTACACTATCTCTGTGCAGGATGTTAGGATGAAGAAGATGATTGGTGGTGGATATGAAGGTGGAGATGGTCTATATTACTTACAAATCTCGTAAAACCTGGTTACTACTGCTCTTGTGGCCCAGACTAGTTCTCGTCATCAGTGGCATCTATGACTTGGTCGCCCTTCTGTTTCCAAATTGATGTCTTTATTTCCAACTTTTTCTACTGAGAACTTTTCATATCAGTCTTGTCAACTTGATAAACATTATCGAACAATGCTTCCTCATCATCATAATGATAGAAGTTTGAGTTTGTTTTACTTAGTTCATTATGATGTTTGGGGACCATGTCGTATTGCTAACCGTCTTGGTGTACAATATTTTTTTACTTTTATTGATGATTGGTCTACTTGTTAAAAGATCATTATGAAGTTTTAGATGTGTTATCAAAATTTCTTAATGAGATAAAACTTAATTTTCTAATACTCCCAAATTTTTTTGCACTAATAATTCTTTTGAATGTGTACCATGGTTTTCAAAAGATATTTATTGCCAAAGGAATCATTCACCAAACTTCATTCACCTATAGTCCACAACAAAATGGAGTCGTTGAAAGGAAGAATATGCATCTTCTTGATGTAGCTCACACACTCTGAATTGAAATGAAAGTACCTAAATTTTATTATATTGATGCAATTATTTTAGCTAATTATCTCATCAATCAAATGCCTTCTTATGTGTTTCAAAATAAGATTCCTTATAATCTTATTTATCCCCATGAACCTATCTTTGATTTACCAACAAAAGTTTTTGGATGTCTATATTTTGTTCACAATCACCAACCTACGAATGATAAACTATCACCCCATGCTTTCCACTATTTTTTCTTGTTTACTATTGTACACAAAAAGGGTATACATGTTTTGATGTTGTTGCACATCATTTGTATGTCAGTGCGAACATCACCTTTTTTGAAGATAAATCTTTCTTTTCTGAACCAAGTAACCAAGTGTCACTTCCAACTATGCCCATTCCCGAACCTAATGTGTCTTAAACTCTACCTAAAGTATCCCCTACTTTGACATACATGAGAGTGATGATCCACCTCAAGACAGTGGTAATGTTACTGACTCTATTACAACTTCTAATTCTGACATGCCCATTGCATTACAGAAAGGGCGACGATCCGGTGCTAGATATTGTATTTCTCAACGTAAGTCTACAAATCATTTAAATACTTTCATGGATAAATTTACTGTTTCTTTTTTTTGCAATTTCTATTCCAATGAATTTTCAAGAGGCACTACTACACTCTGGATGGAAACAAGCAATGGATGAGGAGATGGATGCACTTCACTCTCTTGGGACATGGAAACTTTTTAATATCCCTACATGTAGTAAACTCGTTGGCGGCATATGAGTTTTTACTATGAAATCTTTGCCTTATGGGACAGTTCAACGTCTAAAGGGAAAACTTGTTGTTAAGGGATACACACATGAAGTTGGGATTGATTACTTCAAAAATTTTTCTCTAGTTGTTCGTCTTAATTCTATCCACATTTTGATTTTTGTTGTTGTTAATAAAGGTTGGGGCTTACACCAACTTGAAGTTAAGAACACCTTTTTATATGGTGATTTGCAAGATACTGTATATATGTCACAATCTCCAGGTTATGTTGCTAAGGGGGAGCACATTGGAAAAGTATGCCTTCTAAAGAAAGCCATTTATGGCCTCAAACAAAGTCCCCGATCTTGGTTTGACAAGTTATACCTTGTGTTGCACAAATTTGGCTTCATACATTCTCAATATCACCACTCTATGTTTATTAAAACCACTAATAATTGTGGCATTATTGTTCTTATTGCTTATGTGGATGATATCATCCTATCTGGCAGCGATGTTGCTGGAATTGTTGCTACAAAGCAATATCTTCCGAAGCATTTTGTTACCAAAGACCTTGGGCGTCTATGGTATTTTCTTGGCATTGAGGTAGAACATAACAAGGAAGGAGTATTTTTAATTACAGAGTAAGTATACTCTAGACTTACTTAGTGAAACAGGAATGCTTGGTTGTAGGCATGTAGTCTCTCCTATGGATCAAGCTCATGATCTATGGGAAAAATCTACTCAACCCTTAGAAGATAAATTTAGTTACAAATGATTGGTTGGCAAACTTCTATATCTTACTATTACAAGGCCAGGTATATGCTCTGTTCTTGGTGCTCTCATCCAATTCATGGATTGTCCTAGGCAATTTTACGTGACGCAACATGTCGAGTCTTGAGATATTTGAAGAATGCACCTGGACAGGGACTATTTTATAAAATAAATGGGCATCTAGATGCAATTGGATATTCTGATGTTGATTAGTGCATGATGTAAATTTGATAGGAGATCCACCTCTGGCTATTGTACCTTTCTAGGGGGTAACTTGGTTACATAGAGAAGCAAGAAACAAGATGTCATTGCCCTATCCAGTGCAAAAGTTGAGTATCATGCAATGGCATACAACTTGTGAGCTATTATGGATCAAAACTATTTTGTCTGACTTTGGATTTCCCATCACTCATGGTATTCCAATGTACTGTGATAATCGTGATGCTACCTTAATTTCTAGTAATCACGTGTTTCATGAAAGGACCAAGCATATCAAGGTGGACTGCCATTTTCTCCATGATGATGTGCTGACTAAGAAGATTACTACCCCCTTCCTGCCTACACACGAGCAAACTGCTGACATTTTTACAAAGACTCTCTCTGACAAAAGAGTTGTAAAACTATGTTGCAAGCTAGGGATGATTGATATCTATTCTCCAGCTTGAGGGGGAGCATTGATATATATATATATATATTTATCTTTGTTTTATTTCCTTTGTTTTATTTCGATTTTAATTCTTTTTACTTAAGTCTTATGTAATGTGGGCCTAAGTATAATAGGCCCATTATGGTTTTCTATGTACTTCCTTGTTTTTCCCCTCCTATTTATAGGAGAGGGTTGTACTCTTTTTTGTATATAGAAATATAGTTGTTCTCAACAATTTAGATAGTTCAAACTAATAAGTTTTGTCCCTTCTACCTTAGTGAGGTCCTCTAAATCACAATTTAAATACCTGACAATAGTGGTAATTATCCCACCATGATGAAAGGATTTTTACTCTTTTAGGGGATTGTCTTTAGATGGTCAATCACCATTTCCCCTAGGTTGATATGACCATTGCTTTCCATGGTGTCTATCACATATAAATCCTTCTATAAGCAGAAACCTAGATTAACATACCAGTCAAAAAATTGTACTAGCTAAGACCTTTTGAAGATACCATAAAAAGGGATTGCACAATTTAGTGGGTCTTAGATTTTCCTATAGAAAAAGTGTCCTAGCCTGTAAAAGTCTTACACAGTGATGAATAAATGGCCTTTCCATATCTATCAAACCTCTTGTCATCAAAATTTTCTGCCATCTCTAAAGTAGGAGCAAATATCTTGTTGATTTAGGAGGTTGTCAATACATGTGGATAATCATTGAGTTTGAATTGGATAACATCATTACATTTATATTGTACCTTCTCTAGTGACCCAAAAAACTCATCGGTTATCTCAGGTTATGTCTTTTGGACCTCAATGAGAAACTTGTACAACCCAAATTGAACCATATAGTGTTTGAATTGAAAGTTGACTACTATATCTTGCACAGTAGACATACATGCATACCTAGTAGGAATCACTCTTCTCATCATACACTCAGGGTGGAGAGGCTTAACAACAATCTTCATTGGATCTTTTCTCCTAAAGGTAGCTCCCTTTGGATATTTTCCCAAAAAAATCATCCTATCCTCCTACAACCTAGAAACCATGTCAACTAGCTCATCCTCGATCTCCTCACTCTCTATTTCTTCTCCTTCTTTCTCTTTTTAGTTGTGTGACCCCGATCTTGTGTCCAAGTTCAAGGGCACCATCTCAATTGGCGTGTTATTGTCTTCTTCTTCTTTAAAACAACCTTCATCTAGCTAGTTGTTGTGTGGTATGTGGAAGTGTTGAAGGTGTGGAGTGCCTTGTTGAGGTAGGCTGTAGAGGTAGTCATGAAGAGGATGCCACAACAACCTTCTTGCTTCTCCTCCCTTAGGAAGGAGCATCAATATCAATGGAATCAACAAGATTCTCCATTTATTCTTTCTCCATCTCTTCATCGGGGTTTTGGCAGCTTTTATCCGATGTATTGTGGCATGAGGAGGAGTAGATACGAGAGCCACTCAGGGAAACCTATTGGAATGAGACGAATGTGGAATTTGAAGGCAACAACATTGGGCTGTGCAAATGTGGGGCGACAGTGGAGGCTTTTATTGAGAAGCTTTTTCCCCCGTGAGGATTTGAATACCACTTTTAACCCCTTTCTTAATATCTCTCTTAGTCTTCTTCATTCTTGCAAGGGATTTGGTGAAGATCGGAGGAAGAAAAAGGGTTTTCTCCCTTCTGAAGAGTTGGGGCAAATTTTTGGAATATGTGGAAAAAATGGGGGTAGAGGAGGGTTGGAAAAAGGACTTGGAGGTAGGAGAAGATCCTTGGGGGCTTGAGGAAACTCGAATGGAGGTTGGGGAGAAGGAATAAAGTGATTTGGTAGTGAAAGGGGGTCTTCCTAGACCGCCTCTTAATGGGACACGATCATTCTGTGTGGCCACAATGAGTTGGGTCATGCTGGTGGAGAGAATAATTGAACCACTGAAGGTGTGGGTCTAGGCCAGCAAAGTCATTCTAGCTAGCATGGTCGTGTTGGTAGAACGCCTGAATGGCCATTTTAGTGGGAATGGTCATGTTGAGTGGACTACACAACCTCCCAAAGTTCCTTGTGAAAATGGCTTTCCCATCATGGTCGTTTCATGGCATCATGACCTGTTGGCTCATCTAAGTTAAAAAATTCTCTATTTTTCTAATTTTTTTCATTAATCTCATTTTAGTCAATTCTTTTGATCCACTTGATGTGTCATCATTCATTTTCACTGAGATTTACCCTTTCTCTCAAACTGTAACATGTTTCACCTGTCACATACAAAATCTGAATAAAAGATATTAAACAAAAATGTGTGTGTTTCTTGGAATGTGTAATAACAAACAAAATATATCAAAATGAAGGTTGGGTGCAAAATATCCCAAACCTAGGTGGGTTGCCTCACACTATCGCTAAGTTTTATGCCTTTAGTCATCCTTATTGATTCTTGGATCACTCAACCTCTTGAGAACCTCAAAAAATCTTCACCATGGTAGATGAACTTCTCATGTGCATTCAAGGACATCTTTTCATAAATAGGAATTTCTTCAACCAACATGGAAATATCAAAAGTTTGATTGCACTTGTCAGGCCCAACTTCAACAACAACCTTCAAGCTTTGTCCGTTTACTAGGAACTCCTTGGCATCTTCTTTTTCATTGACCACTATAGCCCCAAATGGATACACATGTTTTACTTGGTATGGTCCTTCCCACATCTAAGATTTCTAGGGAAGAGTTTCATCCTTGAGTTATACAACCACACCCATTGTCTGGGTTCAATAGATTTCTTTTTGATCAAGTTGTCATGCAAGAACTTGATTTTCTCCTTATATCTCTTAGACAACTCATAGGCCTCATGCCCCATTTCCTTCAATTCATGGAGCTGCAACTTTGTTCTTACCTTGATGGTGTCCATATCCATATCCATATCCATAGACTTTAGGGTCCATAATGCTTTGTGTTGTAATTCTACATGTAGATGGCATATTTTCCCATATATGAGTTTGAATGGTATGGTGCCAATTGGGGCCTAGAGTGTTGTTCTATACACCCACAAAGCTTCACAAGTCATAGATACAATCCTTGTAGTCTAGTCTCATTGTCTTCTCAAGATTGAGCTTTATCTCCCGATTGGCCAACTCAACTTGACTACTAGTTTGAGGGTGGAAAGGAGTAGCCAAACAATGATTTATGCCATGCCTTTTCAACAAATTTTCAAAGGCTCTGTGAATGAAATGGCTTCCACATCACTAATCACAACCCTTGGAACACTAAATTGGCTAAACACATCACCTTGCGATCATTTGTTCTTGTATCAATTGCTTCAATCCACTTTGAGACATAGTCTACAACCATTGAGATGTACACATGCCCAAAAGACGTGGGAAACCGTCCCATGTAGTCAATACCCTAAACATTAAGTACCTCCACCACAAGAATAGGAGATATAGGCATCATGTACTTCTTTGAGATTGTGCCCACTTTTTGGCAATCAAGCTCTTCAATATTCATGAGAATCCTAGAACAAGGTTGGCCAATAGAAACCACATTGAAGAACTTTTGTGGCTGTCAATTTTCCACCAAAATGTTCTCCACATATGCCAGAATGGCACATCAAGAGAGGTTCCCGCTACTCACTTTATGGGATGCACCTACTTATGAGTTGAGGAGAAGTACTTAAAGATATGTGGGTCATCCCACACATAGTTTTTTACAATAGCAAACAAACTTCAACTTTCCTTCCTAGTCCATATGTTTAGTACTCTCCCACCATCCAATAAGTTGGATATGTGCTTGTACCATGGTCTTCGAGTAGTGTCAAGCAAGAGGAATTGCTCATGGGGAACCATCTCCTTGATTTCATTCACATCGTCATAGGGTGCTTCAAGGCGAGAGAGGTGATAGGCTACAAAATTTTTCACCCCCTTTCTGTCAACAATCTCCAAATCAAATTGTTAAAGTAATAGAATCCAACAGATCAACCTAGGCTTTGAGTCCTTCTTCGACATGATATATTTGAGAGCGGCATGTTCAATATAAAAAATCACTTTTTTTTGTAGAACATAAGAGCAAAACTTGTCCAGAACAAAAATCAAGGCAAGCCATTCTTTCTCTATGGTAGTGTAGTTCCTTTGAGCCTCATCAAGTGTTTTAATTGCATAATAGATGGTATGTGGTATCTAGACAATCCTTTAACCAAGAAAAACCCCCATCGCCATATCTGATGCATCATTCATGATCTCAAATGGCAAAGAGAAATCTATGGGCTGCATAATAGGAGCAAAAATCAACTTGTGCTTCAAGTAATTGAAGGCGTCAATGCATTTGTCATCAAAACTAAATTCATCATCTTTCTCAAGTAAATGGAACAAAGGCCGCGAAATCATGCTAAAATCTTTGATGAAATGGTGATAGAAACCCGCATGCCCCAAGAAATAACGGACATGTCTTGTGGTGGAAGGAATGTTTCGAGTAGAAATGAGGCCCACTTTGGTCTTGTCAACTTCAATCCTAGATTTAGATACTCTATGATCAAGAACAATACCCCCAGGCATGATGAAGTGACTTTTCTCCAAACATAGAACCAAACGGACCTTAAAACACCTTTTCAAGCATGGATGTGAGGTAGAACAAACATTCATCAAAACATTTACCAAACACTAAAAAATCATCCATAAAGACCTCAAGTGAAGCATCAAGAGTGTCAACAAAAATGGTTGTGACACATCTTTGGAAAGTAGAGGGGGCGTTGCAAATCCCAAAAGGCATTCTTATATAGGAAAATGTATCATTTGGATGTGTGAATGTGGTATTCTCTTGATCTACGAGATACACTGCCACTTGGAAGTATCCCGAGTTGCCATCAAGAAAGCATTACAAACTTTGTCCTACAAGTATCTTCAAAATTTGATGAATGAATGGGAGAGGAAAGTGATCCTTCCTTATCTTCTCATTTAACTTCCTATAATCCACACACATAGTGTCCACTTTTATTGGTCTCTTACTGGCATCATTTCTCCATCTTCATTTTGGGCTACAGATCCCACCCTTTTTGGGTACAACTTAGATAGGACTCACCCAAGGACTATCATAAATGGCGTACATGATCCTGACATTAGGTAACTTTACTATCTCTTGAGTGACCACTTATTTAAACTCGGGATTCAACCATCTTAGCATTTGACAGGTTAGCTTTGCATCATCTTCAAGATAGATTCTATGGACACAAATGAAGGGATCAACACCCCTCAAATCAGCAATAGACCACCCTATGGCTTGGATGTTCCTTTTCAACAAAAATATGAGAGTATCTTCTTTGTTAGGAGAGAGAATATAAGAAATGATCACTCGGAGGGTGTCATTTGAACCAATAAATGCATACTTCAAACCTTTTGGAAGGGATTTAAGCTCAAGAACATGAGGTTTTTCATTAGAATTATACAAAAATTTCTCAAAAATAGAAGGAAGGTATTCACTTGAGACTACTAGTGCAATCTCATTATCCTCAATCATATCATCATTAGGCAACTCAAAAATAGGCTCTAGACTAATACCTTTAGTAGAAGTATCAATCCACGTAGGTAGTCATTCCTCAACAATCTCCTCAAGGCAATCAATGAGATAACAATCTTCTTTTGTTGCACCTATCACCTTAGATTTGGCCGAAGCTTTGAAGATGTCCAGTCAGATATTCATATGCATGAATGTCACATACATGGTGCTAGATCTCACATGTATCACTACATCAGCTATATCTAAGAAGGATCTCCCCAATATACTAGGTACCTTCCTCATGTCCTCCATGCCAATCACAATAAAATCATCCAGAAAGATAGTTGATGTGTCATCATCAAGTCTCACCAACACATCATCAATTCTTACTTGAGGTGTCTTCACAGAACGGTCAACCAATTACAAGGTGTAGTTAGCTGGCTCCAATTTTTGCAAGTTCAATTTATCATACACATAGTAGGGCATTAGATTCACACTACAACCCAAGTCAAGAAGAGCTTGGTCTATGTGGTGTGTTCCAATGTAGCAAGGAACGATTGGGGTACCATGATCTTTTCTCTTCTTTGGTGTGGTGTAATGTAGAATGGATCTCACTTGCTCAGTGAGATTGACTTTCTTTGGCATTCTTTCAGTTGTCTTTCTCTTAAAAGTGCACATATCTTTAAAGAACTTTGCATAAGATGGAATTCATTTAATGGAATCTAACAAAGAAATGTTGATTCTCACTTGCTTGAAGGTTTCCATGATATCTTCATTGTGCTTCTTCTTCCTTTTGGAGGTGTAAGGATATTCAAGAGCATCACAAAAAGGAGGGAGTTTCCTACATTCCTTTTTCACATCCACAACATCATCAATCGGTATCATATGAATCACAATGTCATCATCCATTATCACAATATCATTATGACTGTCTATCACAACACATCACCTTGAATCACTATATCACTACCTTGTATCACAGTATCAACTCTATCTTCACTGGCCAAACCATCAACTACTTTATCCCTTGGATGCTTCTGTTGACTCAAGGTCAATTAGGTCAATGTTGACTCATGTTTAAATTGACTAAACCCGTGTTTTGATGATGACTAACCATTCCACATATTGGTGTCTAATGTCTCTACTTGAGTGTTTTCAGATTAGGTATAGACACACTCCAAATGCCCTAACTTGCGCATATCAAATTGGAGAAAAGACAAGTCAAAGTCAATACAAGTGCATGTTTTTGTAATATGATGTAAATCCATTAGAATCATGTTGTAAATCACTTGTAATGATTGTATGACTTGTAATTAAGCTTGGAAAAAATCAGGAGCACTTAGATCAAATGTTTAAGCACTCAAAAGCCATTTTCCAAAATTCACATCAGGTTGTTCATCGGTCAAGTTCTGTGAGTTGCAAACTCGACCGATCCTGATTGGATCTTGAAAATGACTTTTGATCGGTCGATTTTACATTACACAGAACTCAACCGATGGAGTAACTGACCAATTTGATTTTCATTGGTCGGTTCGAGTTTCCTTAAGACAAACTCGACTGATGGTCTGAATGTCGACTTTGTCTTTTACTCTATCGGTCGAGTTACCCTTATCGAAAATCGTCCGATTGCACTGTATGGAAAAGTGCATAAAAGTGCTTCTAGTCATTGTGGAGTTGAAACAAGTGAAAATATATCTGTTGCAAGCCACAAAATGGCTAGTTTTCGTTCTCAAGTGTTCCCAAAGGCTAAGAGGCATCCCCAGTTATAAATAGGACCCCTTGGGCTTCATTCCAAGGTTGAGCATTCAATGCAAACTCCATGTGAGGTTCCTATTCTATAGTTGAATGCTTCCCACAGCCTCCTCTCTCTCTCTCTCTAAGCTTAATCACTTGCTACATCCATTAGAGTGAGTAGGAAATCTGTAAGAGAGCTAGTCCTACATGTATATCTTGTGAGGCTGTCACTTCCACCACCTCCCTATCTCTCATTTCAACCATGAAGATGAAGGTTCTCTCTCTTGTCCAAGAGAGGTGAAGAAGAATAAGGGAAGGAGTCCCTTAGTGAAGATCAAGGCTGAAGACTTGGAGCAAGAGTGGGTAAGCCCTTGGTGAAGGCAGAAGACTCCTTGCTCAAGTGGGTAAGTCCTTGGTGGAAGCTTCTCCGAGTGAAGGTGAAGTCAAAGGCAGAAGATCTAAGAAGAGTGGGTAATCCCTGCAAGGCTGAAGACTTGTGCAAGAGTAGGTAAGTCCTTGGAAGAAGGCAGAAGACTCCTTGCAAAGTGGGTAAGTCCTTAGTAAAGTTGAAGACTCTTTGTATTGGATAGGTAAGTCCTTTGGTGGTCATGGATTGTATCTCTTATAATGAATATAATGAAGATGCAAGGTTAAGAAACCCTAGAGGTTGACCTCTCTAGGTAGTGGACTGACTCACTTCTAGTTTGAAGTGTGGAACCACTCTAAATAGATTGTCTCTTGGTGTATGTTCAATATCTCTCTCCCTTGCTATGCATGTTTTAGTTGCACACAAATTTCCTATTTAGCAACCTTATCTTGTGATATAAATTGAAGGTCTAATGAATTTTGTTTAAGTGCATTCAGCTCTATTCACCCCCCTCTAGAGCATCTAATCACCCATCTAGGATCCAACAACTTCAAAGTCTTCCCACATCTCAGCATAGTCACAACCTTCACTTGATCATAAGTAGAAGAGGAGGGAGCTTGTGGTGGCTGTTGTGATCCTTGAGGTGGGTGGAATTTGGTGTGGGGAGTTTTGGTTTTGGATAATGAATTGTGGTTGTTGTGGTGGTAGTTGTGGAGGGGGTTGATATTTAGGTGGGAGTTGTTGGTATTCATGTGGTGGAGATGGAGTGTACTAGTTGTTGTATGAGGTGTGTAGGGGTGGAGAAGCATATGGATTTTGGGGCCCTTGGTATTGCTGCAATGTGGGCATTTACACTTGTTGTGGGCCATAGGTGCCTTGTAGAGCACCCATGGTGCCACCAACACTATTGGGGTTCACCAAGGTTTGGGAGGGGAGCCTTCCCTCTTCATGCCTAGCAAGAGATAGGGAAATTTTGATCAATCCTTTTGATATAGCTAGCTAGTGTTTTGTCCTTGAGAGGTGTGACAAAGTGGTTTCTGGCTTAATTCCGAGGTCGGAATTTCTTTTAAGGTGTGTAGGATGTGATAGAGTGAAACTTTGAGGTTCTTGGTTATTCAATTCAATAATTAGATCATGAATCATATATTGGAATGATACATTTGGGTATGTATGTATGTATGACGATGATGATGTATGCATGGTAATAGTGTCATCCTAATTGGTTTTACATTTTACAATGGCTATGTACCTGAAGTGTGTTGTGATCATACATAGGTACTCCAATTGTTTTGACGTAAGTGGAAGTCTTTTGATGTTGGTATCACGATAACCACCCTTAACTAGGTGTTGTTTTGAATGGAGTGATGGATCAGTCAATTAATGGTAGCTTGGCCTAAGTTGCCGGCATGTCCCTTATCACACCTTGGTGAAGCGGGAGGGTGACATGGTTGTTTTCCTTACTAGGCAGTGTAGTCATACACAACCATCAGGTTACAGATCAGTAACGTGGAAGTATTTTGGCCCTTCGATGGATACTCAAGAGGGTTGAGAAGTTATCCCCTACTCCAGTTCAAGCCGCAACGTGGGAGGCAGTTCAACCCTTGATGGATCATGCTGACATGATCATTGATCGTGGGTGTAAGCCGGGAGTTCAACTGGACGAGTGGGTGGTTGTCTTAGCACGAAGAACTGCATACCAACTCATTACCGAGTTCTTCCAAGGAAAGACG
The DNA here is from genome assembly GCA_963693085.1 of Alisma plantago-aquatica. Classification (NCBI taxonomy): domain Eukaryota; kingdom Viridiplantae; phylum Streptophyta; class Magnoliopsida; order Alismatales; family Alismataceae; genus Alisma; species Alisma plantago-aquatica. Next base: position 851,398,522 of record OY856414.1, read on the forward strand.
AGAGAGAGACAAACCCCACACCACCCATGGATGGCGCTGCGGACTCGCATCCCAGGAGCACAGAACGAAGGTGAAGGATCTAGAAGCAAGCTCCAGGCCAACGTGCAAAGGAGCAGGCGGAACCCTTGGTTGAGGTAGACCTTGGAGGAGGGGCCCTCCTCCTGATCTGCCAGCGGCAGGCTTGAGGAGTGACCGATTCCAACCCCGCCCAAGCAGCGAGCGACCGAGAGGAGTGCGCAGCTGTGTGGCGGTGGCTGCTCCCAGGAGACGAGGCACCCCAACGTCGACCGACCAGGTATAGACGCGAGGCCAGAGGAAACGAGTTCCGCAGGAGCACCTCGTGGCGGTGCCTTGGGAAGAAAGGGATGCATTATGCTGATGAGGAGGAGAAACTGACACCCTATCACCTGCCTGAGGCCGGAGATGCCAACCTGCCCGGCCTGGTGATGGCACTGCCATCATCAGGAGATGGCGGTTGATGCAGATCCCAGGTGAGAAGAGCTGCGTCGATATCCCACCAGGAACCAAGGCGACGGGCAACATCGAGTAGGAGAGGAGAGAGAGAGACCAGAGACCCTGAAGCGGCAGCCGTAGGGGACCGAGTCCCGCAAACTCACAGCAACAGTGAAACACTGCAAGACGGAGGAGGAATCTCCAGCAGCAATCCACGGCCACAAGATAGCCTAGACGAAGAACCGAGATGCGCACTGCTACTGTGAAGTCGGAGGAGACACCTGTAGCGCCGACTGGAGAACAGACGGCCGCAGCGCAATGCTGTGATCGCATCCAACGCGAGAACGGGAGGAAGAAAGAAGAGCACGCCTGTTAATCCATACTGGGTCCCAACGCCCAGGTCAAAGGCTCAAGACTAGGTAGACACGTGTCAGTGACGATTCACTTAAAAAGGTAAAATCTTCACAAAATCTCAAATCTCGTATAATGCATAGTAAATACATCCAAAGTCAGAAAAATACAAATAAAGTACCCAAATGTTCATAAAAATGTATAGAATACAGTAGAATAATTATATCTGACTTTTAAATCACTAATCTCAATGTCATCATGTAATATGTGTAATGCTTTCTTAATGGATAATAAATACCAAATGATTGTCTAAAATTATGGAAAAATGTCAGTAAGTCTATAATCATGTTTATAGTTCTTATGATATCATATATGGTCATGTTAATGTACAAAATCATGTAATTTGTCCATATGGCTAATTAGGGCTAATAACCTTAAAGAAAATGTAATAAATACATCCATGCTCAATAAATAATGAAATTTATAGAGTAAGCTCATATCAGTATATGGAACCTCAATTTTAATTATGTGATCAGTTTTATACACGAAATCCATGTTATGTGAAGTTGACCCGTAATACATGGTTTAAAACCCTAATTTAGGTTAATGATGTAACCTAAGGTTAATATGTGCACAAAAATGATATGGAACCTAATGTTCAGATAATGAACCATAATCTATAAAATGATATCAGTAAGATAAATATAAGATAAGAATGCAAGTAATGATGTACACATCCTAATGAACTAAGATAAACCCTAATATGGACGTAATTAGGGTTAAGACGAGATGTAAGATGATGAGAACCTGATGATAGTATATTATCAGGTCTTGATCAGGTTTGAACAAGTGATAGTTGACATCAGGAATATGTGGTGATTAGGTTGTCTCTTTGGAAGGTACGCCATTACCTCTTACTTGGCTTATTATACAATATGCTTGTGCTATATGGTAGTAAATACTTGGCATATGGTATTGATTGAAATGATTGTTCTTGTATGATATGTTGCACGATTCTCCATACTTATTGCTATGAACACATCAAACATAATATATCTGTTCCATTATATGAAAGCACTAATTCTCTTTGGTAGCATAGTGCTTGAAAGTGATCATTCTCTTTGGTAGCAGATCACATTGTACAATGATTGAAACCCTCACCTCAGTGACGTCCCCTGTGACGTCCCCGAATTTTCTAAAACTTAATCTGATGTGTGACGTCCAAATTGAAACCCTCACCTCAGTGAGAATCCCAATTTGAGCAAAACACACTAGACTAAGAAGAAAAAAATCAAAGGAAGTCAGAAGGAAACAATCGGTAGCACATGGACATGAACAATAATAAAACCACAACACATGTTCACCATTCAACATATAATTACAACATGAATTGTTACAACATTTGATATTACATATTGAACAACAAACTATACATGTACATGTACTACAGCTAAACTACATGATCTTAAAACAACAAGTCCACCTGTACATCAGCTCGCCACACAACTCTCAACTATCCTGGATCTTCAAGAGCACAAGACCACAACCTAAACAAAAGATTACATGTGGTACACGTCAGCACAATATTCAAGAATATTGTACTGAGTACGCCTACATGTCTTTTTATATACCTCTCATCATATCTTGGCAATAAGATAAAACTAATACTTGGCAGTAACATAAGAATATAACAAAAAGCATATACTTGAACAAGAATATTCATTAGCAAAACAGAACACATATTTTAAGCACATTTTCCATTATATATCCATGCATTTGCCACATGAGGGAATAATGCATCATCTCTGCTACGAAAGAGAATGAGATGTAAGGCCTTATGATCTACTACCAAAGAGTTCAATCATTGTACAATGTGATCTACTACCAAAGAGAATGATCACTTTCAAGCACTATGCTACCAAAGAGAATTAGTGCTTTCATATAATGGAACATATATATTATGTTTGATGTGTTCATAGCAAGAAGTATGGAGAATCGTGCAACATATCATACAAGAACAATCATTTCAATCAATACCCTATGCCAAGTATTTACTACCATATAACACAAGCATATTGTATAATAAGCCAAGTAAGAGGTAATGGCATACCTTCCAAAGAGATAACCTAATCACCACATATTCCTGATGTCAACTATAACTTGGTCAAACCTGATCAAGACAAGATCATATACTATCATCATGTTCTCATCATCTTACATCTCGTCTTAACCCTAATTATGTCCATATTAGGGTTTAGCTTAGTTCATTAGGATGTGTACATCATTACTTGCATTCTTGTCTTATATTTATCTTACTGATGTCATTTTCTAGATTATGGTTCATTATCTGAACATTAGGTTCCATATCATTTTTGTGCACATATTAACCTTAGGTTACATCATTAACCTAAATTAGGGTTTTAAACCATGTATTACGGGTCAACTTCACATAACATGGATTTCATATATAAAACTGATCACATAATTAACACTGAGGTTCCATATACTGATATGAGCTTACTCTGTAAATTTCTCCATTTATTGAGCATGCATGTATTTATTACATTTTCTTTAAGGTTATTAGCCCTAATTAGCCATATGGAGCAAATTACATGATTTCGTACATTAACATGACCATATCTGATATCATAAGAACTATAAACATGATTATAGACTTACTGACATTTTTCCATAATTTTAGACAATCATTTGGTATTTATTATCCATTAATAAAGCATTACACATATTACATGATGTCACTGAGATTAGTGATTTAAAAGTCAGATATTATTATTCTATACAATTTTCTAAACATTTGGGTACTTTATTTGTATTTTTCTGACTTTGGATGTATTTACTATGCATTATATGAGATCTGAGATTTTGTGAAGATTTTACCTTTTTAAGCGAATCTGTCGCTGACACGTGTCCACCTAGTCTTGAGCCTTTGACCTGGGCGTTGGGACCCGATCTAGATTAACTGGCTCACTCTTCTTTCTTCCTCCCATTCTTGCGTTGGATGCGATCACAGCACTACGCCGCGCCTATCTGTTCTCCAGTCGGCGCTGCAGGTGTCTCCTCCAACTTCACAGTAGCAGTGTGCATCTTGGTTCTTCGTCTAGGTTGGCTTGCGGCCATGGATCGCTACTAGAGGTTCCTCCTCCATCTTGCAGCGTTTCACTGTTGCTGTGAGTTTGCGGGACTCGGTCCCCTACGACTTTCGCTTCAAGGTCTCTGGTCTCTCTCTCTCCTCTCCTACTCGATGCTGCCCGTCGCCTTGGTTCCTGGTGGGATACCGACGCAGCTCTTCTCGCCTGGGATCTGCATCTACCACCATCTCCTGATGATGGCAGCGCCATCACCAGGCTGGGTAGGTTGGCATCTCCGACCTCAGCCAGGTGATAGGGTGCCAATTTCTCCTCCTCATCAGCATAATGCATCCCTTTCTTCCCAAGGCACCGCCACGAGGTGCTCCTGCGGAACTCGTCGCCTCTGGCCTCGCGTCTATACCTGGTCGGTCGACGCTGGGGTGCCTCATCTCCTGGGAGCATCCACCGCCACACAGCTGCAAACTCCTCTCAGTCGCTCCCATTCTCGCGCTCGCTGCTTGGGCGGGGTTGGAATCGGTCACTCCTCAAGCCTGCCACTGGCAGATCAGGAGGAGGGCCCCTCTTCTAAGGTCTATCTCAACAAAGGGTTCCGCCTGCTCCTTTGAACGTCGGCCTAGAGCTTGCTTCTGGATCCTTCACCTCTGTTCTGCGCTCCTGGGATGCGAGTCGGCAGCGCCAACCATGGGTGGTGTGGGGTTTGTCTCTCTCTCATCTTTCCTTGGAACAACTCGGTAATGGGTTGGTCTGCAGTTCTCCGTGCTAAGACAACCACCCACTCGTCCAGTTGAACTCCCAGCTTACACCCACGATCAATGATCATGTCAGCATGATCCATCAAGGGTTGAACTGCCTCCCACGTTGCGGCTTGAACTGGAGTAGGGGATAACTTCTCAACCCTCTCGTGTATCCATCGAAGGGCCAAAATACTTCCACGCTACTGATCTGTAACCTGATGGCTGTGTATGACTGCACTGCCTAGTATGAAAAACAACCATGTCACCCTCCCGCTTCACCAAGGTGTGACAAGGGACATGCCGGCAACTTAGTCCAAGCTACCATTAATTGACTGATCCATCACTCCATTCAAAACAACACCTAGTTAAGGGTGGTTATCATGATACCAACATCAAAAGACTTCCACTTACGTCAAAACAATTGGAGTACCTCTATATGATCACAACACACTTTAGGTACATAGCCATTGTAAAATGTAAAACCAATTAGGATGACACTATTACCATGCATACATCATCATCGTCATACATACATACATACCCAAATGTATCATTCCAATATATGATTCATGATCTAATTATTGAATTGAATAACCAAGAACCTCAAAGTTTCACTCTATCACAAGAGGACACATCTTTCTTCACATAATCAAGGCTTCTCCATCTCCCTAGGACATCCTCTTCAAACTTGGAGTTGTACTTTAACCCTTGATGTTGCCTTGGCTGCCCTTGTCCTTCATCTCCTTGCTTCCAAGAAAATTTTTGGTAATTCCTCCATTCCAGTTTGTAAGAGATGGACATTGGGTCTTGGTTGTTCTGGTTCCCAAAAGATTGCAAAACTTGCACTTCTTCACTAAGAATTTCCACAATAAGGGTAGAGTGGCTAGAACATCATCCTACTTGATTTTGCATGAGATTCACCATGTATGCTAATATCTTCATCATTTGTAGATTGGTATAATCCTTAGATTGGAAAGGATCATCCCTTCAGTTTATATCATAATGCACATCCACACTAGAATATCAATGACAAGAGTTTTTAGCCAAATGATTAAAGAGTGACATGACTCTTCTGGAGGCTTGGCCATGAATGCACCACCACATGAGGAGTCAAGAACTGTTTGACCCGTTTCAGTAAGGAAAGTTTAGAAGGATTGCACCAACTGACATATGGGTACCTCGTGATGAGGGTAGTCCCTTAACGACTTTTGGAATCACTCCCAAGTATCATGAAATTGTTTGTTCTCCATTTCTCCATTTGACTGAATGAGGTGACGTGTCTTCGCACTTGGGTTAGCTTAGCTATGGGGTAGAACTTATTCATGAATCCGCTCTTTGCAGCCTCCCAAGTCACTATTTTGGCTTGGATAGGTACCACTATTTTACCTTTTCCTTTAGTAAGAAATGAAACAAAGTCTACCTTATAGAATTGTTATTAACAACTGGGGTGCAGAAGGTGGAGCATGTCTCCAAGATGGCATCAATGTGGAGGTAGGGATTCTCATTCTCTAGCCTGTAGAAGGTGGGAAGAATCCCAAGAAAAGTGGGAGGAATGAAGAACTATTGGCCTGGCATCTGATCCACCCTTGTGGTGATTGGAGAAGTGTAATTGTTAGGCATGAAGTAGTCATGAAGCGTCTTAGGTGGTGGAGGAGCTAGAGGGATACTTACTTCCTCCTTATGACTGTGAGCATCTCTATCTATCATACCAGCCTCTTGTTGTCGCTTGCGCTGATGTTGACGTTGCCTTCTACCTATCTCAGGTTCCTCTAGAACCAAGTCAGTAGAAAGTGAACGACACCCAAACATGCACAGTTGTGACATGCACAAAGCACAACCAAACAACAGAAGCTAAGTTAGAAGACAAGTATGCAGAAATGAACAAGGAATAAAGAATAGTAGTGTTGAGGGAAGTAGGAACAGAAAAGCTAAACGAACTAGCTAGGTCGAGCGCCTCTTTCCCCAAAAATGGTGCCAGGAAGCTTGGTGTGTTTCTCAAATGCATTCAAATTAATTGGAAAAAGACAGTTCTTTAGGGGAGAGTCACATCACAATTACTAGGAGCTATGGTGCTTTCTATTCCCAACAATAGTGCCAAAAATCTTAGTGTGTCTATGCTTGGGGTACACCTAACCAATTGGACTAAATGCACCCTAAGGTACACACAACTATAATCTTTCAATTTTTGTTAAGGACCTACACTAACAAACTCACTTAGATTAACACACTAACCCACAAGTGCATGGGGTTGTGTTATAATATGGACAAGCAACAAGATAAGGGTCAGTCCATAGGGAGAGAGGGGGATCTAGATCTAGGTTAGTTTGAGCTAGGAGAAAGCACAAAAGTGCAATAAATATTCTAGAAAAACCTAAGTATCAAGAACAAATAAACTAGCTAAGGAGACAATTAAAAGTAAGTAACTAAGCAAGCATGAGCTAGCAAGAGCAAACTAGGGTTTTAGGCAAGTTATGGAGTTGTGGAACATTTTCATCTATGAGCATGGAAGAGCGTGGGTACCACTGACTGTGGGGATCACTCTCTGCCCTATTGATGACTCCATCTAAAAGACAACAATAGGGAAGGAAGGGGTAGTAATAAATAATAAAACTAGAATCCAAGTTGGGGGGGGCATAATATGCACATTCTATTCATTCATTCTAGATTGTTAAACCAAACAACAAGACAAATGCTTTTAATTACCTATGCTAATAGTTGACCATCAGTAGTATAAGGTATGTGAAGGGGAACTACACCCTTGCACACCCTATCCAACGTTACAAGGTTCAATTGAACTAGGGCTTAGGTGAAGTTCCAATAGAATTTAGCAACTCTAGGTTTTTAGAGTAAGTGTCCTTAGGGAAATTGGGATCCAAAGGTAGGAATGGAGAGTGCATTTGAGGGTATTTCACCGCACAACTCTCACCATCTAACTTTTAGGAAACTCCTAGGCAATTACACTAAGCACTCCTAGACTATCTGCGTAGATCTTCCACACAGAAGTAAGAGAGGGGATATGTAGGTGGGAAGATAGGGTGCTAGATAGGGATCCTCCAATTGGACTTAGGAGAAATTCCTAAGATAGCCACATACAAGCCATTCTGTCCTATATCATAAGTGGTTTTAAGCACAAATCAACAAGCAATCCATGTTTTCAAGCACAAACCACAAGAAGAAATATGGAAAATAAGATAGAAGTAGAAGACAATCATCAAAAAATGAAATTGTTGAGTTTACAAGTTATTTTCCCTCGACATGATATAAAAGTTGCATTTTAGCCCCAAACAGGCCACCTAAAGGGGCATAGATACTTATAGTACAAACAAGAGCAAAAGAAGAAGAAGAAAAAGAAGAAGAAGAGAAAGTCGCCTTAGGATCTCATGGATGCACTGATAGCTAGGGTTCACGTATAAGAGCGTATCACAAAATTTGGCTGACATGCCCCTTTAAAGAGCAGAGTAAAGGAAGTAGGGTTTCCCAAAACCCTTGGGGAAATAAAAGGCTACGGTTGTGTTTCAAACGAGCTGCTCATGGATTACTAAAAGAATATTTTGGAATCAATTAACTAACCAATTAATCATATTATTGATTAACTAATTTTCTTCATCCAACTCTAGTCAATTTCTCGAGATTATCCAGTTGAATTAACAATTTAAATCTAATTAATTAGCTTAAACATTTTAATCAATTAACTCATATTATATTCCAATATTATTCTAGTGCATTTCTTAAATGTTTTAGTAATGAATTTGATTCGAAACATTTCCAACCACATCCACAATTATATTTGTATTCCAATGCATCCTATTTGTGTGACCTGGTATGCTCTAGATTATGTTGGCAGTGATATTCGTAATCATATTATGATTTCACAAGCAATGATTGGTATCTAGCAAGACTTCATTGCTACCCAAGTGATTGGAGAAGTTGGAGAACAACTTCAACCTACAATATGTGATTAGTGTTCTAGTGATTGTATATTTCCTTTATCTCTGATATGTAGATTGAACTCTGGGCACAGAATCGTCATTTTCTTCAACGTTCAATCCATATTCCGTAAACTAGAGCAGACTGATGTGTAAGCTCGCTATCACATATTGACTCACACCAGCATGGCTATGGATTTCTCAGTCTTACTTATCAAGTGACCAGGATATCAAAACTCTTTTAGGAGGGACAAATCCCATCTACATCACTCACAATCATCCCCATGTGTCACACTGCACCCAAGCACCACCTTTATGGCAACCCTTATTCAGGATCAAGGTGTATGATGTCAAAGTGCACTAAACAACATGTAATGAGTGCAGTGATTTTAGGTCTAAAAACTACAATCACCACCATCACTATGAGATATGAGTCTGACTACCAATCATGATTTCCATGTGTCACTCTCAAGGTGGGTTTGCCTAATGTATTGTCTACAACAAGTATCTATGTGCTTGGTCTGATATCACATATCATGACTAATGAGATTTGTCATCAAGCAACACACACTTTAGTCTTAAGTGTTATTGTTGTCTATTAGCCTTCCACAATAACATCCAACTAGGGACATAATAAGAATGTGTATACTCTTAACATCTATATGATCTCATCATTTAGGTTCTCAACCCGAAGACATATGTCATTGAGTAATATCATTCTCTAGAGAGTTATTATCTTACATCACTATCTCATAACTAAATAAAAATAGAATAAATTGGAAGATTGTCTTTATTATTAATCAAACCATTTACAAAATATGTGATTACAATCATCATATGATTGACACTCTGGCATACATACCAATAGGTGGAAATGAGGTGGAGGTAGGTTGTATTAGGTGGGAGATCCTTGAATGCTCAAGGTAGGTGGAAATGGATGCTAGGGGTGTGTAACCTCATACTCCAGCCTCCATCTAGGTATATATAGGTGGTAGGGAAGCATTAGGTTAAGTGGGGGTAGTTTGGGAAATACAATGTAGAAAAATGTAGGGTTTGGGTGGCAACATGACCGTGTCGGGCAGCATGACCATGGTGAGTGGGGTGTAGCACGACTGTATTGAGAGGGAATGACCATTTTGGTGAAGGTAGAAATCTTAAGTTGAAAGTGGGAAAATGGAGGCTGGTAGCATGACTGTGTTGGGCAGCACGACCATGGTGGGGGCTTTATAGCATGGTTGTGTTGGGTCGCACGGCGGTGGTGAGCGAATTGGGGATTTGGTTTTTCTTCTGGGCATGGATGTTCTGACTTCGACCAACATAGCCTAACTGGATGGCACGACCGTGATGGGGTCTTCTTGGCATGACCATGTTGACTGGTATGGTTATGGTGGTGAGGTTGTTGTAGATTGTCCAAGTCTTGAATAAACCTGTGGTTTTTGGCCCTGGCAACATAGTTGTTCCATGTCACCATGACCGTGTTGGGTTCTTTTCATGCACTTTAAGATTCAATCTTTGAGATCCATGGACAACTTCACATCAACTCAACCCTTGGCCACTAGCGGTAGGTTGGGGAGATTTTGGGCCTTCTTTGGACTCCTCCATGGGTGGAGGAAGCCTAGAACACCTTTCTTCTATCCCATCCATCCAAGGTGTGGTCCAAGTACCTATAAACATGCAAAAAGTGTCCATAAGTGCATTCGGTAGAAAACCATTTATTAGTGGAAATAACTTGCAATATAACACGTATAGATGTGATTAGAATGGAAGAATGCACACTATGAAGCCCTAAAATAGGGTTGCATCACAAATGCATCTAATCAGTATGTCAAAGGTCACTCCTAACCTAAGTTCTTCATATTCTATCTTCAGCCGACTTCTTTAGGGTCTATTTACCTCATGGGATACAACTTCAGATGAGATCTTGAGATCTAAACTTGATGAAATATGTACAATCTAGAATCTAAGATCAGTAAGCAAATCAGATGTGAGTGAGTGGAAAAACATCTTCTAAATCTGATGTACAGTATACAAGTATGAAATAATTATGTTTTTAGTGTTGATTCTTACTCAATAATTGTTATTGTGAATGTATTGTGCATGCATAGTAATTTTCAGTAGAAAAAATATATTATTGAGTATATTATGTACTTTGATGTTGTTATGTTCAATTGTTGTGTGCCTTGTAGTGCAATAGGGTAGCTAAAATGGTGGATTTAGAGGCATCAAAAACCCCAAAATTTCCCTAATTCCATTTCTAAAGAATTGAACTATGACTTTAGAGAATTCTAATAGTTGATATTTCGTAGATAATTATGGTGATTAAACCCAAATGCTCAATCGTCAAAGACAAGATAACATTAGCAATTGATAAGGATGTTATGCTGACAAATTAAATATCATTGGATAATAGATGCCCTGAACACTATAGAATCCTTCACGAGAGGCATGTGTTGTGAGAAGGAAATGTGATTCTGACTAGAGGTTAAGTCCAAATTGAGATAGTTTGATCGTACTGGATAAGGGTGCATGGGTCTAGGCCAATGAGGGAAGACTTTATATAATAGTGTGGTAGCCAACAATACCTGAAGATGTCAGTGGTACATGTGTTATCGGTTAGTTTGTCAGCCCTTATGGAACCACTGATGCAGATTGAGCCAGAGTGCTTTGACTCTCTTCCTAAGTACCAAGGTTTAGAGGAAGAGCCTAGTTATACGACCACTCTCATTAGCCATCCAGTCCAGACATGGTAAGGCCCATTGCAGACAGGGTAGTTGGAGATTGCAGACCTAGAATCATGGGCATTCGTATAAGTCATGTACAATGAGATCGTAGCTTGATGTGATGCTTTCACATGTTGTGGTACACCTCATGTGAGTCTGCAGCATATAATAAATGGACTAATGAACTGAATGGATAGTTAGTTGTTTACTTTGATCAGTTGCCATCGATAATCATGCTATGTTTGAATGATAAGATATTTTCAACTTCTTTATTAAACTGCTTGTATTCTAATTAGTAAAGATCTTTCAACTGATTTATCAAAATTACCTATTGATTTTCTATGAACTGGGCTAATAGCTCATCAATCTACTGAAACATTTTTTAGTTTAAGGACTAGCAACTCTAAAAGAGATAGAAGACAACTTTTATCAAGAGTAGAGCAGAGGTCTTATGAAATAGTTAGATTAGTTTGTTGGTCTCTTAATCCTTCCTCTGGTACTAGGGAATGAGAGAGTGAGAAAGGAGAAAATTTTTAAAGAACTTAACTTGATGTATTTTAAGTGAAAACTCTTTCTTCTATGCAAAAGTCAAACTCTGTTGTAACCTTTCATGTTTTGCATAAACAAGATGTTATCTTTCTAGTTATAATGATTTTTCATCAGTTCTATTAATATAAAGAAGAAGAAAAAACTTAAGGTTTTAGTAAATGATTAAATGTGGATGGTTGGTCTAATCCCTCCTTGACATACATAATCCCTAGTTAGTGGGTTGGTTCACATTAGAAGGGATGGTGTGTCACCCCAATATTGGGGTTCGACATACTTCATGTCTATATTTTTCTTGCTTTTATTTTTTGAGGATGGAAGTTAAGAAGATGGAAATATAAGTGTAGAAGAGGGTTTGGATCATGTGCAACCTTATTTAAATTAAATACGTCGGGTGATTCCTCTAATTCACTTCATCCAAATAATGACATGATAAGGGGATGTATGGAAATTTTATAGATTTGATTCACTAAGTAGTAAGTGGAACATCATATATGATCCCTATTGGTTCCTCTACCACATGCAATCCTTTTTAAGGAACATGATTCTTGTATTCATTGGCCATAAATGGTGATTTATAACCATTGGCATGTTTTTAGAAATATAGTTCACATCAAGAACTTATTTTAAAACAAGTAAGGTTGTATGACAAACTATATATGCATGCAAACATGAATGTAAAGAACCGACTAGATAATGTCTTCAACTAACAGTACAAGAACTAATAACTAAAATGAGGACAATGTTGAACGAAATGCAATGCAAGTAAACTAAAAGCAAACTAGCATGCTGAAATAAAATAAGAACACAAAACATATATGTTTAGGTGGAAAGGAGTACATATCAATCAACCTCCAACCCAAGCTCAAAAATTTTCTTGTCCCTGAGCAAACACTAAACCCAATATGGAGGGGAAGAAACCATCAATGTTCATCCAGGTGGTCTTGGTAACTCATAGTAGGTCTAGATGAAGGGAATATGAACAAGGTTTGACACCTTATTCATGAGAGCTCCATGGTGCAAAATGGGATCATGTGGTCATGGTAGCTCATAGATATTTTTTGGATGCTTGAAGAAATATTGTCTTTCACCCTATAATCCATCTAGTGTTATCCACCAATATTCCTCCATTGTTGTATGTGTTAGAGTTGTGTGTGGATTTGGAAGAAGTGTCACAAAGTAGGAGTGGTGCCCCTTGGGTGGCCTAATATCCACTCATATGTGAAAACTGGAGGTGGACTACCCTCTTCTCACTAGTACAGAAATGGTCTGTAGCATCAGTTTTTTTAAGCCTGTAGCGTCACTTTTTAACCGACTCCTAAGTGGGCGTCGCTATAGAATTTTACATGTAGGGTCGGTTTTTTTAACCAAAGAAAACTGACCCAATAGGATGTAAAAAATGAGGAAGAAACTGTGGCCAAGGTTGTAAGGTCAATTATCAAGATCAATCTGTAGACCTGTAACATCGGTTTTCTTAAAAAAACTGACCTTAGAGTGAACCTCTAAGGTCGATTTTTTAAGAAAACCGATGCTACAGGTCTACAGATGAGCTTTACAATCTGTAGACCTGTAGCATCGATTTTCTTAAAAAACCGACCTTAGAGTGAACCTCTAAGGTCGGTTTTTTAAGAAAACCTATACTACATGTCTACAGATTGTAACCACACACGGCCGTGCTACGCGGCACAGCCGTGCTACCATATCCCAACATGGCCGTTCTACACAACACGGCCGTGCTACCAGAAGCAACACGTCCGTGCTAGACAACACGACCGTGCTACCAGAAGCCAACACGGCCGTGCTACATGGCAGAAATAGAAACATAACAGAAGAACCAGGATATGGGAGAGGGGAGCATTGATGCTCAACCGTCACCATTCCAAACCACACATTAATAACAAAAATGATTCATATATTTAGTTGAGTTATACATATTCACATGATAATCTACAAAATGATAGATTCCAAGTCTGAGATGAATGGAGTATTAAAACCACATACATAAATGGAGCTGACATATTTAATCCAATGCTATATTGACTTCATTTAGAAAAACATCTGACCACTCTTTTCAAAATTCATTTAAGTCCTCAAGTGTGTAAGGATGAGTTGTAAAGATCTGTAATAGAAAATGCACATGCTAATAATTTATAAAATGACTAAAATCACTTGAAAATTTATGATGTTATTCTTTATTGCCTGATCTATAGTCTGAATGTCATATGATGCTTTGTTTGACAATAGCTTGCATATATTTCATTAGACACAAGCCCAGTCATTATTTTGTATAGGACACTACAAATAACGAATTATACTTAATGTTAGTAAACTACTATAAACAAAAGTTGAGATAAAAATATAACAGTTGACATATAAGAGTTGAAAATTAATACATATAAGACTAAGCAATTGTCAAAGTAGTTACCTTGACATTTGTCACTTGCCATTTTAGAACCTAAAAGTATACATATATTAAGTTAAACATCATGCATCGATGATCTCATCTATAAACCCTAAAGTGTCAATCTGAGACTACACAATGTCTACCCTCATTTTTTTGGAATGTATATAATGATTACATATGTGATTGATAAAAAATATAGATATGAAAGAATACATATTTTTATTATTGGTTGATTTACTAGTAAAAAAAATGGCACATTGGGAGAGTGAGAATATTATACCTCACTTGTAGGCTGAAGAAGAAATATATGCAAGTCAACAACAAGTCAATAGCACCTGCAACAACACAAATGCAAAATTTACAAATTTTGAAGTTTCTACAACTCAGCCAGCACGGCCGTGCTACCAGGTCAGTTGCATGACAATAAAAAGAAAATGGAGTGACGCGGAAGAGACAACCGTGCTACCTTGAGAAGAATTGGACGGTGGGGGAGCTTGTGCGGGAGAAGAACTGGAGAAAGAAGGTCTGTGGCCCTTGCAACTCCGTAGGCGTCATCCGTGCTACCTCGTCAGTTGCATGACAGTAAAAAGAAAATGGAGGAGTGAGGCAGAAGAGACAACCGTGCTACCTTGAGAAGAACTGGACGGTGGGGGAGCTTGTGTGGGAGAAGAACTGGAGAAAGAAGGTGCGCGACCCTTACAACGCCATAGACGTCGTCATCATTCAAGGAAGAAAGCGGATGGGCGTTGTCTCAAAATTGCATGGTGTCAGAGATGGTGGTCGATCTGGAGGCGTCGACACCGTCCAAAGAAGAAAATGATGGTTGGGCGTTGTCGTCCAAGAAGGGGTGCCGATTTGCCTCTCTTCAGGTGTGGAGATGGTTGGGAAGGTGACCTTGGAAGCGGCGGCGATTTGCTTCTCTTCGGGAGCGAGAGCAGGAATGGGGAGATGAACAAAATGAAATGAAACACAATGAAACATGGCTCAGCTTTGGTTTAATATCATCCCGACCTCTAGGGTCGGTTATCTCAAAAAACCGACGCTACAGAGACTAAGTGGTGCCTGAATTTTTTGAGACCATCTATAAGATCGGTTATTTGAAAAAACCGACCCTAGAGGTCAGGGTCTATAGAGTCGGTTATTTGAAAAAACTGACCCTACAGACTAAGTGGTGCCCGAAATTTTTGAGACTATCTCTAAGGTCGGTTATTTGAAAAAACTGACCCTAGAGGTCAGGGTCTATAGGGTCAGTTATTTGAAAAAATCGACGCTAGAGTTCCAAAGTGGTGTCCGCGTTTTTTTGTTGACCCTATAGCATCAGTTATTTGGAAAAACCGTCACTATAGATCGAGGCGCGAAGCCAAATTCACACGAATTTTTGCCGCGGGAATCCTGTAAGGTCGGTTTTTTTGATAAAGTCGATGCAATAGTCTATTAGGTCAGTTATTTTAGTAAAAACGACGCTATAGGAAGCGACGTTACAGGCCAAAAATGTAGTAGTGTCTATAGCTAAGGTAGTATGTGACAAGTCCACAATTGGTGTTTCCAGCTATGCTAAATCATGTGATGAATCAAAGGACTAGATCCTACATAAGAGACAGAAGCCAATTTTTATCAAGAGTAGAGAAGAGGTCTTATGAAATAGTTAGATTAGTTTGTTGGTCTCTTAATCCATCCTCTAGTACTAGGGAATGAGAGAGTGAGAAAGGAGAACAATTTTAAAGAACTGAACTTGATGTATATTAAGTGAAAACTCTTTCTTCTATGTAAAAGTTGAACTTTTTTGTAACCTTACAGGTTTTGCATTAACAAGAACTTATCTTTCTAGTTATAATGATTTTTCACTAGTTCTATTAATATAAAGAAGAAAAAACTTAAGGTAGGTTTTCAATAAATGATCAAATGTGGATGGTTGGTCAAATCCCTCCTTGATGGACCTAATCCCTAGTTAGTGGGTTGGTTCACGTTAGAAGGGGTGGTGTGTCACTCCATGATTAGAGTACGACATACTTCATGGATATATTTTTCTTGCTTTTATTTTTTGTGGATGGAAGGTAAGAAGATGGAAGATAAGTGTAGAAGAGGGTTTGGATCATGTGCAACCTTGCTTAAATTAAATACATCGGGTCGTTCCTCTAATTCACTTCACCCAAATAATGACATGATAAGGGGATGTATGGAAATTTCATAGATATTATTCACTAATTAGTAAGTGGAACATCATACATGATTCCTATTGGTTCCTCTAACACCTGCAATCCTTTCTAAGGAACATGATTCTTGTAATCATTGGCTATAAACGGTTATTTATAACCATTGGCATGTTTTTGGAAATATAGTTCACATCAAGAACTTACATTAAAACAAGTAAGGTTGTATGAAAAACTATATATGCAATGCAAACATAAATGTAAAGGATTCGATTAGATAATGGCTTCAACTAACACTATAAGAACTAATAACTACAATGAGGACAATACTGAACTAAATGCAATGCAAGTAAACTAAATGCAAAACTAGCATGATGAAATAATATAAGAGCACAAAACATATATGCTTAGGTGGAAAGCAGTACATACCACTCAACCTCCACCCTGAGCTTAGTAATTTTTGCGTCCCTAAGAAAACACTAAACCCAAGATGGAGGGGAAGAAACCATCAATGCTCATCCAGGTGGTCTTGGTAACTCAAAGTAGGTTTAGTTGAAGGGAATATGAACAAGGGCTGACACCTTATTCATGAGATCTCCATGGTGCAAAATGTGATCAGGTGGTCGTAATAGCTCATAGATATTTTCTGGATGCTTGAAAAGAATATTGTCTTTCACCCTGAATCCATCCAGTGTTGTCCAACACTATTCATCCATCATTGTATGTGCTATATTTGTGTGTGGATCTGGAAGAAGTGTCACAAAATAGGAGTGGTGCCCATCGGGTGGCTCATATGTGAAGAGTAGAGGTGGACTACCCTCTTCTATAGATAAGGTAGTATGTGACAAGTCCATAATTGGTGTTCCTAGCTATGCTAAATCATGTGATGGATGTGACTTTGGCTACTTCTCATCACCTAGATTTGCATATAGAAGATGTGGTGTTGGCATAGGACGAGTTGTCTCAACTATAAAATCAGCTTAGTAATTTTTTTATGCAGGTGTGCATCCTCCCTATCTTCTGCTCAGTCAACATCAAAGTTATTCACAAATTAATATAAGCATTGGGATCCTATACCATTTCAACCTTTGTCTCTGGTTTATCCACATGGAACACACCCATATCATCCATTGGGTCCATCTAGATCTTGAACTTGAGACAAGATAGAAAAATAAATTGGTGATGGTGTGTAAACTTTCAACTGGAGCGGTACCTCATCATTTGAAACAACCAGATATGCAATAGAAGTTGGTTGTTTATCTTCTATTATAGATTCAACCAACATTGGTTGATCATAGTAATCATATCTATCTTGGTCTACAATAGGAAATGGTAGTGGAGGCACAAGCTGTTGGGAGCATTGTGCTTTCATATGGGCTAGTTGTGCCTCCAATCTTTTGCTTGGAGATTCTTCATAAGCTAGCATTGCTTGTTAGTTAGCTAACATCTTTTGTAGGGTATCCATTCTTCATCTCTTTCAAGTGGATTTTGATCTGTATAGTAAGGCTCTTCATCGTAAACCCCATTACATTGTTGATGGTAGTCTACTGATGCACATCGTTTGCACACCCAATCACTAGGGAAAATCCTAGAGTTTATCCTTCTAAAGAGGCAGTCAACTTGTTGCAATTAACGTGTCAACTTTCTAGTGGCAATGTATTGATCCAAGGGATGGTGAAAAGATGGTTGAAATCCAAAATCAATTGTGAGAACACGAAAGTAAAAAAATCCAAATTTTGAGAGTTTGATTATGCTAAAAACAAAATGTAAAATTTCTAAAATAAAATTTAACTAATTAAATGATAGAAAGAACTAGGGGTAAGGGGGATCATCAACAATAGCCAAACTTTTAAAAAATGAATCAATTCCTTAGTTACAATAATCAAATTAGGACCATGTGCGTTCGTGTCCTTTCAGACAAACCTCATAAGGGTCAGACTTCCTACAAACCCATTGATCCTAGTGTTTGTAGATCCTTGTCCAACCATCCAACATATCCCTATATGAGATCTCATCGAGGAACATGTGAATTTTATTCTAAAGTTTGAACTTATGAGTCTAATGATCACGATGTCATAATCTATAAAAAATGAGTCAAACATGTAGCAAAATCATAAAATCTATCAATGGATATCATCAAGAGATTGTGGGTTTGTTCTTGTGAGAATCCGAGATCTCAGCTCCCCTGTAAGAATATAACCATTCTACTAGAAAACAAGTACAAGATTAGATGGATAAAAAGATAAAAATCACAACTAAGGGATTATGGTTTCATTCTTGTGGGGATCCAAGATCACATCACCCTAGAAAAATATATCGATTTAACTAAGGATCAAAGTAGAAATGGGAAGAAAAGCATTTGTTCATTGAAACAAAGGAGTCGATTAAATCAAATAATAATAGGCTATGAGGCTAGTCCCCATGCCTTAGTAGAAAACTACTCAAACATAATAACAAGAGAACAAGAATATAGCCTAGGGTACAAGGAGAAATCTAGAAGTAGGTATATCTTTGTCTTTGGTGTCCCCCGTCCTTTATAGGGGAAGGAGGTACAAAACCCTGAAAATGGCTTGGCGACACGTGCATGTCGATTGATTGGGGGATCCAATCGATCGATTAGCTTTACTATTTTTGTCGATTCGATGAAACCGTAGAATGATTGTTGGCAGTAGCGATTTGGCTAATTTTGGGCGTGAGTTGATAGACTGGGAATGTGAATCGGTCGAATGGTGATTTGAGTCAGTTGAATGGACACTGAGTTGGTCGACTAGGAGGCTGGGGATGAGAATTGAAGCCTTTAATTCTTGGACTTTTTACAATATAAATTGCTTGCCCCAAATGGAGAGATTTTTTTAATTGTCTTCTTTTAGTATTTTGATCATTTAACTATTTTGTTGTAGATTTCCTCTACAAGGAGTCGATCGACTCTTAGGTCCATTCTATCGATTGAAAAAGCTATCCGAGATATATTTTTACGTCGAAAATAAATTCCTATATAATGCACACTTGCTCATTGAATTCCGCCTTGGGATGCAAAAGTTATGATCCTTTTGGAGTGGAATATATATATCAGGACCGCGGGAAGTTGAAAAATACATTACATATGAGTGCACTGAGTGGATGAGTCAGTTGATCGATTGAGATTTTTGGGAGGTGGTATATAGACAATTGGGCCGCTATATCATAGGCCTTCTTGTGATTTGGATGGATTTTATCATTTCCCTACAAAAGTCAGTGAAAACTAGTGAAAACTCCACATGAAAGGAAGAAAAGCTAAAAATAAACAAATTGACTTTAAAACTATATTATAATTAATAAATTCTTCTAAAGATAGATGTAAAATATGCAATCAAGATGAATAAATATGCACTTATCAAAATATCCTGAACTTAAACTTTGCTCATCCTCGAGCATCATTAAATTTAAAATAGTACCACATAATACTTTCAACACATCATCCTCACTCGCATAACACAACTTAAGTCCTTCCACCTTATATGGACAAGCAACCTTGACTTTCAGAATTCACAAAAAATAATTTTATATTTCCTATAAGATTATTTCATAACTTGGTTCGATTTCAAGATCCGCAATAAAACAAATTTCCCTTCGTAATTAGTCTCCTACATATTCTTATGTGTCATTTCACAAGAACATGGCTTATTTTGATAGGTGGTGTTTATGTATTTTTCCCAAGGTATAAAATAGAGTGAAGGTACGTATGGAAGAAGAATGATCTCTCCTCTGTTTGACTTGAGATCTTTTCATTTATGTATTGTGAATTACATTGACCACATTTTTTTCTTTTTGTGCTCATTGACATCTTTTTTATGGTATATCCCACTTCATTGTTAGGGGTATGGAAGAAGCATAAGAGGGGGACGGATGACACCCCAAACTTAGGGTTTTGGCACTTTGACTTTTTATTTTTTTTTTCTTTTATGGATGGAGAGATAAGAAGGTGATGGAAAAAGTGTATAAAAGGTTGTTCTTTGTGCAACTCATTAATTCTAAATTTAAGTGCATTGAGAGTATCATACATTGGGTCAATTAATTCTGAGTTATGAAAAATCAATAAAATTTTCAAGTTAATCTATAACTCTAGATAAGGAAGCATTATTTTTTAATCTTATTAGTCTTCTACGGCCTACCATCTTTTCCAAGGAATGGTGTTAATTAGGATCCTAGGTGACATGATAATTTCTTTCATTGGAAGGTTTATAAATTATGTTACAAAGGAAGTTACATCATTCAAGGGGGTATATTGATAAACATGCATATTATTATGGCCAACTAGATAAATGCCTGACTAACTAGATAGGGGCCAAAATTAGAGAAAATTGTTGTGAAAAAATTAAATCTAAATGACATAACATAATGAAAATTGTAATAAATTTAAGATAGAGTGTGTGGAATGAGTATGTATCACCCACATCCACCCTAAACTTAAAAATTTTCTCATCCCATGTAAAACTTAACTTTGGAATGATGGGGAGGGAAGTGTGGAGATCACCAAGGGCCCTTGGTAGCTCAAAGAACGTCCAACTGAATTGAATGTGTATGAGGGTTGGAACCTTGAGTAATGGAGCTTCATAGTGCACCCAATGGGTGTGTAGTTGTGGAATATCAAAGGGGCTTTCATATTGCCTTTTGCCTCACAGTCCCTCTAATAGGATCCACTGATCTTCATTCAGTAGTGAAGGAAGTGTTGGTGATGAATGTAGATTGGGGGAGATTGGCAGGTACGCATTGGTAGCACATGTAGTGCCAGTTGTGTAGGATGTGTCTCTAGTTTCCCCTGTCATGTTGATCTGTGTATAGGAGAAGTGGTCCTGGTATAAGATGAACAACTGAATTTAAGTCAACATCATAAATATTTTTTCTCTCCTAAAAAATCAGGCAATCAACATTGTGGTTAATGGGATTAGTGGGTTTCCTTATTGATATAGTATGTGTCTCAAGTTCCTCTATGCGAGATTTTCTCAAGGGTTTATAAGGAAATAAAATGAGAATATCATCTTGACAGAAAGGAGTGGGGGAATGTGAATTTCTTCAAGTGGTGGTGGCTCCCCATTTAGATCATTTGTATGTGAAAAAGAAACTAGTTGTGCTAGAATGTAAGGCTCTTGATGAGGAAGCCTCTCTACAGAATATCTACTGATTTATTATGGGAGGGTGGCGATTCATTGTCTAGAAAAGGTTCAACCTAAATGGGATTTGTCATTGATAACATTTGGATTTATGTTAATTATAGGAGTAGTTGTAGGAGCTTCATGATAGGGAAGATTGTGACTTTGCATACTCAAGTAATAAAGCGTCTAGTGGAAGGGTCAAATACCAAAGTAATCACCGCATGAAGGCTATGATTCTTTGATCAGTTCTATATCAGTAGGATTCGACATAAATGATGTAAATATGGGATCATCATCATCATCATGAAAAAACATCTTAGGTTGCTCTAACTTCTTTGGGGGTCTCTTGGATTGGGCCTCTAGTAAAGTAGCTAACATGGCTTGTCAATTTTCTAATATTTCATGTTGCTCTTCTAGTATTCTTTCTAGGGTTTTAATATGTTCCTCATGTTGAGGTGTATATTGACTTTCACAATAAGGTTCATACCCCCAAAATTTTTGTTGTTTATCCTCACCATACCACGCGTAACATTCTTGGACATAGCACCCCTCATATTTATATGTGTAGAAAATTTCCTCATAATAGTCTTCAAAAGTTCATGTATTGTAATTTTCATTATATCCACCTTGGTAGGAAGATTGGATATTACATTGTGGGACCATAATATGAGGGGACACATGTGGACAATCTAGTGATATATGGTTGTAATAACCACACAATTGACATTGTGAACCATAATGTGTTAGACATTCCATTTGAAAAGATTTTCTTATGATATAAATTACAAAAAGGAATTTAAGATAGAAAGAAAGGAAAAAGATCTAAACTAGAAGATATTAACAACTAAACATTATGAAAAGAAACGAAAATTACATAACAAGTTAAGGAGTTAACAAGAATTTATATAAGAACTAAAAATTCTTGGACATATCACCCCCCATATTAGACATAGCAC